>JAJSOF020000042.1:14766461-14780990 GCA_025594305.2 Periplaneta americana
ATAAAATTTGGGGCAGTCTTTAGAGTTTAATAAGTCCGTAAGCAACACGAGCTGTGGAATCTAATATAATCCTTCCTTTGTAAGATTTGTTGAAATTACAAGAATATGCTTGTTGACAAAATAGTGAGAAAAGGGGTATCATGGTGCTTCAATATTGAAAATAATATATACAGTACAAAATAAAAGATTTGATTATATACACTAAATGGAAAAAAAAACCGATCACTTAAAAAAAATACTAAAAGTAAATTTTAAAATGAAAAATATGAAGTAATCCCAGAATAACTAACGAATCGTACTAAATTTTAAAAGATTACATTTTTATGAATTGTAAACGAAAATTCAAAACTTTCACATAAATTTTTGAGTCAATGACCGTCATATTTTCATAAATCTACACTTTTTTAAAATTTTTTAAAAATTTTTTCCCTAAATTTCACTGAAATGATGTTGATGCACAAAACTTAAATTCACATAACAATACTGAAGCAAACACTCAGTATCTGGTCTCTGTGGTCGATATTGTCTCTTTCCCTCTTGGAGTGCCGCCTGCAGATCATAAGGTCCCCGGAACATGATTGCGATCTCGGATACCACCCAACCTATCCTAGAGATGCTCAAAGGGTTTGGTCGGGACTCCAAGCCCAGTTGAGACGCAATCTCCATGCATCAAGATCTGTGATACGCAGTGTGCTGATGGGGGAAGCATTTCATGCATGAATATGAAATACCAATAAATGGAGCAAAGGGCACGACGTGATCGACAGAATCTCGTTGATGTAGCGGTGAGCATCCCCAATTCCCGTTGGGCCCCCATGGAAATGTCGCCCCAAACCATCAGGGAAACCTCCACCAATGGCGTCCTTGCAGACAATGTGCACCCTGAATCCCCTCCAGATTTTTCCCCTACCATCGGGGGAATTTCAGGAGAAGCGGGACTCACAGAGACAGCACCTGCTCCATGCTGCAAGTCCTTTGGGGCAGGGACGGGAAACTGGGACGGTCGGCTCGTGCTGTCTGGTCAGATCTTCCCGTAGCAGGTCGTGGGATTAAGGTTTTGTTCTTCGGGTGTTGTCGAACAGTCCTCTCGCTCACTTTAAACACCCCCACATGTTGTAGTCGATTCCGAGCTTCAACTGTGGGTATGGCGGGCGGGGAAGTCTTCCTTTCTCTGCCAGACCCAGGTCTTCTGGGAACTCTGTGTTTCCCGGAACTTTTTCCCAACCTTTTGCACCGGGTGTATGTGCGCCTATGGTAACAGGGGCGTAACGGAGCTCGTCCTCATCAATGGGGGAAATTTTGGAAACTTTTGGGGGCAGGGGCATTGTCTGAACAAAACTTATGTGAAATAAAACAAACCATTTTCGAAGTTTTATTCTTTTTAAAAAAGGAAAAGGGAAGCAAAAAGCAATAAAACCTCTTCAATTGTTTATGACGACCTACCCCACATTTCAGCACGAAACACACTCCCTTCGGTTTTAGGCGATAAACCGAAGATTTATTGGGTGAAAGGGGGAATTTTAAATGTCAGAAGTCCATAAAAGTGAAATTTTAAATTTAGTACGATAATTATGTTATTTCTGAGATTCTTCATAATTTACTTTAAACTTGACTTTTATATTTTTTCAAGTGATGGGTTTTTTTTTTTGCCGGTCGTGTACAATGTGTATTTGTTTATGATGAAATTGACTTCGTTTATCTCCAGACGATAAACCATAAAATATTTGTAACTTACATCTAATGCACAAATATTGGCAAATTCAAAGACAACTCATTCTGTTACCCCTTTTCATCAGATAAACGTACCTTTTTCACAAAATATCACGAGACAAGAATTTGACTCCTGGTGTACATTGCCTCAAAAATTTAAAAGGGCGTCATTCTATACACAGAAACACGCCTGGTAATAAATTATCTAGACTGAATGGATTGACCAGCAGCGAAGGGAAGGATGCCATTAAGATGACTGCCCTTTTTTGCCCCTAAAGCCTACCAGGTAGGTCTCAGGATGGAATGCACTGCCGACATTGTGGAGTGGGAAAAAAACACTTGCTCACATTCTGGGGGCCGCCCTCATGGAGAACTACTGAAAAATAGCCGATTCTTCCCAGCATCGGCCCTAAAGGAAAAAAAAAATACCAGATGAAGAGGATTCCATGGTTTGTCCATAAATGGGGCTTTTGGTGTATTGAACATCGCTATTCCGACATCAACAAGCCGATTCATAATTGATCAACTGTAAGAAAGGGAAAAAAGAAAATCAACCCGATGAGGACATCAAAAAATTTTTTCTATATCATACAAAAAAATATCATGTAACATCGATCAGTTATGGGATTACTGATTGGGGTTAGAACCTGTGGGGTAACGGTCAGCGCGTCTGGCCGCGAAACCAGGTGGCCGGGTTCGAACCCGCGGGGAAAATCTGGTTGAGGTTTTTTTGGGGTTTCCCCCAACCCAATACGAGCAAATGCTGGGTAACTTCTGGGGTTGGGCCCCGGGTTTATTTCCCGGCATTATCACCTTCATTTCATTCAGACGCAAATAACCCCGATGTTGATAGAGTGTCTAAAAAAACAATAAAATATAAAAAAATTTGGGGGTAGAGGGACCATCACAAAAGATTCTAAACAAACTCTTGTTACTGAATATTCTGTCGCAGTGAAGAGATCTTAAACAATCCCAAAAACCATCTTTACCGTAAATAGACTGATCTCTTTCCATGGTGATCTGCTCACCTTTAAATTGGGTCCTGCAACTTTCTGAATAGATGACTGGGTCACCTGATAAAAACAGACACTAGGAAGATTTGCTGTTTCTTTAAATTAATGAAGATTGGTTTAATCATTTCCAATTATTTTAAATTTTTTATTTCTTTTTTTTTTCCTTTTTTCCATTGTTTTATTTTTTTATTATAACTGTTTACCTACCATTTATTTAAAAAAAAAAAAACAATAGTCACTTTGTCTTTAGGCAGGAAGTTGAATGAGTAACAAGTGGAGATTGTATGTAACTCTTACTGATTTTCAACTTATTTTGTTCCCTTTCAGAAATGTAGATAAAAAATTATGAAGTATGCTTTCAAATGAAAGTGAATATACGTTTAGATGTACAAAAGGGACAACATATCACAATCGTAGGTGTGAGTTCCAACCCCCATCAGCTTTCAGGCAAAAAAAAACTGAAACATTTGCCAAAGAGGATAGCAAAGGAAAAGATGGTGGGAAGCAAAATCGCAAATCACAAAACATTCTGGATGTTCGGACAACAAACTGCAAACATTAAAATAAAATGAAAATTGATATGTGTACCGGGATATTATGCCCCTTTAATTATAACAATTTTGGAAAAAGTTTGGAAATTTCATCCTACGAACAATCCCTTGTCTCATCTTTTTTCCCCTCATCACAGATTAAAAAGGGAATGCTAGTACAGATGTAAAGAACCGCGATGAAACAAAAAAACATGCGTGCAAATTAATCCGAACACGAATATTTTTACATTTTTTTTTCATTGTTGGGCTCATAGCTGCTCCCGCTTTAATTGACACCTGTAGTACGTGTAATTTTCATTGTTGAAGGTCTGTTGTTATTATTTTTTTTATAAATGTGACATTTTGCCTGTCTTTTGTACTTTAAGTTTCAGTTGTGTTGAAGACTTAATATGCAATCCTGTGTCATTCTGTCGTCTTCCAAATGGATACAACTCCACGAAAAAAGGGCTAAAATTATAATTTTTGCAGAGCATTCTTCTATGACAAGAGGCAAATTGCTGCAGAATGTCCCTCGGGTTGGCTACTGTTAATTCGATCATAAAAAAATACAGGAAATTTGGGTCCATCACCCCCAGAAAAAAAAAACTGTGGCCCGAAAAGGAAGATTTTACCCGCAGATGATCGTTTAATTGTCAGGAAAAAAATTTAAAACCTAGACTAACTGCGTCGACTTAACCCGCGAGTTAATGGCTTCAAGGGGGGGAATATTCACTCCCAAAATGCGCAAAGGGTTTTGGAAGCTGGGGAAGGGCTCGTAAGCCCATTAAAAAGCAACTGCTAACCCCTGTTATTTCAAAAAAACCCTTTAAAGTGGGCAAAATTACATTAACACTGGGCAGTGAATGACTGGAAGAATGTTTTTTCCATGAGTCTCATTTTGAGGTCCACGGCCACCGTTTTTTCATTGGAAAGAAACCGAAAAAAAAACAGCAGCTCATCTCCAACAAGCACCCAAATCCCCCTAAAGTAATTTTTGGGGGTTTTTTCACATGAAGGGCCTGGGCAAATACCTATCAAGGGGAAAGAGAATTCTGACAAATATATTCCTTATTGGAAACCAGTCGTACCCCAGCTGCAAAAAACATTTCCGGATGGCAGAGGTTTTAAAAGACCTGGGACCATGCCATACGTCTCGAAAAAAACAGAATTTTTCAACAAGAAGAATATTCAGGTACTCCCATGGCCAGGCAACTCACCCGATACCAACCCATTGAGAACTTGTGGTCAATTTGCAAAAGAAGAATGCAAAAATGGATTGTTCTACAAAGGAGAAGATGATTTCTGCTCTCATTGGTGTATGGTTTCGCGATGAAGAAATGAAGAATATTTGTGGGAAATTAGTGGAATCCATGCCAAATCGTCTCAGAGCTGTTATCTAGGAACAAGGAGGCCACATAGATTACTGAGGTATGTCTTAGATCCTTTTTATCCCATTTTGAGTGTTTTTGCATAATAATTACGTTGTTCGGATTAATTTGCACGCTACTTTACAAGTTAAACAGCCATGTGCATTCCATATGGTCCACTCACCTCAGGTTCAAATTTCTCCACAGGAAAAGTGCCAGGTAACAGGCATTCCTCAAATTTTATCTCAGATGTGAGATTATGGCTGTGATCCACACATTCCTGCTTTATCCCGATGACACGACGCTCCAAAATGTTTTGCTCCTGCATAACACAGAGACATTACAAATGAGCTATTTATTACAGGCTGGTAGAAGAGTTACCAGCTGCTCTATGTCTGCACATGTCACAGCTTGACTACAACAGCATTTGTTGCTGCTAAGGAACCAGATCTTGACAAGCACATATCACAGAGACCATATTTACCTCTGGAACTTGCAATGGAACATTAATTATGTACACTTTTGTTAAAATGAGTTACGCTTACGCACTACACTGCGTTCGTAGCTCGGCCGGACCGTTCCGCAGTGGCCTTGAACAGGGTGAAGATTGGCGCGCCTGCCGCCAGAGTTACACGTAAACAACTGGGAAGTCATGGGTATGGAACACTAACTACTCTACATACATTAGGCTTACCTGCATCACAACAGATATTGAAAGTGATGCCCTTCAACTCGAACACATTCCCTGTATCTCCGAAAACAATTCTGATCCACTCGCAAAAGTTCATGTTGACTGATTGCCTGTATTTCTCTGATGTTGTCCTTCAATTCTTGTAACGAGTGCGGATTTGATGTGTAGCCTACACTTTATTCCTTAACGTTCCCCATAAATAAAAATCGTATTGAGATAAGTCAGGGAACGGTGTTATAATCCTCGACTAATTATTCTGTCACCAAACACACTTCATAATTCATGCATGGAATTCGCAGCGGTGTGCGCTGTAGCTGAATCCTGCTGAAACCAGCCACTCAATCGTTCATTTCTTATTGGTTAAGGAAAAAAATTATTTTAAGTGAAGTTACATAAACATGTGACTCAACTGTTGTCGAAAAATATGGGATAAATAATTCTCACCAATCCTGCACACCCAAACCCCAACCCTTTCCAATATTGAGAACTTCATGAATAATATAGGATTTTCACACACAATCTGGGATGTTACCCATCATCATACGATAAAAGACACGGTGCACGGTGTGGTTTGAGCACAACCTGGGATATTTTTAAATCCAAGGGAATTGTAGAGTAATTTTTCAAAATCAAGTGTGTATTGATTGCAAGTTGTTGAAACAATGTGTAATGAAGAGCTAGCAGATACAATTTATATATACGATAATGCTATGATGGCACATTGCTTGGTGGCAAGACAGGTTCCCAGGACGAAGACATCCAGAGAGGAAGATACTTATAAGCATTCTTCGCCATCTTTCTGAATTTTGCACATCATTCTGTAAACAAAGGATGATCAAGATCTACAACTACAGAATAGAGTTGGAAATTCTGGATATGGAATGGCACTCCAGTGATTAGCATAAGAGAGGTATCAATGGAAGTATTAGTTGGTTATTTATCTATCTGAAGAACCAGAGATATATCCTCACCATCCACAGCTTATTTAGGCCAAGATTATCCTGCTAGTAATATTCTTGCAGCACTGTGGTGTAAATCCTAACTCTTTTCATTTCTGATATTTACAGACGAAGCTCAGTTTACAAAGAGATAGAAACAAAGGGTTTCACAGTCATCATCTATGGAGAAATGAAAATCCACAATATATCGCCTTTTAACAGCAATTCAGCATCTAATAATGTTTCATTGGACACTACGCACTTCCAAACAGAATTACAGGGAGACCTACAGAAATTTCCCTGAAAACAAGATGGCTGATTTGTTGGGCAAGACGCAAATTATCATTTGTCGAGAAATGCTCTTCGTGCATGATGCGATCAGCAAATTTTAGTATCATTACATGCAGGTGTCCTGGTTAATGGATTAGAACGGGCAGAAAACCGCCTGGCCTCCATGCTTACCTGAATTAAATCAGCTCTTCATTCCTACTTATAGGCCTTTTATAATGTTTGGTGTATTCATATCCAGTGGAAGGTGCGGGAACTCTGAAATGGAATTGTGGCAGGTTGTCCAGCAATATGCAACACAACAAGAATATCGGACAGTATTCGTGGGGCAATGAGATGTCGAAGAGCGGCCTGTATTCAACACTTGAATATTTTCTAATGTGAAGACCTGACTGTGAGAGTCTCCATTTAATTAGATTCTACTATTATTGTGTTTAGAAAACATTTCCGGACCCGTGTTGATAAAGACGAGTTTTTGGTACTGACCATTTATGAGCAGTTCCTTCTCAATTTATGCCGTGTATTTTTTAAACAGCCAGTAGGAATAAATATCTGAAGATTTAAACTATGTGTGACTTAAATATTTCAGACACAATGATATCAATGTAGTTTTTTTTTTTTTTTTTTTCAGGGAATGTAGCATAAATGTCAACAAACTAAATAGAATATGCATAAAATTAGTCTTCATGCTATGGCGCTGGTGTATAAAGGAAGCTTTGGTTAGGTATTTCCTCATTCTTCTACCTCAGTTCTCTGTTCACATGCATTTAGGCCTATACTGCTTTTTTTTTTAAAGAAGGGGTATGACAGCTGCTGGGCCGAGTTTGGAACTACAGCGCTATGTTGCCAACATGTGAGACCACGCTATCAGCTGATGTGAGCTAGCAGATGACGTTAAATGGTCATGCGTTAAAACATTCATTGACATATAATGTTTCATGCTTTATATAGAACTGTGATACATAAAATAAAGAAACAATATAACTAAATATCGCATATTCTTTCGCATCTAAAATAATACAACGAGATGTTACAACAGAATTTATATTTTAACAGCAAATACACTCACGAATAGAGCAGAGTGTAAACAAAAAACAAGATGACAGAAATTCCATCAGGTGTATCGCGATGTTTTAATGTGTGTTCTGCCATTTTTAAACCACTGGAGAAATGCGACAGATTAACTGAGAAGAATGACACTCGTGAAAACAATTATATATATATATATATATAGGCATGTCCGAAACTATAATACGAATACGAAGGAGCATTGTTAAGACACAGCGTAGTAATACACACTTCAACATTCACAGTAAGGGAAGAATAATAATTTTGTACTCACCATTCAGATGGTTTCAATAATCGACGGGAAGCGGCACTATTCCTCCATGTCTACTTCCGCTGCCACTGCCACTCGCTGGCGGAAGTCGCATCACTACTGGAATTTGAGGAATCTCCAACTCTAATAATAATGCTGTCGATAGCATTATCTAGTACACTTTCTCTCTCTGAAGCCCTTCTTATTTCTTTCTCTATATGTGCCACTGCTTTTTCCAATCTTCAGCATCCACTTTCTCCACCCCCTCAACAATAAGCTTTTCCACCTCCGCAATGTTGGCAGCAACATGTCCCTTAACCTGAGACCATATCATTTCAATAGCACTGTAGTGACAATGGTAATGACCTGATGCCCATGTTGTTACCCAGTTCATCCACGTAATACGTGGGAGTCCTGGGTTTGATATCTTTAACAATGCCAAGCAGGGCTCCTTGGGCAAGGTGGGATCAGCTTGCACTCCATGCCTCACAAGCCAGTTCAGCATTTCTTCTTTCCTGTAGCAAGAGTTGGCGCCTTGTCGACTTGAACAGAGTGGTAAGGAGCATTGTCCATCACAATTACTCTCTTCTCCTCGGTGTTGGGCAATAATTGATCCTGAACCACCTAAAAATCGGTCGTGGTCCATCTCCTCGTGGTAATCCACTATTTTCTTGACTTGAAGAGAAGAAGCGCTCCACCTACAAACCATGGGATGTCCCTGCATGGAGAACAATGAATCTCCCTCCTTTCCGGTGGGACCGGGCATTGACCCTTAACGGTATTGTCACAATTCAGCCTTTGGTCCTGGTGTGTGCCTGCATTAACCCACGTTTCATCAAGCCACACGACTTCTTGTAGATTTACTCCATGAATGTTTTTTTAAAAAATGTGCACCTCAAGGTCACAATATCTCCCCTTCCATTAGTAACTTCCCAACATTTATACGTTTATATTCGAAACCAGGTTGTGCAACACTTTGTACAGGAACTGTAACTGCCAGAAAATAACAATCACCTCCTTTAGCGATACTAATAGTTTCTTCACTGTCGGGTGTTCTCTCCGATATAATAATCATAAACATGACGTCGTACTGCATCTTCCTGGAAGGAATCTAGGTCGGTAACTGCACTTTTCCTAGGACCTCTTCTTTCCCGGGGTGGAGCTTAGAAGATTCTTCTGGCGGGTCAGTTTCT
This sequence comes from Periplaneta americana, assembly GCA_025594305.2. Lineage (NCBI taxonomy): Eukaryota > Metazoa > Arthropoda > Insecta > Blattodea > Blattidae > Periplaneta > Periplaneta americana. The sequence continues at coordinate 14,775,510 of JAJSOF020000042.1, forward strand.
CCTGATTGTCACCCTCCACACAGTGTTTTTACTTCACCAAGAGCTGCCGCAGTACGTTTGTTGTGTCTGAGTGAAGGGTATCAACAGAGTATTCGTTTGACGAATGTTTTCGTTCTCCTTCTCAAAACTTCCTGGCAATTATCATCTCCTTCCTGGGATCGAATGGAGACACCATGACCAGCAGTTCTTCGTGACTCTCTGGGAGTGATGAATTCTTGGTCGACCTCTTCGAGTCTGTCATTATATAAAAAGCAATATTAAAATAGTACTAAATATAAAACCACTATAAAACACAATACTGTACGAAGAATTTGATACAGCAAACAGCACTATAAATCACTAACAAACAATGATTGATGAATATAATATTAACTAAAGGAAATATCACACGAGGGTATAAAATAATACGATGCAAAAATCAACAAAGAACGAAACACGAAATGCGAATAGCTGACACTGTGTACACAATGAATGGTACCAAGAAACGACTGAACACGTGCGAATAGCGTCCTAGCGTCATTAACATTTGGCAACTCTGCCACTCTTACCATAGCAACAAGCCTCCCACACTATGCGATATTCAGTTGTTTTGCCAATCGCAATGCTCCTGTCATACCCCATCTTTAAAAAAAAACAAGTATAATCCTCTTGGTTTCTTCTCTCTCTTTCAAAGATATTCTTAAAGTATTCGAATGGTTCAACCATGATCAAGCACCTACTGCCACCTGGAGCCTGTTTCTCAAAAATATTAGTTTAGTAGTTCACCAGTTACTAGTTACAGAGTATATTTCACCAGCTCTAGTAGATTCTGTTTCTCAAACTATTTCACCAGTCTAGTAACTTGTGACAATTTTCACTAGTCACATGGATCTCTTACTAGTCAGCTGATTGAGTTCATTTGTTTATACCCATTGTAGGGTGGTATTGTTATTTGAGGTTAGGAGGCTAAGTTGTTTGTGTTTTGGTTCTTACTCTCTTCTCTTGAAATTCCATCCATTGGAAAGCAAATTAACTATACTCAATATATATTATTTTAATGTACCGAAGTACATATGATATTTCCATGCAGATATTTGCGTCATCACACAAAAAAGAGTAATGGAACGTTCCATTACTCTTTCATCGTATACTCAATATGATTAATGACTCAAAGGATATATATCATTCGGTGCGTTTTTCAAGCATAATAACAAAAATGATAAAGTAAACGACTGGACAAAAAATTTGTAATAAGTGAGGCTATGGAACTGATACTTTGGAACAAAGATTATGCATACGTTAGGACACTTATTGGCCCAACATTAAGAAAGCAACTTTGACGAGTACCAATTCAAGTTCACAGTATCATAATATATGAACACATTATGTAGCAAGTGAGTCTACTGGCGACATGGATGCCCACTTATGACTTGAAAAAAATCGCTTTTTTTTTCAGTTTTACATTTGATCTATTCATAAATTAGTGTCTTTTGTATTTAATTTGTAGGCTAAAGTTGACAATGTCAGAAGAACTGGCAGTGGAGAGAAAGCCAGCAAAAATTACTGCAGTTGATGAATTGGTATTAGATTATTAGGAAAAAAATCTGCATGTGTTGCTGGTCTAGGGCAGAAAAACTGAGATGACAATGGAAAATAATCAACATCCCAATTTGTAGAGCAATTTGTATTTGAAACTTTGCTGATAATGCATGACTTCTATTTGTTTGTCTTGTTATGGCAGGTCCCACTATATTTAACAATCCAAGCTTTTCAGCACTTTATTTAAACAATGCTCCCGTCAAAAGGAATAATAATTGTTCTTTTTCTCGATATAGGTTTAGCTTTTATCACAACAACTTCTTTACTACTTCAATCGAAATCACTAAACCACATTTTATTAAAAAAAATAACTACAATATTTTGTTTTGATTATCTGAGAAAGATTGCCATTTGGTAACTGATAATATAGAAATCACCAGTCTTTAGAGTCGTGTAGGAATATTCCTGTTAAATACTAGTATAATAACTAGATTAGCATTTTGAGAAACAGAATTACTTTTGAACTGGGTGAAATCGACCAATATTACTAGTCTGTGAACTGGTAACTACTACTTTACCCTTGTAGTTTCTAGAAACACAGACTTGTAAAATAAACTAATATTACTACTGTACAGACTAGTATTACTAGTCCGTGAGTTTTGAGAACAGGCCTGCACACCTGGAACAGGTCACTAGCGTACATACAGCGCTATCTTGTTTAAAATCTACAGTCTTATTTTAGAAACATGGGGTTGCATTTGTATCTAGATCAATAATTTTACTGCACACCAGTGATTCTGGCAAACTAAGTCAAAGAAGGCAACAGTTTTGAGGTATAAAAGAAATTAATTTTTGAATTGTAAATATAGTTAATGTGATATGTATCATTCAAATGTGAAAAGTGTGAAATGTGCTGTGATTTACCAAGACGTATCCCTCCTTCACGAATTATGACTTACTTGTTAAAAAGTTACAGAAACTGAGATAGGCCTATATCCACCTTACAGCTACCAGTCTGACTGTATATTTGTGATAAAATGCTACTTTACATCTCTCGTCTCATACTAATTGGCATATGAAGGCTGCCATGATTTGTAAAACACCTGCAATATAAACGATAACTAAAACTGGACTTGTGCACGACCAACAGCATCATATAGCAACAAGTAAGTAGGCCTAACTGCGTGCGTGTGTAAATTCTGAGAAGAATAAATATTTCTGTGTAGGAGATAACCTCCAATCTTTGAACGTGTGCGTCTCATTGTTGTTATTATTATTATTATTATTATTATTATTATTATTATTATTATTATTATTATTCTTATTATTATTATTTTATGCTAGACGTCTTGAACTTGACAACTTATTCTTTATGTAAGGCCGTAAAGGATGATACTGATTGTGAATACTTCATAAGCAATATCTACCTTTGGAGTCCCTTCCAGAATGGTTTAACATTTCAAAGACATTTTTATAGGCTACCTGTAAGCCGAAATCTCTCTACTTGTCAGATGCATGAAAGCTCCCAATTTACATTGTATTAATTCAGATCCGTTTAATGTATAGTCTGTTGTTTGGTTATTCTTATATTACATACCATCTAAATAGCATTCACTTCAACTTCATTCATTTGTGTTGTTTTTGAGCTTTCGTATCATATATTTTGCAGATGTCTATTCATTTTATCATTATTGTTTATTTTTACTTGTCTCTAATTTTAATAATTATTTGTATGCACTGTTTTGTAATTCCTTGTTCACTGTAAATCTTGTGCAGAACTGTTATTGGCCCCAGGCTGTTGCACACAAAAATATTCGTAAATAAATACAATAAATAAAAATAAAATAAATTATTATTATTATTATTATTATTACTATTATTATAATTACAAAACATGCAGTCTCTTCCAAGCACCTCAATTTACCTCTGACGAAGGCTTTTTCTCTTCTGTATATTTGTTCTCATGTATTTCAGTAGCCAAAGGATCAAACTCTGGCTTCATCTTGATCCCATCCATCACAACTGAAAGAATTAATTCATAAACTGCCATTCATTTGCCCAATGTAGGAAAAATTTATTTGGAGTGATAATATTTATGAAACTTACAAATATGTCCGAAACTACTTACGGGCTATAAGAAAATCTGCCGAATACTTACTATGAGTTGGTAGATCCTTCCAGCATTATTAAGGATACATAATTAGCTGTTAATCGATGTGGAAGAATTCCAAGTTTGATATGTAACATGTTAGTTATATCTTCCATTCCTAGTAGTTTTAAATTATGAAATTGCATTTTAAGGGGATTTCAGTCTATTATTTCCAATTTTTTCTCTAAAAATACACGAATTTGTACAATACCTATTACATAGACTTTCTTCTCTTATAATTTTATCACCAGAATACTTTCTCCTTTATAATTTTCCTTCATCCACGATAGGAGGTAAGTATAGTACTTGGGATATGCCTCTATTTTGAAGTAAATGATACCTGGACAGATCACACTCTAATCTTCATTCCTCTCAAGAAGATTCCGCAAATCAATAACCATAATGTAACTTAAAACCATTCCTGGTACAACCACTGACTGGTTCCTATGTTCGGAATGGAAAATGAGGAATGCACAGACACATGTGGTGCAATGACTGATGACGCGACACAGAAGATATAGTGACATGTCTAATTAGTATTTTAAACTAACAACGCAACATAAGCAGCAAATGCATGCGGGACTTCTACAAAACGTACTTACATTATGAAGAATACACGACAGGTAGCCGACTGCTAGCATGGTATGATATTTAAGCTCTGAATTACCAACCACTATCACGTACCGGTATGTCGCAACACGCAATTTCAAAACAGCACAACAACGATGCGGTATTCCGCGAAAGCATACAGGAAATGACTGATCTATCACTGTTCCCAACTTCATGTTTGCGTTATGTTGTGAGTTGTGATGCCGCCATATATAAATTAAACAACTTGTTTGTAATCTTATGACGCCCAATTGTAGTCCAGGGTCAGTTCTCGCCATTGCCTCCACATACAGAAAGCGCTCTAGGCTCTATCAAGTGGTTCTTTGTTCTGGATGGAATTCAGAGACATTGTTTACATGCGGAGCCTTCTTGAATGGTATGAAGATTAGCAATATTCAGTTATTATTTCAGATTTTCAATGCACTGAGAAGTAATAGCCTATATGGTTAATATATAAAATTAATAGGCAACATATACAATCTTCAAACAATGCAGTTAGGACATCTTCAGTGATCAAGCACAAACTCGGTAACGAGCAATTCACTATAATGTGACAAAGTCTTATTATCACGTCTAGGAAAACATTTACTGATATTTAGAACGACGAAGTCAAATAGAAGACGAAATATCTATAGTGAATTTTTTTGATATATACAGTGGGGCTTCAAAAAAGGCGCGTCAGCTACTATGGCTATTTGCGCCCTTATCTAAAATTCTTCATAAAACAAAGACACAAATAATACAATAATCAGTGCTAAAAGAACTAAAAAGCGTTGTCACGATAAAACGAGGCACACAAGTTGAGACCGTGGCGAAACTTGAGCTGGTCCTCAACATACTTTGATGTTCAATGTCTGGGAAGTGGCATTTATTTCTGTATAAACTGAATTTTGCTTTCGAAAGATGTAATTAAGGAAGGATAAATGTCATTTTCAATGTAATGTATTACCAATATCATGAAAGCCTTTGGAAAAGTAATACTGCAGTTTTTCTTTCAAATTTTGAGTCTTGAAGACAGTTGATTACAAGTGATTGTTGTATAGTCAACTGTCCGAAAACAGGTCTGAACCTCACAAGTGATACCAACATGGCAGCTCTTATGACGCAACTAGAACAGAAGATAATGAGATTCGGTGGCAGGTTCCTCTTCCCGTCCATTGCATACATTTACCATTTTTTATAGGTTCCAGTGATCAATAACACAG
>JAJSOF020000042.1:14781090-15080148 GCA_025594305.2 Periplaneta americana
AGTGCATACAAATAATTATTAAAATTAGAGACACGTAAAAATAAACAATAATGACAAATGAATAGACAACTGCAAAATATATGATAAGGAAAAGCTCAAAAACAACACAAACGAATGAAGTTGAAGTGAATGCTATTTAGATGAGTATGCTTAATATAAGAATAACCAAACAACAAACTATACATTAAACGATCTGAATTAATACAATGTAAATTGGCAGCTTTCATGCATCTGACAACTAGAGAGAGATTTCGGCTTACAGGTAGCCTATAAAAATGTTTTTGAAATGTTAAACCATTCGAAGGGACCCAAAGGTAGATATTGCTTATGAAGGATTCACAATGAATATCATCCTTTACGGCCTTACATAAGAATAAGTTGTCAAGTTCAAGACGTCTAGCATAAAACAATAATAATAATAATAATAATAATAATAATAATAATAATAATAATAATAATAATAATAACAATGAAACGTGCATACGTTGATAGATTGAAGGTTATCTCCTACACAGAAATATTTATGCTTCTCAGAATTTACACACGCACGCAGTTAGGCCTACTTACTTGTTGCTATATGATGCTGTTGGTCGTGCACAAGTCCAGTTTTAGTTATCATTTATATTGCAGGTGTTTTACAAATCATGACAGCCCTCATATCCCAATTAGTATGACACGAGAGATGTAAAGTAGCATTTTATCACAAATATACAGTCAGACTGGCAGCTGTAAGGTGATATAGGCCTACCTCCACTTTCGTAATTTTTTAACAAGTAGATGTCATAATTCGTGAAGGAGGGATACGTCTTGGTAAATCACAGCACATTTCACACTTTTCACATTTGAATGATACGTATCACATTAACTAAATTTACAATTCAAAAATTAATTTCTTTTATACCTCATAATTTCTTTTATGCCTTCTTTGACTTAGTTTGCTAGAATCACTGGTGTGCAGTAAAATTATTGATCTAGATACATATGCAACCCCATGTTTCTAAAATAAGACTGTAGATTTAAACAAGATAGCGCTGTATGTACTAGTGACCTGTTCAGGTGTGCAGGGGCCTGTTTCTCAAAACTCACGGACTAGTAATACTAGTCTGTACAGTAGTAATATTAGTTTATTTTACAAGTCTGTGTTTCTAGAAACTACAAGGGTAAAGTAGTAGTTACCAGTTCACAGACTAGTAATATTGGTCGATTTCACCAGTTCAAAAGTGATTCTGTTTCTCAAAATGCTAATCTAGTTGATTATACTAGTATTTAACAGGAATATTCCTACACGACTCTAAAGACTGGTGATTTCTATATTATCAGTTACCAGTGGCAATCTTTCTCAGATAATCAAAACAAAATATTGTAGTTATTTTTTTAATAAATGTGGTTTAGTGATTTCGATTGAAGTAGTAAAGAAGTTGTTGTGAGAAGAGCTAAACCTATATCGAGAAAGAACAATTATTATTCCTTTACGGGAGCATTGTTTAAATAAAGTGCTGAAAAGCTTGGAGAGTTGTTAAATATAGTGGGACCTGCCATAACAAGACAAACAAATAGAAGTCATGCATTATCAGCAAAGTTTCAAATACAAATTGCTCTACAAATTGGGATGTTGATTATTTTCCATTGTCATCTAGTTTTTCTGCCCTAGACCAGCAACACATGCAGATTTTTTTCCTAATAATCTAATACCAATTCATCAACTGCAGTAATTTTTGCTGGCTTTCCTTCTCCACGCCAGTTCTTCTGGTATTGTCAACTTTAGCCTACAAATTAAATACAAAACGACACTAATTTATGAATAGATCAAACGTAAAACTGAAAAAAAAAAAAAAAAAAAAATTGCGATTTTTCAAGTCATAAGTGGCATCCATGTCGCCAGTAGACTCACTTGCTACATAATGTGTTCATATATTATGATACTGTGAACTTGAATTTGTACTCGTCAAAGTTGCTTTCTTAATGTTGGGCCAATAAGTGTCCCTAACGTATGCATAATCTTTGTTCTGAAGTATCAGTTCCATAGCCTCACTTATTACAAATTTTTTTATCCAGTCGTTTACTTTATCATTTTGTTATTATGCTTGAAAACGCACCGAATGATATATCCTTTGAGTCATTAATCATATTGAGTATACGATGAAAGAGTAATGGAACGTTCCATTACTCTTTCATCGTATGATGACGCAGAATATCTGCATGGAAATATCATATGTACTTCGGTACATTAAAATAATATATATTGAGTATAGTTAATTTGCTTTCAATGGATGGAATTTCAAGAGAAGAGAGAAGTAAGAACCAAAACACAAACAACTTAGCCTCCTAACCTCAAATAACAATACCTACTAATGGGTATAAACAAATGAACTCAATCAGCTGACTAGTGAAAGAGATCATGTGACTAGTGAAAAATTGTCACAAGTTACTAGACTGGTGAAATAGTTTGAGAAACAGAATCTACTAGAGCTGGTGAAATATACTCTGGTAACTAGTAACTGGTGAACTACTGAACTAGTATTTTTGAGAAACAGGCCCCAGGTGGCAGTAGGTGCTTGATCATGGTTGAACTATTCGAATACTTTAAGAATATCTTTGAAAGAGAGAAGAAACCAAGAGGATTATACTTGTTTTTTTTTAAAGATGGGGTATGACAGGAGCATTGCGATTGGCAAAACAACTGAATATCGCATAGTGTGGGAGGCTTGTTGCTATGGTAAGAGTGGCTGAGTTGCCAAATGTTAATGACGCTAGGACGCTATTCCCACGTGTTCAGTCGCTTTCTTGGTACCATTCATTGTGTACACAGTGTCAGCTATTCGCACATTTCGTGTTTCGTTCTTTGTTGATTTTTGCATCGTATTATTTATACCCTCGTGTGATATTTCCTTTAGTTAATATTATATTCATCAATCATTGTTTTGTTAGTGATTTATAGTGCTGTTTACTGTGTCAAATTCTTCGTACAGTATTGTGTTTTATAGTGGTTTTTATATTTAGTACTATTTTAATATTGCTTTTTATATAATGACACCTCGAAAAGGTCGACCAAGAATTCATCCTCCCAGAGAGTCACGAAGAACCGCTGGTCATGGTGTCTCCATTCGATCCCAGGGAAGGGAGATGATAATTGCTGCCAGGAAGTTTTTCGAGAAGGAGAACGAAAACATTCGTCAAATGAATACTCCGCTGATACCCTTCACTCAGACACAACAACGTACTGCGGCAGCTCTTGGTGTGAGTAAAAACACTGTGTGGAGGGTGACGATGGAGAAATTCAGTTCGCCAGAAGAATCTTCTAAGCTCTCCACCCCGGGAAAGAAGAGGTCTAGGAAAAGTGCAGTTACCGACCTAGATTCCTTCCAGGAAGATGCAATACGACGTCATGTTTATGATTATTATATCAGGAGAGAACGCCCGACAGTGAAGAAACTATTAGTATCGCTAAGAGAGTGTGATTTATTTTCTGGCGGTTACAGTTCCCTGTACAAAGTGTTGCACAACCTTGGTTTCGAATATAAACGTATAAATGGGAGGAAGTTACTAATGGAAAGGGGAGATATTGTGACCTACAGGTGCACATTTTTAAAAAACATTCAAGGAATAAATCTACAAGAAGTCGTGTGGCTTGACGAAACATGGGTTAATGCAGGCCACACCAGGACCAAAGGCTGGTCTAATGATACCGTTAAGGGGTCAATGCCCGGTCCCACCGGAAAAGGAGGGAGATTCATTGTTCTCCATGCAGGGACATCCCATGGGTTTGTAGGTGGAGCGCTTCTTCTCTTCAAGTCCAAGAAAACAGTGGATTACCACGAGGAGATGGACCACGACCGATTTTGTAGGTGGTTCAAGGATCAATTATTGCCCAACTTCGAGGAGAAGAGAGTAATTGTGATGGACAATGCTCCTTACCACTCTGTTCTAGTCGACAAGGCGCCAACTCTTGCTACAAGGAAAGAAGAAATGCTGAACTGGCTTGTGAGGCATGGAGTGCAAGCTGATCCCACCTTGCCCAAGGGAGCCCTGCTTGGCATTGTTAAAGATATCAAACCCAGGACTCCCACGTATTACGTGGATGAACTGGGTAAGCAACATGGGCATCAGGTCATTACCATTGTCACTACAGTGCTATTGAAATGATATGGTCTCAGGTTAAGGGACATGTTGCTGCCAACATTGCGGGAGGTGGAAAAGCTTATTGTTGAGGGGGTGGAGAAAGTGGATGCTGAAGATTGGAAAAAAGCAGTGGCACATATAGAGAAAGAAATAAGGAAGGCTTCAGAGAGAGAAAGTGTACTAGATAAAGCTATCGACAGCATTATTATTAGAGTTGGAGATTCCTCAAATTCCAGTAGTGATGCGACTTCCGCCAGCGAGGGCAGTGGCAGCGAAGTAGACATGGAGGGAATAGTGCCGCTTCCCGTCGATTGAAGCCATCTGAATGGTGAGTACAAAATTATTATTCTTCCCTTACTGTGAATGTTGAAGTGTGTATTACTACGCTGTGTCTTAACAATGCTCCTTCGTATTCGTATTATAGTTTTCGGACATGCCTATATATATATATATATATATATATATATATATATATATAGGCATGTCCGAAAACTTAATATATATAATTGTTTTCACGAGTGTCATTCTTCTCAGTTAATCTGTCGCATTTCTCCAGTGGTTTAAAAATGGCGGAAACACACATTAAAACATCGCGATACACCCTGATGGAATTTCTGTCATCTTGTGTTTGTTTACACTTTACTGCTGCTCTATTCGTAAGTGTATTTTAGTTGTTAAAATATAAATTCTGTTGTAACATCTCGTTGTATTATTTTAGATGCGAAGAATATGCGATATTTAGTTATATTGTTTCTTTATTTTATGTATCACAGTTCTATATAAAGCATGAAACATTATATATTGTCAATGAATGTTTTAACGCAAGCCATTTAACGTCATCTGCTAGCTCACATCAGCTGATAGCGTGGTCTCACATGTTGGCAACATAGCGCTGTAGTTCCAAACTCGGCCGCTTAGCTGTCATACCCCTTCTTTAAAAAAAAAAGCAAGTATAGACCTAAATGCATGTGAACAGAGAACTGAGGTAGAAGAATGAGGAAATACCTAACCAAAGCTTCCTTTATACACCAGCGCCATAGCATGAAGACTAATTTTATGCATATTCTATTTAGTTTGTTGACATTTATGCTACATTCCCTGAAAAAAAAAAAAAAAAAAAAAAAAAAAACTACATTGATATCATTGTGTCTGAAATATTGCGTCATACATAGTTTAAATCTTCAGATATTTATTCCTACTGGCTGTTTAAAAAAATACACGGCATAAATTCGAGAAGGAACTGCTCATAAATGGTCAGTACCAAAAACTAGTCTTTATCAACACGGGTCCGGAAATGTTTTCTAAACACAATAATAGTAGAATCTAATTAAATGGAGACTCTCACAGTCAGGTCTTCACATTAGAAAATATTCAAAGTGTTGAATACAGGCCGCTCTTCGACATCTCGTTGCCCCACGAATACTGTCCGATATTCTTGTTGTGTTGCATATTGCTGGACAACCTGCCACAATTCCATTTCAGAGAGTTCCCGCACCTTCCACTGGATATGAATACACCAAACATTATAAAAGGCCTATAAGTAGGAATGAAGAATTGATTTAATTCAGGTAAGCATGGAGGCCAGGCAGTGTTCTGCCCGTACCAATCCACTAACCAGGACACCTGCATGTAATGATACTAAAATTTGCTGATCGCATCATGCACGAAGAGCATTTCTCGACAAATGATAATTCGCGTCTTGCCCAACAAATCAGCCATCTTGTTTTTCAGGAAATTTCTGTAGGTCTCCCTGTAATTCTGTTTGGAAGTGCGTAGTGTCTAATGAAAGATTATTAGATGCTGAAGAATTGCTGTTGGTGTTGTGATATATTGTGGATTTTCATTTCTCCATAGATGATGACTGTGAAACCTTTTGTTTCTATCTCTTGTAAACTGAGCTTCGTCTGTAAATATCAGAAATGAAAAGAAGTTAGGATTTACACCACAGTGCTGCAAGAATATTACTAGCGTAGGATAATCTTGGCCTAAACAAGCTGTGGATGGTGAGGATATATCTCTGGTTCTTCAGATAGATAAATAACCAACTAATACTTCCATTGATACCTCTCTTATGCTAATCACTGGAGTGCCATTCACCATATCCAGAATTTCCAACTCTACTTCAGAAGTTGTAGATCTTGATCATCCTTTGTTTACAGAATGATGTGCAAAATTCAGAAAGATGGCGAAGAATGCTTATAAGTATCTTCCTCTCTGGATGTCTTCGTCCTGGGAACCTGTCTTGCCACAAGCAATGTGCCATCATAGCATTATCGTATATATAAATTCTATCTGCTAGCTCTTCATTAAGTACATTGTTTCAACAACTTGCAATCAATACACACTTGACGAAAAATTACTCTACAATTCTCTTGGATTTAAAAAATATCCCAGGTTGTGTCAAACTACACTGTGCACCGTGTCTTTTATCGTATGATGATGGAAAAATATCCCAGATTGTGTGAAAATCCCCATATTATTCATGAAGTTCCTCACCACGCTGGAAAGGTTGGGGTTTGGTGTGCAGTGATTGCGAGTAGAATTATCGGTCCCATATTTTTCGACACAACAGTTGAGTCATACGTTTATGTAACTTCAATTTTAAATAATTTTTTTCCCCAACTAACAAGAAATGAACGATTGAGTGGCTGGTTTCAGCAGGATTCAGCTACAGCGCACACCGCTGCGAATTCCATGCATGAATTGCGAAGTGTGTTTGGTGACAGAATAATTAGTCGAGGATTGTGGCCACCCGTTCCCCTGACCTATCTCAATACGATTTTTATTTATGGGGAACGTTAAGGAATAAAGTGTAGGCTACACATCAAATCCGCACTCGTTACAAGAATTGAAGGACAACATCAGGAGAGAAATACAGGCAATCAGTCAACATGAACTTTTGCGAGTGGATCAGAATTGTTTTCGGAGATACAGGGAATGTGTTCGAGTTGAAGGGCATCACTTTCAATATCTGTTGTGATGCAGGTAAGCCTAATGTATGTAGAGTAGTTAGTGTTCCATACCCATGACTTCCCAGTTGTTTACGTGTAACTCTGGCGGCAGGCGCGCCAATCTTCACCCTGTTCAAGGCCACTGCGGAACGGTCCGGCCGAGCTACGAACGCAGTGTAGTGCGTAAGCGTAACTCATTTTAACAAAAGTGTACATAATTAATGTTCCATTGCAAGTTCCAGAGGTAAATATGGTCTCTGTGATATGTGCTTGTCAAGATCTGGTTCCTTAGCAGCAACAAATGCTGTTGTAGTCAAGCTGTGACATGTGCAGACATAGAGCAGCTGGTAACTCTTCTACCAGCCTGTAATAAATAGCTCATTTGTAATGTCTCTGTGTTATGCAGGAGCAAAACATTTTGGAGCGTCGTGTCATCGGGATAAAGCAGGAATGTGTGGATCACAGCCATAATCTCACATCTGAGATAAAATTTGAGGAATGCCTGTTACCTGGCACTTTTCCTGTGGAGAAATTTGAACCTGAGGTGAGTGGACCATATGGAATGCACTGGCTGTTTAACTTGTACAGTAGCGTGCAAATTAATCCGAACAACGTAATTACTTATGCAAAAACACTCAAACGGGATTAAAAAAGGATCTAAGACATACCTCAGTAATCTATGTGGCCTCCTTGTTCTAATAACAGCTCTGAGACGATTTGGCATGGATTCCACTAATTTCCCACAAATATTCTTCATTTCTTCATCGCGAAACCATACACCAATGAGAGCAGAAATCATCTTCTCCTTTGTAGAACAATCCATTTTTGCATTCTTCTTTTGCAAATTGACCACAAGTTCTCAATGGGGTTGGTATCGGGTGAGTTGCCTGGCCAGGGAGTACCTGAATATTCTTCTTGTTGAAGAATTCTGTACTTTTTCGAGACGTATGGCATGGTGCCAGGTCTTGTTGGAACACACCTCTGCCATCCGGAAATGATTTTTGCAGCTGGGGTACGATTCTGGTTTCCAATAAGTGAATATATTTGTCAGAATTCATCATTCCCTTGATAGGTATTAATGCTCCAGGCCCTTCATGTGTAAAACAACCCCAAAACATTACTTTAGGGGGATTTGGGTGCTTGTTGGAGATGAGCTGCTGTTAATTTTTCGGATCCTTTCCATACGCAAGAAACACGGTGGCCGTGGACCTCGAAATGAGACTCATCGGAAAAAAGTACATTCTTCCAGTCATTCACTGTCCAGTGTTGATGTAATTTTGCCCACATTAAGTGTTTTTTGCACATAACACGGGTTAGCAGTTGCTTCTTAATAGGCTTACGAGCCCTTCGTCTAGCTTCCCAAAGCCTACGCCGCATTGTTGTGACGTGAATATTCGCCCCCTTAGAAGCCATTAACTCGCGGGTTAAGTCGACAGCAGTTAGTCTAGGATTTAATTTACTTTTGCTGACAATTAAACGATCATCTGCAGATGAAGTCTTCCTTTTCCTGCCACAGTTTCCTTTTTTCTGGGGTGTGATGGATCCAGTTTCCCTGTATTGTTTTATGATCGAATTAACAGTAGCCAAACCGATGTGACATTCTGCAGCAATTTGCCTCTGTGTCATAGAAGAATGCTCTGCTAATATTATAATTTTAGACCGTTTTCGTGGAGTTGTATCCATTTGTGAAGACGACAGAATGTACACAGGATTGCAATATTAAGTCTTCAACACAACTGAAAAGCTTATAAGTACAAAACGACAGGCAAAATGTCACATATTATAACAAAAATAATAACGACAGACCTTCAACAATGGAATTACACGTACTACAGGTGTCAATTAAAGCGGTATGAGCAGCTATGAGGCCAACAATGACAGAAAATGTAAAAATATGTCGTGTTCGGATTAATTTGCACGCTACTGTATTTTGTTTCATCGCAAGCGTTCTTTACATCTGTACTAGCATTGCCTTTTAATCTGTGATAGAGAGGAAAAAGACTGTAGACAAGGGATTGTTCGTAGGATGCAAGTATTCCACAACATTTTCCTAAAATTGTTATAATTACAGAAGCATAATATACTGGTACACATATCAATTTACATTTTATTTTAATGTTTGCAGTTTGTTGTCCGAACATCCAGAATGTTTTGTGATTTGCTATTGACTTTGCTTCCCACCATCACTTTCCTTTGCTATCCTCTTTGGCAAATGTTTCAGTATTTTTTATGCCTGCAAGCTGTACTGAGGTTCAAGTTGAACTCACACCTACGATTGTGATATGTTGTACCTTTGTACATCTAAACGTATATTTCACTTTCATTTGAAAGCATACTTCATAATATTTTATCTACATTTCTGAAAGGGAACAAAATAAGTTGAAAATCAGTGAAGTACGTTAGCATATACAATTCTCCACTTGTTACTCATTCAACTTCCTGCCTACAAGACAAAGCTGACTATTGTTCTTTTTTTTTTTTAAATAAATGGTAGGTAAACAGTTATAATGAAAAAAATAAAACAATGGAGAAGGAAAAGAAAAAGAAATAACACAATTATAAATAATTGGAAATGATTAAACCAATCTTCATTAATTTCAGAAGAAACAGCAAATCTTCCTAGTGTCTGTTTGTTATCAGGTGATCGCAGTCATCTATTCAGTATTAGTTGCAGGACCCAACTTAAGAGTGAGCAGATCACCATAGGAAAGAGATCAGTCTATTTACGTGTAAGATGGTTTCTTAGGATTGTTATAGATCTCTTCACTGCAGACAGAGATACTTCAGTAACAAGAGTTTGTTCTAGAATCTTGTTGTGATGGTCCCTCTAGCCCCAATTTTTTTATATTTTATTGGGTTATTTTACGACACTCTATCAACATCTAGGTTATTTAGCGTCTGAATGAAATGAAGGTGATAATGCCGGTGAAATGAGTCCGGGGTCCAGCACCAGAAGTTACCCAGCATTTGCTCGTATTGGGTTGAGGGAAAACCCCGGAAAAAACCTCAACCAGATAAATTGCCCCGACTGGGATTCGAACCCGGGCCACCTGGTTTCGCGGCCAGACGCGCTGACCGTTACTCCACAGGTGTGGATTCTAACCCCAATCAGTAATCCCATAACTTCGATCGATGTTACATGATATTTGTTTATTGTATGATATAGTGAGGCTGTATATATTTTTCGTGATGTACCTCATCAGGTTGATTTTCGTGTGTTTCCTTCCTTACAGTTGGATCAATTATGAATCGGCTTGTTGATGTCGGAATAGCGATGATGTCAATACACCATATAGACCCATTTATGGACAAACCATGGGTATCCTCTTCTATCTGGTAGTTTTTTTCCTCTTAGGGCCGATGCTAGGAGGAATCGGCTATTTTTCAGTAGTTCTCCATGAGGGCAGGCTCCCAGAATGTGAGCAAGTGTTTCTTTCTCACTCCGACAATGTCGGCAGTGCATTCCATCCTGAGACCTACCTGGTAGAGCGTGTACCGGGCATACAAGGGCAGTCATCTTAATGGCATCCTTCCATTCGCTGCTGGTCAATCCATTCAGTCTAGATAGCCATTTATTACCAGGCGTGTATTCTGTGTATAGAATGACGCCCTTTAATTTCTGAGGCAATGTACACCAGGAGTCAAATTCTTTGTCTCGTAGATATTTTCGTGAAAATGGTACGTTTATCTGATGAAAGGAGGAGTAACAGAATGAGTTGTCTTTGAATTTGCCAATATTTGTGCATTAGATGTAAGTTACAAATATTTTATGGTATCATCGTCTGGAGATAAACGAAGTCAATTTCATCATAAATCAAATACACATTGTACACTGACCGGCAAAAAAAAAAAACCGATCACTTGAAAAAAATACTAAAAGTCAAGTTTAAATGTAAATTATGAAGTAATCTCAGAAATAACATAACTGTTATCGTACTAAATTTAAAAATTACACTTTTATGGACTTCTGACATGTAAATTCACGCCTTTCACACCAATAAATCTTCGGTTTATCGCCTAACAACGAAGGAGTGTGTTTCTGTGCTGAACATGTGGGGTAGGTCGTCATAAACAATTGAAGAGGTTTTATTGCTTTTTTGCTTCCCTTCCTTTTTGAAAATGAATAACAACTGTCGAAAATGGTTTGTTTGCCATTTCATCACTAAGTTTAGTTCAGACAATGCCTCTGCCAGAGCTGTCACTCTCATTGATGACGGACGCAGACTCCGTTACGCTGCTGTTACCATAGGCGCACCATACACCACAGTGCAAGAGGCTGTGAAACGGTTCCGGGAAACACAGAGTTCCTTCAGAAGACCTGGATCTGGCAGTGAAAGGAAGACTTCAGCCCGAGATGACAGATTTCTCGTCAGCCAGGTCCTAAGGAACCGCCATACCACAGCAGTTGAAGCTCGGAATCGACTACAACATGTGCGGAGGTGCTAATGTGAGCGAGAGGACTGTTCGACAACGACTTGAAGAACAAAACCTTCAATCACGACGACCTGCTACGGGACCAGATCTGACCAGACAGCACCGAGCCGACCGTCTTCAGTTCACTCGTCAGCATGCCCAATGGACTGTGCAGCAATGGAGCAGTGTGCTGATCTCTGATGAGTCCAGCTTCTCCCTGAAATCCCCAGATGGTAGAGAAAGAATCTGGAGAGCGGTATTCAGGGTGCACATTGTCTGCAAGGACGCCATTCGGTGGAGGCTCCGTGATGGTGTGGGGCGACATTTCCATTGAGGCCCAAACGGAATTAGTGATTGCTCACTGCTACATCAACGAGATTCTTGTCGATCACGTCGTGCCCTTTGCTCCATTTATTGGCGATTATTTCATATTCATGCATGACAATGCTCGTCCACATGCAGCACACTGCGTATCACAGTATCTTGATGCATTGCAGATTGTTCGTCTCAACTGGCCAGCTTGGAGTCCCGACCTAAACCCTATAGAGCATCTCTAGGATAGGTTGGGTAGACATATCCGAGATCGCAATCATGTTCCGGAGACCTTAAGTGATCTGCAGGCGGCACTCCAAGAGGAATGAGACAATATCGACCACAGAGACCAGATACTGAGTGTTTGCTTCAGTTATTGTTAGTGTGAATTTAAGTTTTGTGCATCAACATCATTTTCAGTGAAATTTAGTGAAAAATTTTACAAAATTTCAACAAAAGTGTAGATTTATGAACATATGACGGTCATTGACTCAAAATTGATGTGGAAGGTGTGAATTTACGTGTTACAAATTCATAAAAGTGTAATCTTTAGATTGAGTACGATTACAGTTATGTTATTTCTGGGATTACTTCATAATTTACATTTAAACTTGACTTTTAGTATTTTTTTCAAGTGATCGGTTTTTTTTTGCCAGTCAGTGTATATAATCAAATCTTTTATTTTGGTACTGTATATATTATTTTCAATATTGAAGCACCATGATACCACGTTTTCTCACTATTTTGTCAACAAGCATATTCTTGTAATTTCAACAAATCTTACAAAGGAAGGATCATATTAGATTCCACAGCTCGTTGTTGCTTACGGACTTACCTCAAACTCTAAAGACTGCCCGAAGTATATTATAGAGAAAGCAATTCAAGACCTCCGGGTAAGAGACAATATTACCTTCTTCGAGGCGCGTAAACGTATTCTCGAAGATGAAAAGAAACGTAGAGAAAAGTCATATGCTTCAGTATTGGAGAAGCCAATGGAGGGTATAAATATGGCAACACAAATGCCACGTCTTGAAGATCTACCTGGGAAGCGAACTGAGTCTGCAACCCAGACATTTGTTGACGCTGCCACTCAGACTGACAGCTCGGACGACAAGTGTGGCCTTGAAATCAGGGCTTATACACCATAAAAGATAGTCGCTGTGACGTCCCTGACAGATTCGGCGCCTGTGAGGACGTCACGACGTCGTACATCTCATTGGGATAACAAATCTAGAACACGATCGAGATCAGGAGGGTGATGGGCTGCAAGCGAGTCACCGCAATCGAAAAGTAAGCTGTCGCTGTCTAAGGCACAGAGTCATAGAAAGAACAGAAGACAATATCTCCTGTAAAACCACCATCATGGTATAGCTCCTCGTGATGATTAATATTATGCAATGGAATGTGATTTGTGTATGCAGCAGATATACTGAACTACAACAATTAACCTATTATGAGAACCCTGCTATTTTATGTCTTCAGGAGACACACCTCCGACCTGAACACTCCCTCAAAATGTCAGGATACTACGTTCACTGGTACGATCATCTTGCCAGTATCTTGCCAACGGAGGTTTTGTCCTCCTACTCAGCCAAAGTATCTTTTCCTCTGTCATCTATATTACCACTCGACATCAATGTGTAGCTGCCACAATAACTTTACCTAGCATTCAGTTTTCCATAATTTGTGTGTATATACCCTCTGATACACCTTTCACATTAAATGGAGTTGGAGATATTCTGACGCAGCTACCTGCTCCATATCTGTTAGTGGGGGATTTCAATGCATCCCACCACTGTTGGAGCTCTAATTCTCATGATGAGAGAGGATATAAAATAGAGATATGTACTCGTTCCAATTTGATTACCGTGAATTCCGGGGAAGCAACATCTATCTATGGCTTATGATACTTTCCCCATGATAGATGTCTCC
Source organism: Periplaneta americana (assembly GCA_025594305.2). Lineage (NCBI taxonomy): Eukaryota > Metazoa > Arthropoda > Insecta > Blattodea > Blattidae > Periplaneta > Periplaneta americana. The sequence continues at coordinate 14,794,818 of JAJSOF020000042.1, forward strand.
CTCTGTAACCCAGGTTTGTCCACGCATTTCGAGTGCTCAGTGATTTATGCCCTACCCACTACCCCATCCGAATCCATATGTGCGCTTTATGCCTTGAGGAATCTCATTCTCCAAACTGGGGCACTACAAAGGCGGACTCCGTCGAATTTTCGGAGTCCATATCATTCGATGATAATGGGCATGAAAGTGTGGACTCTGTAATAGATCACTTTTCAAATGTGGTGATTCAACCGGCCATCAATTCAATTTGAGCGCCATCCCACCCAAGAAAATTTTGTCCAGTATAAACGTTTTCAAGCCAAAGCTCGTCGCACTGTGTGCGATGCTAAGAACACGTCCTGGAAAACTACGTCAATTCATTGAACAAGATCGTTCCAGCTAACATCGTATGGGACAAAGTCCGTCGAATAATTGGGAAACGTAGTTCTGTAATTCCGGGCCTTCTGAACAATGGCGTAACGATCACCACTCCCATAGAATTAGTTGAAATATTTGTTAGCACCTTTGCACAAATAAGCAGCTCAAAGAGTTATGTCGTGGAATTTCTAAAAATTGAAGATGCCGCAGAAAAACGAAACCAAAATTTCAAATCTGGTAACATTGAACACTGCAATGCACCGTTCACATCCGAGGAGCTGGAGGCGGTACTAGACACATCTGCTGACAACATCAATAACCACATTCTTCGCCATCTCCCATCAGCTAGAATATTCTTTCTTCTGGAAATGTGCAACAGAATCTCGACTGAGAGTATATTTCTGTCTACTTGGTGTTCCGCCATTGTTATCCCAGTCCAGAAACTGGGAACGGATCCATCTTTACCTGGGAGCGACAGACCAATTTGTCTCATCAGCTGCGTATGCAAGGTTATGGAAAAAATTGATAAGTAAACACCTGATGTGGGTACTCGAATCGGAAAACCGATTATCTAAAATCCAGTGTAGTTTCCTTAAGCACAGACCAGGAGCAGACCACCTAGTTCGGCTGGAGACCGCCATTAGAGATGCTTTCCTCAAGAAGGAGCGACTTATGATGGTCTTCTTTAATCTAGAATAGCCATACGATACCACATGGTGTTATGGTGTTCTGCAAACTCTGCATGATTGGGGACTTCGTGGCAGTCTACCAAGGTTTATTGCGAAGTTCATGGCAGAGCGGTATTTCAGAGTTCGAGTAGGACCACACTTTCTAACGAACACCTCCAAGAAAACGGGAGTTCCACAGGGATCTGTAATATGCGTTCTTCTTTTCCATATTGCGATCAATGGAATTGTCCACTGTGTGGGTGGACGAGCGTCTTCTCTGTTGTACGTTGATGATTTCAGTTTGTATTATAGTTCCCAATATCTTCCATCTGTCGGTCGACAGTTGCAACTGGTCATCAACGTGTTATCAGAATGGACTGTTTGGAATGACTTTAATTTCTCTTCTCCGAAAACGCAATGTGTCCACTTCTACAGCCATCGTGGAGTTTATCCATACCCTGAGCTGCGTCTCAATGGAGTGGAATTGCAGTATACAGACACTGATGTTTGATTATAAACTAACAAGGGGGCACATATATGTGATTTAATAAGGCGTTGTCGAAAATTGTTAAATATTTTACACCTTTTGTCAGGGTTCACTAGGGTGCAAACCGCATAGTGCTTTTACGCCTTTACTGTCCACTTATATGACCAAAGCTGAATTTTGGCTGTTTCATATATGGCCCAGCAAATAAATCTAAATCACGTCTTTTAGATGCTATCCATCATCATCCTATACGGCTCTCTACAGGGGCCTTCCCTACAATTCCGATGGAGAGCCTGTATTACGAGTCCGGTGAACCATCCCTGTATCGGCGCCGTAATGTCTTGTGCTCATATGATGTAAAGCTCTGCTAGCATACTGAGCACAATTGTTACAACTCCTTTGATCATTCTCTTCTTGACTGCCGATACAGTGAAAATCCACAGAGACTTCGTCCAGCAGGTGTGCGGTGTCGTGAACTGCTCTCACAGCTAGACATCCGCCTGCGAGCATTTCGCAAACTGGAATGTACGACCACTCCACGTGACGTCCCATATCTGATGTAAGTGTGAGTCGAAATTTTAAGAGTTCTAGACCAGCTTTTATTTATAGACTTCATTTTAGTGAATTTTTATCACAGTTTCCAAATAATTCATTAGTTTTTACAGACGGATCCCGGATAAATGATTGTGTTGGTTGTTCCTTCATTTCAAATAGAGAAATATTTAAATATAAGCTGAGCCAATATACTAGTGCTTTTACTGCTGAACTATATGCTTTTTATAGAGCTTTACTGCTTTTAATTAGGCAACTCTGGGGCAGATTCCTTACCTGCTCCTACTCTTTAAGCACCATTCAGTCGTTGCAGTCCTTTAATTCTGGTGATCCGCTTTGAGCGTATTCCGAATCTCACCAGTGAGCAATCCGATGGCATCACGGTGTTCCGAATTCCACCGATGACGTCATTGATGCTCCACCGGTGTCGCACCAGTGCCATCAACTTCCAGAGGTGGTGGCAGTCTCCATCAGCCGCCATCAGTGAATCTGATTGGTTCTAGTATAGGGCTGGAATTAGCAGACGAATAACATCATGCATTGTTGTGTCATGGCGGTGTGTTCTGCTTTAGTTCTGCTGTATTTTTTGTAATGAGCACAACGTAAAAACAATATGTTAATGGCTTATGAGCGAACATGTCAACGGACCAGTTATTACTACCGGTTCAAGAAAGACATTGTTTATGCTATCTTTTCTTTGAACGAGATGGGAGTACGAAAATTTCGCAAAATTTTGCTAGCTTAGCACAGAAAACAACTTGTACAGTCGCCATGACAGCATCGATCCTTCCAGCAGTTTTGTTCCTTATTTCGCTGTAACGTGACGTCATTGATGCCACCGGACCGGTGAGATTCGGAATACGCTGTTTGTTAAGAACCCAGGAGCTCTTCCACACTCTCGTTAGTTGTGATTATGAGATTGGAGTACTGTGGATTCCTGATCATGTAAGAATTCCAGGAAATGTGGCCGAGCATACCACAGCCAGGGCTGATGCAATGAATGTTTCTGAGGTGTATTGGCGCGAGAGGTGGCAGGACATTAAAAATTACTTGAAATATAAAATATGGTGGTAATAGGAAGGAGAATGGTCTGCACATGAGGGAAACAAATTACGAAGTATAAAGAATACTGTTCGAGTTTGGGATTCGTCCACAAGTGCGGCAAATCACGAATAAGTTTTACTCGCCCGGTTGAGGATTGGCCACTGTCGTGTGATATGTGGCGAGCCTCAGCCGGAGTATTAGATATGCCGTGTTCCACTTACGGTGGAACATTTTTTATTGCATAGCACAAAATATGACTTTGACCGTCGGCAATATGCATTTCCGCAGGCTCTACATGACGCTCTTGGAAATGATTTTAATTTTACAAATGCAGTTCTAAGATTTTTATGGAGTACAGGACTTGACAGGGTGATTTAGTTTTTCTATTGACCCATTTTACTTACCCTCCAGACCCTTTACATGCATAGGTTGCATTTGTAGTTGTATATATGTTTTTAACATGCTTGACATTTCGGACCTTTAACATCCGAATATTTTGTGTTGAAATGCGCCAGATAATTAATTTTTGTTGGTATTTGTTTTATTATTTTATTTTTTCTTTTTCAGTACTACCTCGACTCTCTTTATGATTTTTATGCATCACGTCGTTGAAACTGCATTTGAGTACCTCGTTTCTGCCGTGACAACGTTTTTATTTCGTTTTAGCATTCAGCTTATTGTGGTGTATATGTTTTTCGTTTTGTTGAGAATTTTAGATAAGGGCTCAAATAGCCATAGCAGCTGACGTGCCCTTTTAAACCTCACTAACTAAGTAACGATATACTTTACCCAGTCCAGCTAGATCAGATTAAGAATTCTTCCTGAAGAGCATTATATGATGTTAAATAATGTTTTGTAGTCACAGAATGAAATACATATGTAGCCTTTGTGAGGCTGACGTGTGTTCTACCAAACAACTGATTGGAAAATGAAGTAATAGTTTACAGTTAAATTCTGCAACTATAGTTAGTCCAGTTTTGTTGTGTAAGAGTCAGGAGACCCCAACGAAAAACTGCCCCGAAATTTGTCTTCTGCTACTTAAAATTCTTTTATGACTACACGATTTAAATGAAGTTAATTCTTGCAAATTACGGTAGGCCACTACCTTTCTTTATATTCATTGCTCTCAATTTGTAGGAAGAGTGGTGCTGCTTGGAGACCGTGAAGGACGAGCTGAAGCTGGAAATAACGGCAGAGGAGAATGAGGTTCTGACTGAAAGGTGGGTGTGATGTGCAAGTCGTTCGTTTCTTCTAGTATTGCCTCATTACAATGAGTCAATATGACAATCTGGAATTTTACCGCATTCCCTATGATACCGGTACGTATAACTGGCTATTGCTCATGTGGATGACCGGACAAGGTGTGTTCCACCAAGTTTGTGACCGGAGCATGCAATGGTGGCTCTCGTGCTCTGTGACGAGCTTCAAGATTCGGGGCCATTTATGATTCTGGGACTACAATTAAGTATTTTCTACGGGTATGCAGGAAAAAGCAATAAATGTAGTTCCATACTGCATTTTGTCTATCCAGATGTGACTTAAACACACTTTAGAACAGATTCGTTGCGAATTCCACATCTTTCAGGACTTCTTCGAGATGGACCAAAAGTGTATGACGTAAATAACGGTCACCATCTCTTTCCGTAATCAAATTTTCAACTGCATTCTTCATATTGGTGCGAAATGTTCTGTCATTTGGCAATTCCAAGAAAGTCAATGCTACGTTCTTCCTAGAACGCCTTAGTTCCGTAGGATTTGAAATGGAGAGCCTCGTCATGAAGGAAGCACAATTTCTGTGGGTGCAATATATTGTTTGCATCTCTTACGTTTGGAAAAACATTAGCTGTCAAAATAGTGTTTCTGAAATATTGTCCATCCCATGATTTCTCATTTTCTTTACCTATCTACATGAGTCTCTTGGGCGTGAAAAAGAGAAATATCATCTGATCCAATGTCACTGATTGAGAGTACCTATACACGATCGTTTTGATAGTTTGGACGATGGATTGTGCAGGTAAGAACTCATCACATGTCGAGAGATGCATAACGTCATCTTCGTCCTAGTATTGCAGGCAATAACAAAACCACAATCGGTCTTCATAGGCTTTGTACTAACTTAGAAAGTTTCATATCAGCACACTGTCGGTTTTCGTGATGGTTTTAGGGCTCGGAAAGGTTTCATATCAGCACGCTGTAGGTATTCCTGATGGTTTTAGGGCTCGGAAAGGTTTCATATCAGCACACTGTCGGTATTCCTGATGGTTTTAGGGCTCGGAAAGGTTTCATATCAGCACACTGTCGGTATTCCTGATGGTTTTAGGGCTCGGATAGGTTTCATATTAGTACACTCTCGGTATTCTTGATGGTTTTAGGGCTCGGAAATGTTTCATATTAGCACACTGTCGGTATTCCTGATGGTTTTCGGGTTCGGAAAGGTTTCATATCAGAACACTGTCGGTATTCCTGATGGTTTTAGGGCTCGGAAAGGTTTCATATCAGCACACTGTCGGTATTCCTGATGGTTTTAGGGCTCGGAAAGGTTTCATATCAGCACACTGACGGTATTCCTGATGGTTTTAGGGCACCGAAAGGTTTCATATCAGCACACTGTCGGTATTCCTGATGGTTTTAGGGCTCGGATAGGTTTCATATCGGTACACTCTCGGTATTCTTGATGGTTTTAGGGCTCGGAAAGGTTTCATATTAGCACACTGTCGGTATTCCTGATGGTTTTCGGGTTCGGAAACGTTTCATATCAGCACACTGTCGGTATTCCTGATGGTTTTCGGAAATGGCACACTGTCGGTATTCCTGATGGTTTTAGGGCTCGGAAAAGTTTCATATCAGCACACGGTCGGTATTCCTGATGGTTTTAGGGCTCGGAAATGTTTCATATCAGCACACTGTCGGTATTCCTGATGGTTTTAGGGCTCGGAAAGGTTTTCATATCAGCACACTGTCGGCATTCCTGATGGTTTTAGGGCTCGGAAAGGTTTCATATCAGCACACTGTCGGTATTCCTGATGGTTTGAGGGCTAGGAAAAGTTTCATATCAGCACACTGTCGGTATTACTGATGGTTTTAGGGCTCGGAAAGTTATATCAGCACACTGTCGGTATTCCTGATGGTTTTAGGGCTCGGATAGGTTTCATATCAGTACACTCTCGGTATTCTTGATGGTTTTAGGGCTCGGAAAGGTTTCATATTAGCACACTGTCGGTGTTCCTGATGGTTTTCGGGCTCGGAAAGGTTTCATATCTGCACACTGTCGGTATTCCTGATGGTTTTAAGGCTCGGAAAGGTTTCATATCAGCACACTGTCGGTATTCCTGATGGTTTTAGGGCTCGGAAAGGTTTCATATCAGCACACTGTCGGTATTCCTGATGGTTCTAGGGCTCGGATAGGTTTCATATTAGTACACTCTCGGTATTCTTGATGGTTTTAGGGCTCGGAAAGCTTTCATATTAGCACACTGTCGGTATTCCTGATGGTTTTCGGGTTCGGAAAGGTTTCATATCAGCACACTGTCGATATTCCTGATGGTTTTAGGGCTCGGAAAGGTTTCATATCAGCACACTGTCGGTATTCCTGATGGTTTTAGGGCTCGGAAAGGTTTCATATTAGCACACTGTCGGTATTCCTGATGGTTTTCGGGTTCGGAAAGGTTTCATATCAGCACACTGTCGGTATTCCTGATGGTTTTAGGGCTCGGAAATGTTTCATATCAGCACACTGTCGGTATTCCTGATGGTTTTAGGGCTCGGAAAAGTTTCATATCAGCACACTGTCGGTATTCCTGATGGTTATAGGGCTCGGAAAGGTTTCATATCAGTACACTCTCGGTATTCATGATGGTTTTAGGGCTCGGAAAGGTTTCATATCAGCACACTGTCGGTATTCCTGATGGTTTTAGGGCTCGGAAATGTTTCATATCAGCACACTGTCGGTATTCCTGATGGTTTTAGGGCTCGGAAAGGTTTCATATCAGCACACTGACGGTATTCCTGATGGTTTTAGGGCTCAGAAAGGTTTCATATCAGCACACTCTCGGTATTCCTGATGGTTTTAGGGCTCGGAAAGGTTTCATATCAGTACACTCTCGGTATTCTTGATGGTTTTAGGGCTCGGAAAGGTTTCATATTAGCACACTGTCGGTATTACTGATGGTTTTCGGTCTGGAAAAGGTTTCATATCAGCACACTGTCGGTATTCCTGATGGTTTTAGGGCTCGGAAAGGTTTCATATCAGCACACTGTCGGTATTCCTGATGGTTTTGGGGCTCGGAAAGGTTTCATATCAGCATACTGACGTTATTCCTGATGGTTTTAGGGCTCGGATAGGTTTCATATCAGTACACTCTCGGTATTCATGAAGGTTTTAGGGCTCGGAAAGGTTTCATATTAGCACACTGTCGGTATTCCTGAAGGCTTTCGGGTTCGGAAAGGTTTCATATCAGCACACTGTCGGTATTCCTGATGGTTTTAGGGCTCGGAAAGGTTTCATATCAGGTCGGTGTCGGAATTCATGATGGTTTTACGGCTTGGGAAGATTTCATATCAGCTCGCTGTCGGAATTCGTGATGGTTTTACAGCTGACTTGTTTTAATGGCTTTCGTTCGATGTACTTCGTGACAGCAGATGTGCTGCTGTGTCATATTCCACTGTTGGGCATAATGATGTTTTTGCTTTGTTGCGACAGTTTTTCTATCCTTCCTGATTTTTGTTTCGTCTTGATATCCTCTTAGCCATTCTGCCAATTGCCAGTCACCCATAATTCACTACTCTGCAGCTTTTGGGCTATCCATTTCCGATTTATCTTCAGCCTGCTTTATCTCCCGATATCCATTAGTACGTCTGCGATCAACATGCGCTTGTTTTTGTGCGTCATTAACTAAGTTGGCCAATTTTCACATTACCCTGTAATGCTCAGTTGCCTATTTATTAGGACTTACCAGGAGACACAATATTTTCTTCACCATCTCGTACACACCAACTTGTCACTCTATGTATATTCCTGCTGTCACAGTTTAATTGATTGTAATATAAGAATAATATTATTTCCTCCGCTTGCCATTTATTCAAAATTATTTAGTACCTGTAACTATAATTCTTACGAATCTGTAGTATATTTGAATGGTTGTTCAGAATAAGTTATAACCATAAAAATGTTTTTTCGTAAATCAAAATTGGTGGTTAATACTCTGACCGCAAAACCAGATGGTCCGAGTTCGAATCCCGATTGGGGGAAGTTATCTGATTGAGGTTTTTCCAGGATTTTCCTACAACCCTATATGAGCAAATGCTGGGTAACTATTGGTGCTGGACTTTGGACTCATTTCACCAGCATTATCACCTTCATTTTATTCAGACGCTAAATAACCTGAGATGTTGATACAGCGTCGTAAAATAACCCACTAAGATATATTAATTGTTTACGAAGCACTTATTATATGAGCCGTTCAGAGCAAGAGTGGTGTAAGTCAAAAATGAGTAATGAGGTTTAAAGTAAACATTCTGTAAAATACAGCGCAAAGTAGCAATTAATATTCAATTTATTTAAACTATTAGTAGTCAGTGGATAGCAAGAAGACCGTATTAATTGCTACATTGCGCTGTATTTTACAGAATTTTTACTTTAAACCTCATTACCCAATTTTGACTTACACCACTTTTGCTCTGAACGGCTCATATTGTCATTAATTACTGGAATATATACAGCAGGTTGAAGTAATTTAAAGTCATATGACTTACACATGTAGGCTAAGTATTCATTGGGCTTAACAAACAGCCTCATTTCGTGCTTTAATAGGGTTAAAACGAAGTTGTGGCCAGGCATTAACTACACTGAATTTCAAAATGCTACCTCGTAATCACAATGTAATTTGTATCGTGGCTTTTGAATTGACTAATTCCCTGTGTTCTGCAACTTAATACTCGTAGATCGTGCACGATATGAGGCACAATGTTACTATTTCAGAATTTATACAGTTTGGACACATCGTTATGTAATTAATGAGCTTTGTGCTACTGAATTACCTTTCCTGGTTAATAGATACAATTTGTTATCGGTCTAAAATTTGCTTTTTTTACGACTTTCATTTTTGGAGAAAAACATGAACAAAGAACTATTCCCAGTGATTTTTTCATAATTGTACACTTCCTTCTAGATTATCGTTAATTTCTTTGCTAGTGCATGCGTAAATTCGAAACCTTTACAATGTTTGTACTTCCTTTTCTGCTCGTTTCCTTATCTGTAGTCTTCATGTGTACCACGTGAAGTATATGCTTCCTTGCATCATTGCACTCATTTCCTTATTTGCAGCTTTGATTTATTTCAGTAGTTCTTTTTCATGCCATGGTAACCTCTTTTGATTTGCATGCCCCTTTACATTGTACATTCTTCAGAAAGTAACACCCTTTACCACATTCACAACCTTATAATCTTCTTAGAAAGTTGTGACAGAAATGGTGTGACTAAGTACTAAGATCATATGTAATAACTGTGTTATTAGGAAGTGTCTTTCTACCGGGTCACTAAAGTATAATATTGGTAGCATGTGCAAAATTATCTTCCATGGCTAGCTTCATGTCAGAAAAATATCTGCATTTATGATGTTGTACAATATAGTAACTTAAATGGAGACTCTCAGTGTAGCACAAAATGGAACGTCCAGGTTGCTGCTGGTATCAGCGCTATTACGTCATAATATGGCGATGCAAAATTCAGAACCTTCCTTACAATATAATGAGTAAGAGCCTGTAACTGGCTATTCGCTTCCCAGGTTTAAATGTGTTTCCCTTCCATAATTGGATGCACTTATGCAATATGGAACCAACCACCATTTTATGAATATCTGGATTTATATTGCAAAATGTGTCTTAATGTCTATAGTTTCTTATACAAAATAGAACCAACTCCTATCTGTAACGTGCTGCCATAGAGAAATCTGAACCAACCACCAAAAACAGAATTCATAGTGCAGTGTTTTGCAATTTAGAACCAACTCCAAGCTGTCAGTTCCCATGTTTGTTTTGTGTAAATATGGGAGTTTGAATACAATTTTTTGCTAATAGGAGTGATATGTTATATGATGTTATATTATATTATATTATATTATATTATATTATATTATATTATATTGTAACTTTTTAAGCTAAACAACAATGTAACTTTATTATCTCAACAATAATTCCTTTCTACAATTCACCTTAAACGCTCTCGTCAACAATAGGATTTTCACTCAACACAGTATTCGTTACAGCACTCCACTGACGACAATGACAATTTACTCGGACTATTACGAATAACAATGAACTGTTAATTTTAACTAATGTTCACAAAGCACTATTTACAAATCAGAACTGTCAGTTCTCAGTTCACAGTTCTTCTAGCTCAGTCACTAGAGTTCACAGTATCTCGAACCACAGACCTTCAGAGACAGTCCACTGTACTCGAACGCAGGTCCCTCCAACTGCTGTCCACTGCACTCGAACTCAGGCCTTCGGATGCTGACACAGTTGCGGACGCACACTCAATTCGAACTCCGGTACACAAGACTGGCTGGCTTGCTCTGTTCACTGAATGGCTTAATAAACTGAAAATTGCCCAAGTTCGCTCGCGTTTCTTCTTTTATAGCTAAACTATCGTTGCGAGAAAGTACGAGTTCTGGCTAGTTCGCGATATTCGGACGCGTGTGTCCATTCTCGAATCATCTCGCACGCTGCTGCTCCCCTCCTTCACCGCGCGTAGCCATGCCCCACGAGGCAGATGCGCGCGCACCCCGCCCAACACAAGGCCGACTTAGCCTCTCCTCCGTCGGTCGTGAGATCGAATCTCACGTGGGAGTCACAATATAATATAATATTATATTATATTATATTACATTACATTACATTACATTACATTATATTATATTATATTATATTATATTATATTATATTACATTATATTACATTATTACATTATTATTATTATTATTACATTACATTATATTATATTATATTATATTATATTATATTATATTATATTATATTATATTATATTATAGCAACAAGAGTAATGTTAATGTATCAAAGAAAGTTGTAGAACCGAAGATGTTTAGGTATCAAATATGTAACTGCAGAAGAAAATCCAATGAATTTTATTTTAGTAGGTTATTTTACGACGCTTTATTAACAGCTTAGGTTATTTAGCGACTGAATGAGATGAAGGTGATTATGCCGGTGAAATGAGCCCAGGATGCAACACCGAAAGTTATCCAGCATTTGCTCATATTGAGTTGAGGGAAAACCCCGGGAAAACCTCAACCAGGTAACTTGCCCCGATCGGGAATCGAACCTGGGTCACCTGGTTTCGCGGCCAGACACGCTAGCCGTTACTCCACAGGTGCGGACAGGATGATGTTGACTTCACCTTGGAATGATAAGTCAATGTATGAACAAATGCTAATGAATATATATTTTTTAAATTTTATTTGTAATCCCACAATTAGTGTCTCGGATGTTTAGTTTTCCAATAATAAAATGTTAAACATGGATTTGAACTAGAATGTCGCCTCATCTCTCTCTCACTTGAATCACACAAGTAGGAACCAAGTGCCAATATCCATTTTTGCAATAAGCAATATGGAACCAACTCCAATGTTGCCCTTCTACTCTGTGTGAGTCAAAAACTGATGCGAGCTACACCACTGATCTGAAAGAGCATTTCAGAATGTTAATAATGCAATCATTACTTTCGTAATAGTATTGATGTAGAATTTTATTTGTAACGATTTGCTAAACAGCTGTAGCTCAAAAGCTGTATTTTGGACTTGGTTCCACATTGCATAAGTGCATCCAATTTAAGGTGCCGTGAATGTTTAAATACTGTATTGTGTAGACTTATAATATTTCTTCATCGTAGTGTACTTCCAGACGTCCACGACAGCGCTCTGTTGGCAGAGTGTGATGACCACGTGACTGTACCTGAAGGAGACGAGAGTTCTGCTCCCTCCGAAAAACTCCGGACTCCTACACATGGGAAGCGGTTCAAATGTGATCAGTGTGGAATACGCTTCGCCTTTTCTAGTTGTCTGAAAAAGCATGTCTTCAGGCACACAGGGGAAAAACCTTTCAAATGCGACATCTGTGGAAAGTGTTTTTCTCAGCAGGGTCATTTAAAAGCCCATGCACGGGTGCACACGGGCGAGAAGCCCTACAATTGCGATCTGTGTGGAAAGTGTTTCTCGGTGTCGAGTACTTTGAAGAAACACGAGCGCCGTCACACGGGTGAGAAGCCATTCAAATGCGACGTTTGTGGGAAGTGCTTCTCGCTGTCGAGTGGGCTGAAGTGCCATCAGCGCGTGCATACCGGCGACAAGCCGTTCAAATGTGATGTGTGTGGCAAGTGTTTTCCGCGGCCGCATGCTCTCAAGAGCCATTACCACCAGCATACGGGAGAGACACCGTTCCAATGCGATGTGTGTGGGAAGTACTTGTCGCGCAAGACGCATCTCAAAGATCATATACTCACACATACTGGCGAGAAACCGTTCAAATGCAATGTGTGTGGAAAGTGTTACTCGCTTCCCAAACGCCTTGCAATACATCAGCGGAAGCATATGGGCGACAAACCGTTCAAATGTAATGACTGTGGAAAGTGTTTCTTGCATTCCAGTCATCTGAAAAGACATTATATGCTTCATACCGGCGAGAAACCATTTAAATGCGATAACTGTGGTAAATGCTTCTCGCAATCTACTTCTCTAAAATTTCATAAACGCCAGCACACCGACTAGACACCTTTCAAATGGATTCTGCCGAAGGAGTTGCTCTCAGTACTTCCACTTTGTATTCTGTTTGGAAACTAACTCTGTGACAGCTTACTGTAGGCCTGACTATCAAGAAGTGAATTCATTTATTTTACGGAAATTTTATGAGCGATAAACCATCTTCATATCACCACTGTTCACAAATTCCAAATGTGTCTTCTAAAGTTTTTGATTAATAAGTGTCAGGTTACATAAAATTTGTTAATCGCCTACTGATTTCAGTTTCTTGTTCATTACAGAAATCACGAAGAAATTGAGGGAGATGTATGTTTCACAAAAATCTGAGAGGCTGACTTGTTACAGTTGCCTTCCTTGTGGCTTACAAGTTTCCTAATATGTCTTGTGTTAATCTTCGAGTTAACAAATAGAACAAATAGTTTTAAAATCCATAAACCAACATAACCTCATTGTTCATTACTGATCCATTTCTACAAATAAACTTATTTCTTACTATATTTTAATCAATAGTATCATGAAACTGTCATGATTTAATGCATTTTTTCATTTCAAAATAAAATTAAAACTATCTGAATTATTCGTCAATGCCCTTCTTATTTCCACTGGACGAGCTATTGAAACAATAAAAAAATGTACTGGCTTACAGCTTGTTCATGGAGGGTACCTGAACAAACAAGAGTCTAAATTCCACATCACATTGACTGAAAACTACACCTGCTGTGCTGATAGCTGTCTTAAGTAACCTTTAGCACTAGTTTATAAAACGTTGCTTTTGCTTACTCTAACACAATGTGATATCTTTATATTAGGCTGTAACCTCTTCATCGTGACATTGGAAACAAACATAAATTATTGCGAAGTTCATGGCAGAGCGGTTTTCAGAGTTCGAGTAGGCACCACACTTTATAACGAACATCTGCAAAAAACGGCGTTCTGCAGGGGTCTGTATTAAGTGTTCTTCTTTTCTGCATTGCGATCAATGGAACTGCCCACTGTGTGGGTGACCGAGATCTTCTCTACTTTACGTTGATGACTTCAGTTTATATTTCAGCTCCCGATATCTTCCATCCATCGGTCGACATTTGCAGCTGGTCATCAACGTGCTATCAGAATGGGCTGTTCGCAATGGCTTTAAATTATCCACTCTAAAAACGCAGCGTATCCACATCTACAATTAAAATGGACTCCATCCTCATTCTGAACTGCGTCTTAATTGAGTGCAGTTGCAAAGATATATACACTGCGAGACTTTTGGGCCTTATCTTTGATTATAAATTAACGTGGGAGGCGCATATACGTGATTTGAGAAGACGTTAGGAGAAATCCTTAAACATTTTACGCCTCTTGTCAGGGTTCGCTGGGTTGCAGACCGTACAGTGGTTTTACGCCTTTATCGAGCTCTTATAGATCAAAGCAGAATTATGGCTGTTTTATTTATGGCTCGGCAAATAAATAAAAATTGCATCTTTTAGATACTATTCATCACCATGGATACGACTTTCTACAGGGGCCTTCCGAACCAGTTGGATAGAGAGCCTGAATTGCGAAACGGGTGAACCATCACTGTATCGGCGACGTAATGTCTTGTGATCGTATGCAGTTAAGCTCCGCTCACAGCCTGTGCACTATTCTTACGACTCCTTTCACCATTCGTTCCTTTACGGCCGATACAGTGAAAATCCACGGAGACTTCGTCCAGCAGGTGTGCGGTTTCGTGAGTTCGACATCCGCCTGCCAACAGTTAGAACACTGGAATATACGACAACCACCGTGGATAATGCGACGTCCCTATGTTTGATATAAGTCTGAGCCGATGTTTCAAGAATTTTACACCACCCTTGGTTATAAAGTTCGTTTTAGTGAACTTTTATCACGATATCCAAATTCCTCTTTAGTTTTTCCTGATGGATCCTGGGTAAATGATTGTGTTTCTTGTTTCTTTGTTGCAAATGGACAGATATTTAGATAGAAATTGAGCATTACAATAGTGTTTTCACATCTGAACTCTATGCTTTTTACAGACATTTATTGTTTTTAATATAGACAACCCCGGGGCAGATTTCTTATCTTCTCTGACCCTTACAGCACCATTCAGTCTCTGCAGTGTGTGAATTCTGATGATCCTCTTATGCTGAGAACCCGGGAACTTTTCCGCACTCTCCTAAGCTCTGATTGTGAGATTGGAGTAGTGTGGACTCCGAGTCATGTTGGCATCCCTGGTAACCAGGCAGTGGATGCTGCAGCAAAGCACGGTGCTACGAATGGATCTGAGGTGTAGTGGCGTGGGAGGTGGCAAGATATTCAAAATTACCTGAAGGATACAATATGGTGGCAATGGGAAGGAGAATGGTCTCCACAAGAGGTATACAAATTACGAAGAATAAAAAATACCTTCTGAGTTTGGGATTCGTCCACAAGAGCGTCACGACACAAGGAGGTTTTACTCACCAGGTTGAGGATTGGCCACTGTCATCTGACACATGGCCATCTCCTACGTGGCGAACCTCAGCCGGAGTGTGATATGTGCCTTGTTCCACTTGCAGTGGGACTGTTTATATAGCATTGTACAAAATATGATCAAGTCCGTCAACTTTGCATGGTGCTCTTGGAAATGATTCTTATTGTACAAATGCAGTGCTGAGATTGTTATCGAATACCGGACTTGACAGGGTGATTTAGTTTTTGATTGACCTGTTTTACTTATCCTCCGGACCCTTTTAAATCTACAGGTTACATTTGTTGTTTAGTATATGTTTTTTTAACAAACTTAATCTTCGGATCTTTTACATCCGAGTATTTTAGAAATGCGCCTCATAATTTATTTCTTGTGACGTTTGTTTTATTATTTTATTTTTTCATCTTAAATACTAGCTAGGGTCTCAGAACTGGTCACTTTTATGATTTTTATGCATCACATTGTTGAAACTGCATTTGTTTGCCTCGTTTTAACCGTGACAATGCTTTTTAGACCTTTTAAGCATTCTGATTATTGTGTTGTGTTTCTGTTTTGTTATGGATTTTAGATAAGGGTGCAAATAGCCATTGTAGCTGACGCGTCCTTTTCAAACCCCACTAACAAACTAACGATCATCTAGCTGGTGTTCGGATCTATGGAGGCTTCGTCATCCTTTTGTGGAAAATTATATATTCCTCTGTCTTGATTATTAACACTCCTCAACAATGCATAGTCGCTAGAGTAACTTTACCTACCATTCAGTTTTCAATACTTCGTGAGTATATGTCCCAGGTACGCCTTTCATAGTGAATGAAATTGAACATATTCTTTCGCAGGTACAGCTCCATTGGGCGTTAATGCCCCCTGTCCTTGGTTGTTTGGCTAGTGAGCGAGCCGTGTGTTGCGTCATAAGGAAATTTAATCACAAATGTGCATAGAAGAGGAAGAGGAAAGATGAAGAATGAAAATAATATCTATGCTCGAAGCTGAGGAACAGTCATGTCAATAAAATATGTCATCATGCCATTGTTTAGTCAACAGACGTAGTGGTTAGTAACGGGACGTGTGGAAGAATATTCTGTTTCAAGACCGAGTGTACCGCGACATGATAAGAAGGACGTGTTGAGGTAAGTATTCACTACATCGTATCGCACGCATCGGACGAATCGCACGGATCGGAAAGAGACTATCTTTGCTGTAATTGTTATGTAACCGCGTTCACTACATCGTATCGCACGAATCGGAAAAAGACTATCTTTGCTGTAATTGTTATGTAACAGTCACTACATCGTAACGGACGCATCGCCTCTCGGCAAATCCGTCCACGTTTCTCGGATGGGCAATTTTTCCGATGCGTGTGATCATGGCCTTCTTTAATAAATCAATTTTAATTGGTCAACTGTTACTATTATGTTGTACCATGTTCAGTGTCGCGCCAAAATGGCAGACGGAAAACTTATTTCGCTTGTAGAAAATTGCGAAGAATTATATAATTTGAGGCGTTCCCATTACAGTAATCAAGTCGTTTCTTGCAAATATATTATGTAACCAATATTTCTTTTCTTTCTTCCTCTTCAATTAAGACGCATGAAGCAATTACAAATTCTTATTCGCTAATAGACGTAATTAAAAGACCTAATCTCAACTCCTCTGTTTTCAGCAATGTCAATATCGTACGACGTCATGTTTTAAACAGCTGATAGGGGAATCCGATGAGGCGATGAGGTGAAGCCGTTACAGTGAACGCACTGCACTTAAAATATCCGTTGCGTGCGATTCGTACGAGCAGTGCGAGTGAGGCCAAACCCACTTATTCTTGGCAAAAAAGATTTTATTTATTTACATAGTAAGAAAAGTAGTTTTTGGTTTTTGTAAAGCTATTCTATCAACGAAAAGTGCGATTTCAAATCACAAAGCTGAAAATTAGGACGTAATTACAAAAAGCTAACATCGGGACTCTTCAGCCTCGTTCGCACTGTCAGTGTCGTCGCTGCTGTCGTGTACTGCAGAACGAACATCCGAAGCATATCCAGGACCTCCTTGTCAAATTGCGTGGCTTTTTTCTTCGGCATCTTCCTGAGAGAAAAAATAATCGGATCCGAGGATATCAACAGCACGTTGGGGACATCTTCATTTGTTTTTGTTCGGGACACCTTCCGGGAGAAACCTTCTCTGTACTTTGTAAATTCCTTGTTTCTAGCCTCTTGGGCTTCCTCACTTAGTTGACCAATGGGAACTATAGCGTGACGGATAATTTCTGGACCATGGATTAGGATTTTATGAATTGTTGGAGGCATGACGTACCATGAGTATTTCCGTACAAAGAGCTGGGCTGTCTCGAACGCATACGCGCGAAACTTTTCCACATCTATTTCATGGCCACAAGAGATCACTTGCAAAATTATATTGAATCTTCTGATGATTTCAATGTCAACACCAGTGAAGCTTGCAGATAATGCCGGATTCTCAAAAAATCACCTTCATGTATTCCCATCATTTGTATTGCCAAAGCCTGGTTTTGGCTTGTCTACCAGCAATCCCATATCTTTTTAAATCTGTCTTGAATGGTTTTCTTTGTGTTTGAGACAACATTCTTCTGCTCGATGCCCCGAGCTTGCCATTTCTCAAGGGGAAGTTTATATGCAAGATGGCGCAAACACTCAAAGAACCTAATGCGTGCGTGAAGGACGGAAAAGCCGAAGCTGAGTCTAGATGTATCGACTATCTCCGTAGTCAGCACTTTCTCCAGATTGTTTAAGTCTTTAGAGGTGCTTCGTTGGTGGACTACAACATATTTTGTAAGCTTCTTGATATTTCGAAGGTCGCATTGGTGATGTTGCTGTCACATCTTTTACAATTTTTGAGGCTTTCACTTTGCCAGAAGAGCACAAGCTTATTTCAGCGGCAAAGGAGAGCTCATCACTTGAATATGTGGCTCGCAAGTTTTCTGTTTTCTGTCGTTTTGTCCTATCAGATGATTCATGGAAACTCTTCGTAGATTTACCCATACATTTTCTAGTAGCGTCCCTATCGTAGTTTCGAAACCTCACTGATGAGTCTAACCAGTCCTTGTTCTTCTCTAAAAATATTCTATCCTACGAGCTTTCTGCCATCTCTTCTTAAAATCGGACACGAAAAATGAAATTTGCTTGTAGAGAGCCATAAGATATTCGTCTGTGCATTTTGTCTTCATCCGGACGAAGTCTTTCATAACCGTAACTTGCTCCTGTAATTTTACACGTCCTGTATCATAAAGTTCTCTTCTAGTTATAAAAACACCATCGTTGCAACCCGATCCTGCAAAGAAGAGAATGTATACGAATGCTTTGGGTGTTTAGGTCAAGCGTACTTGGCTATCTAATTTTTAGAAGCTGTCAATTTTCTAACCGCTGCTGTTCCAAAATGAGCAAATATGAGCAGGGTTTGTTTCCATTTACGGCAAGTATAATGTGTGGAATAAACATAAATGTCAAGATGCAGAACATGATGTGCCCTGATATACACTAAAACCTTGAAAAAACTTACCTCTTTTTCACATTTTCGGTTCATTTCTTTATCGTCCCATAAACCACTACTAAATCTACAAAACCTATATGTAATTGCATTAAAATGTTCTTACTTGATGGTAAAGACATCATGTTAAGCCACACTTCGTAGTTCCACCAGCACACGATAATATGACGCATTTAACTGCTTCCCGTGCACAAGCTTCCCTCTCACTGACTCAGCTAGGCTCAGGTTCTGACATACGCCGTGACGTCAGCTGCACCCCAGTGACCTTGTCACTATCAAAAACGTATAGTTCAGGGATTTATCTATCGTTAGAATATAAAATATTGCTACTTTTATAAGATGCTACTTTTATAAGATTGGTTTTTTGTTTGCCAAGAATAACGCTGTTTGGCCCCACTGTGCGATGTAGTGAACGCTTACCTTTAGGTGTCATGACTGCGCGCCTTGACCTGTGTGACCCAGCCCGCCTGTAGTGATGAGTAACTCGGTCTTAGTTTATCTACTTTTTACAGGGGCGAAAATCCCTGAATCAAGCTGTACCTGCTCCATATTTATAAGTGGGGGATTTCAATGCATCCCACCATTCTTTTGGCTCTAGTTCCGATGATGACGGAGGAAATAAAATAGCAGAGGTATGTACCCGTCTAAATCTCATTTTCAAGAATTCAGATGAAGCCACACACCTGTTCCTGGCTCACGATACATACTCCATGATAGATATTTTCATTTGTAAACCAATTTTGTCCACGCATTTCGAGTGGTCAGTGATTCACGACCTACATGGTAGTGACCACTATCCCATTCGAATGCGTATATCCGCTCTACGACCTGCGGAATCTCGCTCCCCAAACTGGGTTATTAAAAAGGCGGACTGGGTCGGATTTTTGGAGTCCATTTCATTCGATAATAACGGACTTCGAAGTGTGGACTCCGCAGTAGAACATATCTAATAGTAGCTGCTGAACTTCATTATTTGTCTTATAGTCGGTTTTGAAATTCACGAAATGTAGTAAAGGCTTATTAACAAAAAAATCGCCTATCACTAAGAATCGTAAAGTCAGTGTACATTAAGTAAACAAAAAAAAGTACAGTTTGGTACAATGACGTATACTACTATTTCCTGTGATCTGGGACATTTTATTTTTGGTCATAGTGGCCCTCGTCACAGCTAATACGATCGCTCTACTTCCTCAACAAACTGTTAATCAAGTGTGAAGATTGGATATTGCTAATGTCTAATAGTAGGTTTATACTGACATCAGATATGTAGTATGTTAAATATATTCTCATGCACCTTTATTATTCCGAAAAATATCGACTATTGTTACAGTATTTTCCATGCAAGTGTAAGATACGTGATTCCTCAAACCAACAAGCAAACATTACATTACACGCTACTGAAGTACGTCAGAAGGATAAATAATTCTTTATTAGATTTTCTATCGATATGGACAAAAATCACGATCCTACTCGAAATAATTACCGAATAAGAGATTGTTAAATATTGTGGAAAATTTTATGAGAAAACTGCGAACCATACACTTATTTGTTACTGAAGGCACAAATACATTTCTTTTGCATTTTTTGCGATTCTTTCATGTTCCTTATGACTTATGTGATATAATACGTGGCCTTCTTCTTCCTGTTCACACATAGGCCATACATACAAACACATACCGAAGTTGTGACCAGTGCAGAAAGCAAGTTATACTCATTGTAACTACGTAATATGTTCCATATCATATAACGAGAGGCTGACAACTGTTACTGCAAATGACACCCTCACTCTTAATCACCTCCTGCAGTTGAGATGGATATGATCAAGGTAGAAGCTGAGGTCGACCCCTTGGCTATAGAAGCAAGTGATAACACTGATTTTGAAGAGAAGAAGCGTGTGTTTGAGGTAAGTTCAAAATAATTACTCTTTATTTTCTGCGTGTGATATTTAAAGCAATAAACAGTGTGTCACAAAGGCAGGCATATCCAAATCTACATTCAGAACCAAAGATAATCAAGCGTAGAATTTGTCATCTTGTTTGGCATCGATTGTTTTGCTAGTGACTATTTGTGAGCGCTCTAAGTTTAAATTGACGTGTTCAAGTGTTATTTAAATGATTTTATACATCTGAATTTTTATTAATTTTTCTACAGTAATAGCTATCTGCTAATAGAGTACGTTTGTATGTACACCGTAGAAATTCAAAACTGAAGGTCATTTTAATTAAACGTGTACAAGAACAAATCATGGAGGAGATGTATCTTTTAGCTTATGATGATCTGTCTTGCTGATCATGTGAGACAACTCTTTCTAAACAAAACACATTATGTACCACCATTTTAATAATATTACTTAACATGTTGGCTTGAATTATAAATTCAAACCTCTATCTCCTTACACACCACACACGGATTCAATTTCTGCTTTGCATTGCGTTATAATACATAGCCTTCAAACAGATCTTCATCCGCATATGTAATTACGCGTGGCGGCTGGTTAAGAGCAGTCGGATATTAAGACAAGTTCAGAGACTGCCCATGGAAATTACAATTACAGTAACCACTTACCTTTCTCATAGAATATGTTGAAAATCACGTCCTTGTGCCGCCAGACATCCTTCATAAAATATGTCGGCAATCACGTCCTTGTGCCGCCAGACATCCCTCATAGAATATGTTGGCAAACATCGTCCTTGTGCCGCCAGCCATCCCTCATAGAATATCTTGGCAATCACGTCCTTGTGCCGCCAGACATCCTTCATAGAATATGTTGGCAATCACGTCCTTGTGCCGCCAGACATCCCTCATAGAATATGTTGGCAATCACGTCCTTGTGCCGCCAGACATCCCTCATAGAATATGTTGGCAATCACGTCCTTGTGCTGCCAGACATCCCTCATAGAATATGTTGGCAATCACGTCCTTGTGCCGCCAGCCATCCCTCATAGAATATGTTGGCAATCACGTCCTTGTGCCGCCAGACATCCTTCATAGACTATATTGGCAATCACGTCCTTGTGCCGCCAGACATCCTTCATAGAATATGTCGGCAATCACGTCCTTGTGCCGCCAGACATCCCTCATAGAATATGTTGACAATCACGTCCTTGTGCCGCCAGCCATCCCTCATAGAATATGTTGGCAATCACGTCCTTGTGCCGCCAGACATCCTTCATAGAATATGTTGGCAATCACGTCCTTGTGCCGCCAGACATCCCTCATAGAATATGTTGGCAATCACGTCCTTGTGCTGCCAGACATCCCTCATAGAATATGTTGGCAATCACGTCCTTGTGCTGCCAGACATCCCTCATAGAATATGTTGGCAATCACGTCCTTGTGCTACCAGACATCCCTCATAGAATATGTAGGCAATCACGTCCTCGTGCCGCCAGACATCCCTCATACAATATGTTGGCAATCACGTCCTTGTGCCGCCAGACATCCCTCATAGAATATGTTGGCAATCACGTCCTTGTGCCGCCAGACATCCTTCACAGAATATGTTGGCAATCACGTCTTTGGCCCGCCACGCATCCCTCGTAGAATATATTAGAAATCATGTTCTTAAAGAGGCTTTCTGAAGGGCATAACATTTATTTTTCAATTACAAAATTTCGCGGCACACTCCATGGGGCTGCGTGACATACCAGTGGTAGCGAGCCACTGCAGTTTTTTCAGATTGATTATTTCCCCGTGATGGACAACATAAGGTGTATGGAACATATGCATAGACTGAGAGGTAGGTGGAAGGACGGATAAACTGCAGTGAACTACTTGCCATTGGGCAGAAAAGTGTAAATTAAATATTTTTCCCACGAAATCTATGTAAATTGCTTTTAAATTTATTATAACCATTTTTGTTCAAGAAAATTATTTTCTGTGCCTCTTATAAGTTGTCCCGAAATTCAGAGACCGAAAGTGTTTCCAAGAGGCCGCACAACCATCGAAACAGGGTTTTGTGAAGTGATTTGATAACTGGCAAGAAACAGATTTCTTCTCGATAAGAAGAAAGACTGTCAGAAGCATGCTGTAACAGAACAAACATCAAAAGACATCTTTCTGAGGACGGAGTTGACACCATTAACACTCGTTGCCGAACCTTGCTTATGTGGATGAACGGAATTTTATTTATAGGGATGAAGAATTAAGTAATTCCTTAACTTGTCTCACTTGTGTTAGTAATCCTTCCTTTACAGGATCACTGTGAGCTTTAAATCGACTTCTAAGAAGGAAATTGAAATAACTCTAAGTGTATTTATTCTCGTTGCTCTCCAGGAAGTGAATTTATTGCCTCTGCGGTCAGCTCAAATAAAGCTGGAAAGTGAGGACCACAGCTGTGTTCACACGTCTGAGATACAATTCCAAGAAATTCCAGAGCCAGTGGGCAAGTGTAAAGCTGAGGTGAGTGGAGCTCTTGCATTGCTTTGCCCTTTTGTTTCTTGCTGTTCGTCACAGATACCATTCGTACATAGCTGCCAATATTTCTGATTGCCATATTGTGGGCTTACAGGAAAAAAAGTTTGCAAGGCTCATTGCTTTCCTATGTAGTTACCAAGTTATTCCAGTAGGTCAACGTTATGAGAGCTCTAATAACATTTTCGGTGTACAATTTAGTTTCATTTACAATATTTATTGCATAGTGTCCTAACTTTGATGTTTTGATTTGGGATAGTAATAGACTGCTCTCTTTTAGTATGGAGAAAATAAATACATTATGAATTGCGTTCTCATACAGTTTATTATCATAAATGTTGTATGATTGCACACTATAGAAAGACGGTAGTCCTTTCCTCTTCCATCGCCTTGTACCTTGATGTAACCTGCAATGATTATCTTACACAAATATTAACATGAGAATAACTCCTGCCATATATTCTGCATTTCAATTGAACAAAGTGCTGAGTCGGTGATATACACAACATTCCAGTGAACCTGGGAGCCACCAGTTGTATCCAACATTGTAACTGGCATTAGATGTCTGCAGACTTCTGTTGGCAATCGTTATCGTAACAAAAGTAACAGCTTCTGTCTCAGATGCCCACCTGTAGCCACGGTGTTTAGCGTATGCGGTACAGGAACATCGCTAACTCGAATTTTGGAAATACTCGCCCGCCATTCACAGAACAGCACTGCTGTAAATCTCTCAAACGTAGCAAAATGCTAAAATCGTGTCATTGTTATCTTTCCAGTAGTAGCAATCTTTCTCTTTTATTTCTATGGAAATTTGGATTCTTATGTCCTTCATACCACGAATGTGAGGTGTTGGTTCGTGTTACCATCACGCAATAAGTATGCATCTTTGTTGCTAACATTGCTACTAAATAAAATTGTATTCAAATTCCGATATAATGTTCAGTGATTTTACTTAATCTCCACCTGAAGGATTACTGTACAGTGAAACGTGTCTAAAGCGGCCATCTGAAGTTGCCTTGTAAAATGGCCATTTTATCAGGTGACCGCTTGATTTATGAATCGGCATGAAAGTACTGAATTTCATTGACTTTTTAGTACTGTGCGTGTACAAACAATCGTGCATATTAATGTTAGTATCTTCCATTCTTGCAACTAGCCTTTTCAAAACTTGCTTGCGGTACCTCTGTGATTCTGTCGTTTAATCTTGGAATTGAAATCGCATAGCTAATTTTCAAACAATGATGATGTCATCCAAGCTTTATTGTTGGCAGTCCACTTCACCCCCAATAAGCCCATGTCAACATTTTTCAAACATCTCGGTTTCAATGATTTCCCTATCATTAAGAGTGACTCTTTTTCTCCTGCAGCATTACAACAAAAGAGCAGGGTTATTCTGTCTTTTGCCAACTTCCCCCCTTTACACTCTTTTTTCTTGAAACTTAAAGTTTTGTTAGGGAGTGCCCTTAAAAAAAAACTGTTTCGTCAACATTGTAAATGTCTCTGAGTTCATATTCCGCAAGAATTGAAGGCAGTCTATTTTTTCCATTCTTCAATAACATTGGTTGCAATGTCACCTCCTTCACCAGACACAGAACGAAATGCAATGTTATGCCGTTTTCTAAAGCACTCTGATCACCCGTTACAAGCAACAAAATTGCTGACATTGAGTTGTTTAGCAATTTCAAGAGCTTTCTCTTGAATCATAGGCCCACTTACTGGCAATTTCTTCGCCCTCGCACACTTTAATCATTCGTAAACGAAATCATTCACATTACTAAACACAGATTCTCTCTTCCCTTTTTGGCGACCACGAATATTTTTCTCCCATTCTTTTAATATTTCATCTTTATTCTTAATTATACCGTTTATTTCTGTCCTTCCACATTTGAATATTTCTGCAATTTTTCTCGCAGATGTTCCCTTTTCACTTCCTTCAATCATTTTCGTCTCACCTCTGAACTTAACACCACTCTAGATTTATTGTTAGACGTGTTTTCTCTCTCTAACTAACTTCACAGTTCCTCGGAATCAACTGAATGAAAAGAAGAAAAATTCGTAAAAGGTGGTCCAAATAGAGAAGATAGATAGAGGCGAAAAAATATAAAAATTCGAATGGTTAACTACTGACCTAAAACATACTGTGACATTTTCTATAGAAAAAGTCTGTGTTTCAATCCTTTAAAAACGAGTAAGAATTTATAGCTGTGCAGGGTCGGAGTGAAAGTGACAAAAGAGTCATAAAACAGTAACCAACTAACCCCACGATATGGAGGGTGTACTGTTGTACACTTAGCTATTGCTTCTTTTCCTCTAACCATCGAAAAAATAGGTCAGACAGTATCCGTGAAAATATTTTTTGTTGGACACTGACTGTTATAGTCAGGTTCCAATCCAAATAGATCCTGGCCCCTTGCCGGCGCATGAGGTGACTGCTAAATAAAAAGAGAATTTGTATTGATCTTATGGAAAATCCAATAGGTTCCAGAAAAAAATTGGCCTTTTGGCCAGTTGGCCGTTTAAATGAAGTGACCGCAAAGGCAGGTTTCACTGTATACTGTAACCACTGATATACACTAGGCAGCCCAAAGACCCAGACATATATATTATACCTTTCACAATAAGTGCTGGCAATGTCCTCCGTCAGCATTCAGACGCACTCGAACTCAACCGTACATTTTATCGCTGGTTCTCTGAAGCTTGTCTTTTCCAGTAATCCGGATTGCTGCACTGTCATTATTTTCTAAGTCTCCTAAAGCGTGATGCATACACTTGTAAGCAATAAAGGGGTGAAACTGGGTTGACGAGTTGCTACCGTCCTTTAGGGATCATTTGGTTATCACAGAAACTGGAAAGTTCATTCATGTTCACACAAGACTTGTTTCATCTCGTTCCATTGCGTTGGAAATATCCTGTGTCAAATCGATGTCTGTTATTGTTTCACAAATTGCTTGATAATATTGACATATCCCTCCGAATTTAGTGCCTTCCTGAAGAATGTAGGCCTGCTCATTCTGGTTCAGGGCACAGCACATGTTTACATAATACATGCGGACTGTTTGCAACTCACAAGCAGCAATTTGGAAATTGACATGCCTGTTCAAATGAAATTATGTTCAATCATTGAACCACTTGAAATCCAAAATGTTAGAAATTCATAGTTTTTATTTTTATTTTAGTAGGTTATTTTACGACGCTTTATCATCATCTTAGGTTATTTAGCATCTGAATGATATGAAGGTGATAATGCCGGTGAAATTAGTCCGGGGTCCAACACCGAAAGTTACCCAGCATTTGCTCATATTGGGTTGAGGGAAAACCCCGGATAAAACCTCAACCAGGTAACTTGCCCCGACCGGAAGTCGAACCCGGGCCACCTGGTTTCGCAGCCAGACGCGCTAGTCTTACTCCACAGATGTGGACGAAATTCATACTAGCTGATGAGCTCTTTTTAAATTCCACTGACTAACTAACTGTTAGGAATTGCAAGTAAAAGTGTCTGAACTTTCAGACAATGGGACACGCTTGTCAAGTTCCTACTTTTGCAACTCTTGCACAGTTTTCTAGCAGGTTGGTTTCACTGCAGTGGTTCACAACTCTGCCTCTGGTTTCCAATATATTTATTGCGTTTATACTACTAAAAACTTGACCCGCGTCTGTTACTCATATTTTTGTCGCACGGGTTGGTGTACTTACTAATTCAGACTTATCTGAGTAGCAAGAGCAAGCGCAGCAGGATCAGCAGCTTCTCTGAGATGTTTAGTTTTCATTGGTCTCCCATTCAGGCAGCCCAGGTTCGATCCCCAGTCAGGTCGTGATAGAATTTGTGGTGGAGAAAGACTTTACAGAGGTTTGTTTCGGGATATTCCCGTTTTCCTCTCTCATTTCCGCAATTTCATCCATCTTACTCAGTGGATAAAGTAGTAAGCTGATATGCAGGCCCTAGGCTACTCGTCCGCTGCATCAGGTCTGAGGCAGGATTGCCCAGCATTCAGCATCGAATTCACGAATGCTACGCAGGTCACTCTTCAGACTTGCACACTCATCACAAGCAAGCCTAATTTCGTTTGGGACTAGCCTTTGAAAAGCTGGACAGAGTAAGAAACTAGCAAATTTCTTCACGATTTTAGACTTCGTTGTCCAATAACTAAACATCTGCTCGCAACAGTATATGCAGCCAACCTTAACTACAAACTAAAGCACGCGTATTGCCACTTCGCAGATATCTGGCCAAGAATCTGGTGGAAATGAAGTCACAGTGACGCATCACGTTGTTAGGAGACTCATTCTCAAAGATCAAAGTCACTTGTACACTCAACATCATGATCTTAAGAAAAGTGGCAAGAACAAAAGAGTTTGATTTTTGGGTACTATCTAGTGGGACTACTACTACTTTTTGATGCGAAAAATTTGGGGAATGCTGTTATAATGGGAGCACATTTACATTTTGATTAAATTTATTATTTTGTGTAATACCTTCAATAAATATTATGGAGAGTCTTGATTCATCTTAGAGCCCACTGTTTTCTTTATTTTCACAGGATAGAAAGTTTTCCTAGGTATGACATAAAACTCTTACAGTATTTCATGTTTCTAGTTTATATTGAGTGAATAGTCTGTAGCTTGTCCATTGTTTTTATTTGCATAGCCTGTTAACGTATAACACTATCCATTGTTTCTTTCCTCATTAGGAAGGGACTCTATCGGATCTGCAAATGACTCGGATAAAGACAGAATGCGATGATCTCACATCAGAGATTGAAGTTGAAGGCTCTCCAGTGGTGAAGAGTGAAACTGAGGTGAAGTGTATTGTATTCATCAGCAATGCCATCTGCAGTGGACAGGGAGTTTACTCGATGAAAGAGTAATGGAACGGAGAAAAATTCTCTCCGGCGCCGGGATTTGAACCTGGGTTTTCAGCTCTACGTGCTGATGCTTTATCCACTAAGCCACACTGGATACAACCCCGGATCAGGCAGAATTGTCTTGATTGTTCCAACTTGCTTTCTAGTCTCCTTACTGATGTCTATGAACATAGTTCCAACATATGTCCAATGTTCATAGACATCTATGACGTAATGCAGAGGGCGGCCACTAGAGGGAACCCAAGAGTTGGAACTTAATCAGAGACAATTCTGTCTGATTCCGGGGTGGTATCCGGTGTGGCTTAGTGGATAAAGCATCAGCACATAGAGCTGAAAACCCGGTTTAAATCCCGGCGCTGGAGAGAATTTTTCTCCGTTCCATTACTCTTTCATCGTATGATGACGCAGAATATCTGCATGGAAATATATGTACTTCGGTACATTAAAATAATAAGGGAGTTTACTGTTAATTAGTCGTGTCTCTTCTAATATATCCCACATTTTGTTTATTTGAATTTTTCCGAACACAAAATTTTATTTGGGATATGAAGTGAAAACTGTTATAGGCCATTCGGTATCTCGTGAAACTTCCCTGTGCTTCAGGGGAAGATAAATGTGGACTGACAAGCTTCCCTCCCTCACTATGCTGCGAGCGGGTCACAATATGCTAGGGCCCACGCAGCCATTTGGTTTCACGAGATAAAGAATGACCTATACTATTATTTATTTTATTTACATTTAGTCTGCTTAATAAACTGCATTTAATGTGAATAATGGTGCAGCAGATTTAAAAGTTTTTTTTTTTAATTTTACCATTCTTCATCTTCTTTAAAAACTACAGAATTTAATTTTATTCATCTTCGTTATGGTCGTTATTATGTTTTCATGTTCTGCAAAAAGGAACTTTGTCATGTCTTACGTCACTGGGATCATAAAAATGCTTGAGCTGTGACTGACCAGTATCTCTTATCTGTCAAGAGAAGTGTATCAACAGCAAGAGGTCAATTTTGGAAAAAATTGCATACATGGCTATTTATTACCGGTCGCTGATTAACGTGATAATTGTCGCTCGGTTTTATTTTAAGTCTGATGACTATAACGCTTTAAATTTCGCACGTCTTGCACTATTTGCGTGCAGCATTCAGCAAACACAAAATGGCGTGTCCTACATGCAGCACCATCTTCCTGCTCTAATGCATGCATCTATAGTAGTAGTACTCAACATAAAGGTTTATTATTATTATTATTATTATTATTATTATTATTATTATTATTATTATTATTAAAATCTACTTTTCCTATTACATAAATTCATCACGAGAATGTGACTATAAGAAGTACACAGAAGGATTTGCATTCTTTTAGAAAGCATTGAATCTGATCACGGACTCGGTATTTAAGCAGCATATTTTAATAGGCACGTTTAAAAGTTTTGAGTGTGAAGATAGGATTACTGTAACAATGTTGCTAATTCAGCAGTTTTCCTGTAACATCTGGCGTTTTTTGTGTTAGTTTAGCAGGTAACATTTATTATATTTGTATTTTCATTTTAGATTGACGACATGGCTAATTATTATCGGTGGCTGATTAACATGATGATTTTACTCAGAGCCTTCTTTAGTTACAAGCCAGGGCATGGGTAGGTTTGGCAACGTAGAGTGGAGGCCGGAGATTTTAAAGTGATATTGTGTTTGCTCATTGCTTTCGTTATACGTAATGCGTATTTTTTCAATATTACTTCATGCACAAAAGTAAGATCAAGATTCAGAGTAGTGATGTAAATTATTCCGGGTTCGAAAATAGTGTTTTATTGCAATCAATTAGCTATACTTCAGAATACGGCGTAAGTAGGCTACTTACATACAAAGACTGCCACTTAAAATAATTACAAAAAAGAAACATGTTTTTATTGATAGTATTCGAAGGTAAAAATAAATAAATAAAAAAGATATTTTTTGCACCGAAAATAATAAAATCAATAATGCAAAAAGATGAAGATTAAGTTCCTAAGCAGTATTCTTAAGTTCATTCAGTTAACAAATTTGTAGAGCGCCTGACCGTAAATTGACAATGTTTTGCCGCTTAATGTTGTTTCACCTCTGACGTGAAAGATGTAGGATATGATATGCATTTTAATTTCATGTGATTACGTCGTGCTTTTCTATAAATATTTCAGATGTCCAGTAAGCCAGTTTTAGTTTGAACCTGGCCAGTCACCATAACAATACTGTTATCCTAAATTATTTGTTATAAACTTTTTAAAATAAAATTTAAAAAAAATATAACTACAGAAAACAAGCTAAGAATGTAAATTTTGCAAATAGGCGTAAAATAAAATGTAAACAGAAGAAACTATTGACATACCTATTATAATAAAAGTATGAGGATGTAAATACAGTTAAGCCAAGTAAAAAAATCTATGAAAAAATGAAAAAACATTCCTTCAACATAATACGTAACAAAACGCAACATTATCTATTAAGTACATGTATGTGTCAATTAGCGTAAACTCGGTGAACTTTAAATCCTGTAAATACGAAGTGAAAAGAAACATGTTTATAACTAATTTATTACAAAGTAAATAATATTAATAAACAAACCTTGAAAACCAACAAAGTGATTATATGCATCTACAAGTTATAGGTAGTTCTGACGTATAGCAGGTATTCCGAATCTTCAACAAACCTGCAACATTTATGGGATCACAAAACAGCTGTTTATAATGAATTTGAAAACCAACGGCGTAACTTTATTGATATAGCAGGCGAGACTAAACAATTAGACTAGAATTCTGATACACACAAACCACAAGTAAGACTATAAAAATGTAGTTATACAATATTTAATATTTAGTAGAATAGCCATCAATAACCGTAAAAATTGCCAAGACTGCAACCAATTTATTTTCATTTATTGTCTTGTGTTTTTTTATCACCAACACGCATTTAGTTTATAATACATCAACAATTAACGTTTGGTACGACCGCGAACGTAATTCCATCGACACACACTTACATTGTAACATTAATTTACATTGAAAATCGGCATTAGCACAAACACATGTCCTGTATGATAGGCCTCCTGGTGACAGTTAATTACAGTGCTGCCGATGTATGGCTCCGGCTTGTAACTGAAGAAGGCTCTGTTCTACTACGTCACACTACGAATAAAACGGTACAAAAGGACGTATTTCAACCAATCATGGCTGCTTATCACAATTTTATCATTTTCCTAGCATTTGTTTATTATTATCGCTTCCTTAGCATTTGTTTGTTTTTATCACTTCCCTACATTTTCCTAGCATTTGTTTATTATTATCGCTTCCCTAGCATTTGTTTATCGCATAGATAGTCAACTGAAAATGGCGGCTCCATTCGAACGTTTTGGCGAAGCTAACATTAGTGAAATAGAATTTTAGAAAGTCAATTAATATTTTATTATATTAGAATACTTTATTTCTTCTAATCTTTATACATCTACTTTCTTATAATCTTTTATTAGTCAATTAAATCCCACTCTAGTTTTGATTTTCTCTAGATAAATAAAGGCCTCTAGTGAGAGTACTGTTGATAATATAGCAATTTATCGGTTTCTACAGTCTCATAGCGGTTTTTTAAGAATCGAATTGCCAACACTGCTGTAAGCGTAATTTGTAGCTGTTTAGACAAACCTTTCTGCTTATTATTAATAATTCCAGTCGAAAGCAATATCAGTGCTATGTGTGGGAAGAATAAGTTATTGTTGGAGGTTATGTGCACCATCAGTAGGGGAGTTTCCGTTTCACGTGTACTGAAGATATAATAAGATTGTTGATTTGATGGCAGGTGAATTCGTACATGCCCGAAAAATAATTTGTGACTGCAGGATCTGCGTATCTCATCAAGCACGACGGAAGCAATTTTAGCTGTTATGTAATGTTCCTCTATATCGCCACTTAGACTTCTATTTCTATACCTAAGAATAATGTGACGCACATCTTAATTCATAGACGCTCTTGTTCAAAATTGCTTAAATGTATGGTGTCTTTACAGTTTGTATGTTTGTAATCATATTCTCATTTTGAAGGGAATAAAAATTATTTTAAAAGTTATTTTTGTCCGACATCGGTCTACAAGCAAGAGAAAGTGTGTTTTATGTGTGCTCGACATCACCTGGAATAGGCAGCTGAAGTAGGACACTGGACAGCACTTTTAAACGTAGGATTAAACTAAAAAATTGGCTAGAGTATAAGAATATCATGTAAATGAAGGCTGAAGGTATTTATATTCTATACTTTAAAGTTTGGATCAAAGTTGTGCCTAAAGATTTAAATAAAATCATATAAATGGTCTCGCTTCCTCGACTTTTATGGCATATTCTGTAGATTTTGAGATATTGAGATTCATATCCCCACTTATTTAAATGGTTTCATAGATATTTTTATGCTCGACCATGCCGAAATGTAGTAATTATACACCTGGTAGCAGACCTTTAATGCATGTCATTAAAGTATACCTACTCATTAAAGGTCAGGTCTTTCAGCCAATGACGACTCAGGTTACAACTGTTCAGCCAATGACAGGTCAGCTTTCTACCGTTATAAAACCGCAAGTATCGATTATTCTCGGATATGCAATCGAAAGAGAATTAGCGAAAAGTCACGGAGGCTGGAAATCCAATACTGTCGCAGAAGGTTATGTTCTGTTACTATAATAATTAGCGTTAATTGTAAATAATATTGAAATAAATTCAATTTGTCATCTCGTTTTTCAATGTCTAATTTCATTTCAATTTTATCTCTGTAGGTTCTTATGGCCTAGCAAGGTCAAAGTGCACATCTGTTCCTCGGAAAAAATCAATACTTTCACGTCTGCGCACATCTCACAACATACGGGACATTGCTCCAGGTCAGATACAATAAAATTAATAATATCAAGTTAGAAATATGGTCGAGCATAAAAAGTCGTATGAAACTCGCCTATAATAGTAATTAAGAAGCTCGTATGAAAATTATGAAACTCGCTTGTGCTCGTTTCATAAATATCCATACTCACTTCTTAATTACCTTCATTGTAGGCTCGTTGCATAATGTACTATAATATCTTTCGTGTCTCGCATTATCTTTGGACTGATACGTGTTTGTTTTATATAAGGAGTCACTTCGTCCAATATTAGTGTGCTTAGTTTTTTAATGTGTCAACATTTTTAGTCAGTGTATATTTTAGTTACGCAACAACAATTGAATTTCATCACAAAAAAAAACTATAAGTATGTGTGCAAATAGCCATTGATGCTGACGCGCCCTTAAAATTTCACTATCAGCATCAATAGCTCATGAAAAGGAAGATAAAATAGAAACCGATAAATATTAACTCTGTAATCACAGGACTTAACGTGCCAACAGTGAACAGTGAGACACTTATGAAACTGCTGTTTTGAGCTTATATGAGAAACCATACAAATTGGCTAACATGTGGACAAAACTAATGGGATCTCCTTGCCATATGAGGAACGCGTCCTCACTACATCTCAGTGGATGCAACGTCATTTTATTCTCTTTTCCCAAATTCACGTATTACTGCTATCTTCATGTTTGCCAACCTATCTATTTGAATTGAATTTGGAATCAGAATTGTTCCTGTGGTACGTTATAGATTATTTTCATCTGTTAAAACCCCGTCATTTAAACTAATGCTAGCTGATCTGCGAGTTCTGTCACCATTAGAAGTAAACTGTTGAGAATCAATGTATCCATTCCTTAATTATCATAAATTTCATAACTTATACTAATGATTTTCTTAGTAATATACCTTTAAACAAAATAATGACTAATAGTGTGTTAATCAAACACTGGATCAGATCTGTCTCCATAAAGCAATTACTTTTCTATACTGAAACTTTAAGTGCACTGAAAAGGTTTTCAGAACTGCGTCGTAGCATAAAACTCGCTGCACTACTTAAAGTGGTTCGTTATTACTTGTATTCCTGTTTTCTTTCCAGGAGGCATCATGTGACGTGAACACACTGGAGGAAGAGTTAATGCCGAAGCCTTTCAAGTGCGATGTCTGTGGAAAGTGTTTCTGCGATGTGGGAACTCTAACAACTCATGCACACATCCACATTAACGCGAAACCATTCAAGTGCCATGTTTGTGAAAAGTATTTCTCGCAATCTTCAAACCTAAAATTGCATGTACGCGTACATACTGGCGAGAAACCATTTAAATGCCATATTTGTGAAAAGCGTTTCTCACAATCTTCAAAATTGAAATTGCATATACGCCTCCATACAGGCGAGAAGCCTTATAAATGCGATGTTTGTGGAAAGTGTTTCTCGGAATGTTCTAACCTCAAATATCATGCTCGCCTACATACAGGCGAGAAACCATTCAAATGCGATGTTTGTGAAAAACGTTTCTCGCGATCTTCGCACCTTAAATCGCATGCACATTTACATTCAGGCGACAAACCATTCAAATGTGATATCTGTGAAAAGTGCTACTCCAAATCTTCTGACCTAAAATTGCATGCACGCCTGCATACAGGTGAGAAACCATTCAAGTGCCACACGTGTCAAAAATGTTTCTCACGGTCTTCGAGCTTGAAATATCATGCACGTCTACATTCCGGCGAGAAACCATTTAAATGTGATGTCTGTGAGAAATGTTTCTCGAAATCTTCACATCTAAATTTGCATGCACGTCTTCATTCAGGTGAGAAACCTTTTACATGCGACGTTTGTAAGAAATGTTTTTCACGATCCTCGAGCCTAAAATTGCATTCACGCCTACATTCAGGCGAGAAGCCATACAAATGCGATGTCTGTGGAAAGTGTTTCACGCAGTCTTCACACCTAAAATTGCATGAGTCGTTTCATACTGGCGAGAAACAATTCAAATGCACTATTTGTAAAAAGTGTTTCTTACAATCGTCGGACTTAAAATTGCATACACGCGTACATTCAGGCGAGAAACCATTTACATGTGATGTCTGTAAAAAATGTTTCTCGCATTCTTCAAGTTTAAAATTGCATGCACGCCTGCATAGTGACAAAAACAATTCGAATGTCTGAAAATTGTTTCTCGCAATTTGCGGACATAAAATTGAATGCACGCCGACATGGAGGGGAGAAGGATTTTAACCCGGGAATGGTTCCTCGTGAGCATTTTCTCACGCTCACTGACTGCTACGAATTTATAGCTCTAATGTTTTAAACTGAATTGCAAGGGGGAAGGGCAGTCATTGCATTCCTAAGTCATCTGCCAAGAGATTAATGTGTGAAACTAAACATTTTGTCCCAACACTGCATTATGCCTAGGGCTTAAATTGGTAGCTTTTACCTTCTTTGATATTTTAAATGTTTTACGGTTTGCGACATAAAAGAAATAAGTTTGTACAAAATTATTACCTGCACAAGTATTGTTCTTGTTCTCTGGTCTGCGCATCTGTAGGAATTCTAGTCATTGCAAATAGGCTCCCAACAGTTGCACATTTGCTTTTCTTCCCATTGATTCTACCTGCACGAACGCCACAAGATCCCAGAGTGCAGTTAATTTTATTTTACTCCTGTCTCTCTACTTCTTAAATCTGCGTATTTTTGTACGTAACGAGCTAGACGAATTTTTGCCTTCGCAGAACACTGGATTAGATGTGATTTCATCAATGGATATACCGACACTTTTTTTTTCAAAACTAACATCTTTTCATAGTATTGTCGGTTTGATCTGGCTAATGATACCACCGATATTGAGCATGGAAAAATTTTATTTGATTTCAAATGCTTTATTCTTCATTTTGAAACTAAATTGTGTAACTGGCTAAAAAAAAAAAAAAAAAATTTGAGCATGAAAAATTTGTCAAATGATCTGCACATCTGTCTGGCTTTTCGATTTGTCTGCCTTATGAGGTTTTGAAGTGTTACGATTTCTTGCTTTTTTGGATCCTCATTTTCATTAAAATAACTACTGTCACTTTCCTCCGTGTGTCCAGAGATTGGACGTCATGACTTCTGTGGAGTGGAAGCCAGGCTAGATGTTTTCTCTTCTCTATACACCTCCGTGGATATTGATTGAATGCACTAGCAGAGGGCAGCAGAAACTGGGTCCTTTTGGAGTAACGGTCAGCGCGTCTGGCTGCGAAACCAGGTGGCCCGGGTTCGAATCCCGGTCGGGGCAAGTTACCTGGTTGACGTTTTTTCCGGGGTTTTCCCTCAACCCAGTAGGAGCAAATGCTGGGTAACTTTCGGTGCTGGACCTCGGACTCATTTCACCGGCATTATCACCTTGATATCATTCAGACGCTAAATAACCTAGATGTTGATACAGCGTCGTAAAATAACCCAATAAAATAAAAATAAACTGGGTCCTCAGCCCTTCCACTAGGAAAGCTGTCTCGATGGCGTCGACGATGAGAAACAAAGTGCTCGCTTAAGGTACAAATTTTTTCACCTTTCTTAAATATGCAAGGTTTCGTTCTGTGAGATGCTCCCAGATGATTTCCGTGCCAGAGCTCAGGACGAGAAAGATTTTCACTTCAAGGAGATTCAGCGCCTTCTCAGATCCGGTTTGTCGCTTATCGCTATTGTAGCACTTTTGGACTTCTGCTTATTGAAAGTTGTTCCTTACGGTTGCAGAGTGATGCCAAGATAGAATTGTTTAACATTTGATTGAATGCTTTCTTTTGGTTCTGTTCTGCTTCCTCTTTTGAAAACCATTGTGGTGATTTTTCGTTCGTTTATTCTGAGGTTGGTCTCAGTTGCCCGTTTTAACAGATCGTCGAAGGCTGCTTGAAACAGGTTTTGTGAGTCGGGTAGAATTGCCTTTTCGTCTGCATAAATGTACACATTGGCATTCTCTCTTTTTACGGTGTTTACGACGTCTATTGTTGCAAAGTGAAATAGCAATGGAGATGCAGGTTCTCCTTGCAGCACTCCAACTGCTTGCCCTATGGGTCTCGATGTCGCCAAGTGTAATTCACTTGGACGTACTTTCGTGCCAGTATGCTCCTCATTGTGGCTGTTATATAATGCTTATTTCCGATGGTGTCGGCCAACTTCTGCAGCATCTTCTGGTGAACTAGGAAGTCGAAG
This sequence comes from Periplaneta americana, assembly GCA_025594305.2. Lineage (NCBI taxonomy): Eukaryota > Metazoa > Arthropoda > Insecta > Blattodea > Blattidae > Periplaneta > Periplaneta americana. The sequence goes on from JAJSOF020000042.1 coordinate 14,832,005, forward strand.
ACCTTTTTAAAGTCGACAAAAATTTGTAGTACTTCCAGCGAATAGGGATTATAAAGAATGGACACTGAGCGAATTTTCCTGTGTTTTGTTTCTCTGTGCGCCAGCGGCTAGTTCCACTTTCTAGCGCTAGAGGTAGCGTAATCGAGCATACGCTAAGATAATAATTGAGAATAGAATTAAGGCACAGGATCCAAACATCGCCTACCTTATTGCATAATCCAGTAACGCTTTGCTTCAAATAAATTCAAGTTAACAGCTTTTCCTTATTTCTCAGTGACGAACTAGTTCTAATAATAATATTATATATTTCAGATATCATAAATTATATTATAAAATAATACAATGCATTATAAAATTAAGTATCGAATTCGTTTAATATTTGTATATAATATAATATAGGTATATGGTTTTACTTCTCGTAAGAGTTTTGTTTTTCCATTTTCAGCGCTATCAAATCATTACATATTTTAATTGTTGTTGGGCTCAACGGCTCAACTCTCATTATAAAGGAACTCTAGAGTCTAGACATTACAGTTAATGAAGGATTTATTATTTTATGGATCCAATTTATTTTATTTGAGTACATAATGTACCTAGATGTATTAATTGTATGTGTTATATTTCCGCTGTGTCGACTGCTAGCTGGTGTGATGTCATCGCCAACTCTAGGGAGAAAGCAGAATCTGACGCTCTAGCTGGCTTGAAGGTCATTGAAATCGGTCCGGCTACATCAAAGGTACCGACGCGAAGTGTCCATTCTTTATAATCACTATTCGCTGGTACTTCCTTTTGCTGTTGTAGCGCCTCGGCAGGCATTGATCGACCTTCCTGAAACCGAACTGTTTCTCTGGTATTTGCCAGCCTGCCAATGAAGTCTCTGGGTGATGAGGATATTCCTACATCAGCGTTTCTCAAACTATGGTCCGTGAATCACCTGTGGTCCTCGAGGTCTGCACTTGTGGTTCTTGAAAAAGGCAGAAGAAAAAATATAATTCAAACGAATTGTGTATCACTCTATAGCTGAATTGGAAATGACACACGGCAATCGCCTTTCATCTTTTCTCTCAGTACTGACATTGTATGAAATTTATTACCCTATCCTTCTACCATGAACGTGGTGTTTCTCCCCATCTCTTCCCTGCACATCTGGCGCCGCGCCTGTAACCCAGGCAGGCACCACCGAAATTCATAACAGAGAACCAAAGTACCGAACCTTTTCATGTGTTTATGACTTTCTTAATAGTTTTGCCGAGACCCAGTCTGCACATTGACATGGTCACATACTGTATGTCGTAAACCAATAATACAACTCTGAGATCACAATTAGAAACCTATTTTCCAATTAAATATGGGTTCGTGATCACTTTCATTGAGATATTGAAACTATCAGACTTCGATTGAGTGAAAGAGGACAGTTAATTGAACTTTCGATTGAGACCAGACTTGAAATGAAATTCCAAGCGGAAGGTGTGGTTAATTTCTGGACCACATCACAAGTGAAAGGAGAATATAGTGAACTGTACAATGGTGCTTTAGAGATTGTAATTTGTTTCTACATATCTGTGTGAAAAAAAAAAAGGGTTTTCATCACTAAACCTCTAATAAAAAAATAAAGTAATGACAAAATAATAATAATAATAATAATAATAATAATAATAGTAAATAAAAATTATAACTAAAAACTAGGTTAAAATATTTCTAAACAACCTAATTTTAAACAACTGGGAAATCGACCCAATGTATTTGCCGACCTCTGACTTATTAGATTATGATGTGAAGCTTACGAGCATACGTCTAAATGTATAGAACAACTGTGCAAGAATCAAATCTAATAAAAACAAAGTAGGTAGGTTCATCCATCTCATTAATAAAACAATTGTTAATCCATCCAACATCTGTTTTTTTTTTTTTTTTTTTTTTTTTTGTAGTTAATAAGTTAAAGATTATCCAAACTCTAATAGCTTTGAATTATTTAAGAAACAAACATCAATTTTCTTCTATTATCATTAGCTTAATTAGTTAATAGGTACTAATATAAAATTAATTTAATTTAATTAATTTTAATTAATTCATTCAATTTTAAAATATAAGTATACTGGTACTAAAATATGCTAAAAATGATAAATTTGTTTTCGAAGGGAACAAGAGTAAGGTGGTCCACGGAATGTTCTCACTTAAAAAAGTGATCTTCACTTCAAAAAAGTTTGAGAAACGCTGTCCTACATCACACATCCCTTTGTATAGTACCATCGCGATAGAAGTTTCTCCATCTATCTGGTACTGTGCACGAGGTTATGCATTTATTGAAAACATTGTCCATGCTTCTGCGAAGGTGGGCAGTGATGCTTTGAGGTGTTTGTTCTTGTCCATCAGCTTTGTTATTTTTGGCTGCGTGTATTGCTTCTCTCATTTCTTGGGTTGTGAACTCTTGCAGTTAACTGAGATGTTCTTGTTGTGTGTCAGTGGTGTGTGATCGCACCTAGAGCAGGAAATATTCTTCCCACTTTTGGATGGGTATATCGTCACCCGAATGCAAGATCTAGGTAACTCTGTTTTTTCATTTTGAGACATTGCCAAAAGCATTTTTACCTTTCTCTTTGCAAGTTGTTTTATCTACATAATTTTGAATGTACTGATACAGTATTTCACTCCAGTCTTTGATTGTGATCAATCCTTGCACTGACAATTAATTTAACAATATCCATGTTTTTGTAATCTTTATAATATTTATTATTAAATAAAATGAGATACCTACTTTTGCATTAATTATTTATTCCATTTCACAATTATTTGTGATGGCTAACTATTAATTCCTCCTTGATAAACACTAGAAATGAGAAAAGAAATGAACATTTCGATTGATCTGAGTGTTGTATGTTTACTTGAAAAGGAACAAATATAAGAGATAGATCCGAGGCAATCCCCTAACGCTGCAATAGTGGTACTAACAGGGAAGAAGAAGATTTACTTCAACTATCTTTGTTCCTGCCATGATTACCAATGCAATTTTTCACTCAACTAAGTAGGCTTAGCAAAGCTAACAGACAACGATGTGTATTTGCAAAATATTTTGTTGGAATTCAGTAGTAAACACAATAAACATTAATTTGCTAACTATACAACATTTTTACTACTTTCATTCCTTCTCTCTTGGAAAAAATAAACGGAAGGTAAAAAGCATTGAAAAATAGAACACCGATATTAATCTTCTTTCTTGTTCGAATTAAGATGCAATAGGAATGAGAAACTAGGCAATTTGAAATACTCATCTAATTTTCATATTCTTCCTCCTCTTCCTGTCTTCCGTGAAGTCAGTTCCAATAGAAGACTGATGGTTTCATGAAGAATAAACACCACACTTTCTAACGAACATCTTCAAGAAACAGCGTTCCTCAGGATCTGTACTAAATGTTCTTCTTTTCTGCATTGCGATCAATGGAATTGCCCACTGTGTGGGTGACCGATTATCTTCTCTGTTGTACGTTGATGACTTCGCTTTATATTACAGCTCCCATATCTTCCATCCAACAGTCGACAGCATTATAGAACAATTAATTTATTTTCATGATCATGCTTTAATAATTATCATCATAATTTTAATAGTTGTATCATACATAATAATTGCAATAGTTTTTAATAAATACATTAATCGATTCTTATTGGATGCAACTGGTCATCAACGTGTTGTCAGAATGGGCTATTCACAATGGCTTTAAATTCTCCTCTTTGAAAACGTAGTGTGTTCACTTTTACAACCAACGTGGACTGCATCCACATCTTGAACTGCGTCTTAATGGAGTGGAGTTGCAATATACAGACACTGCGAGATTTTTGAACCTTATCTTTGATTATAAATTAACGTAGGAAGCGCATGTACATGATTTGAGAAGGCGCTGTGAAAAGTCCTTAAATATTTTATGCTTTTCGTCAGGGGTTCGCGGGGTGCAGTCCACACAGTGCTTTTACGTCTTTATCATCCGATCAAAGCTGAATTATGGCTGTTTTATTTATGACTCAGCAAACAAATCGAAGTTACTATTTTAAATACAACATCATGGGATACGAGTCGAATAGAGAGTCCGTGTCGTGAAACGGGAGAACCGTCTCTGTATCGGCGACGTAATGCCTTGTTGCGCTCATATGCTGTTAAGCTGCTATCACTCGTTTCGCCATTCGTCTCTTTACCGCTGATACAGTGAAAATTCACCGAGATTTCCTCCAGCAGGTGTCCAGTTCGTGAACTGCTTTCTGAACTCGACATCCACCCACCAACAGTTCGCACTCTGGAATATATCGCCACTCGAACATGGATTACGCGACGTCCCATGTTTGATGTAAGTCTGAGCCGATGTTTTAAGAATTTTACACCACCTTTTGTTTGTAGACTTTCTTTAGTCAACTTTAATAATGGTGTTCAAATTATTTCTTAGCGTTTATTGACGGATCCCTGGTAAATGATAGTGTTGATTGTTCCTTCGTTGCAAATGGACGGATATTTTAATATAAACTGAGCCAATATACCAGTGCTTTTACTGTATACGTTTATGCTTTTTACAGAGCTTTATTGTTTTTCATTAGGGAACCCCAAGGTAGATTCCTTATCTGCTCCGAGTCTTTAAGCGCTATTCAGTCCTTTCAGTGTTTGAATTCTGACGATCCCAGGAGCTTTTCCATACTCTCTTAAGCTCTGATTCTGAGATTGGAGTAATCTGGATTCTGGGTCATATTGGCATCCCTGGTAACGAGGCACCAGATGCTTCGGCAAGGGATGGTGCAATGAATGGGTCTGAAATGTATTGGCGCGAGAGGTGGCATGATATTCAGAATTACCCGAAATATACAATGTGGTGGCTATGGGAAGGAAAATGGTCTGCACAAGAGGGAAACAAATTACGAAGTATAAATAATACTGTTCGAGTTTGGGATTCGTCCACAAGAGCATCACGACATGAAGAGGTTTTACTTACCCGGTTGAGGATTGGCCACTGTCGGCTGATACATGGCTATCTGCTACATGGCGAACCTCAACCACAGTGTGAGATTTGCTGTATTCCACTTACAATGGAACATTCTTTTTGCATTGCAGAAAATATGACTGTGTCCATCGGCAATATGGCATTCGGTCGACTCTAGGTAATGCACTTGGAAATGATTTTAATTGTACAAATGCAGTTCTGAGATTTTTATCGAATACAGGACTTGATAGGGTAATTCAGTTTTATATTGACCCGTTTTATTTATCCTCCAGACCCTTTACATCCGGAGGTTACACTTGTTATTTAGTAAATTCTTTTTAACAAACTTGACCACACCTGTGAAGTAACGGTCAGCGCGTGTGGCCGCGAAACGAGGTGGCCCGGGTTCGATTTCCAGTCGGGGCAAGTTGCCTGGTTGAGGTTTTTCCGGGGTTTTCCCTCAACCCAATATGAGCAAATGCTGGGTAACTTTCGGTGCTGGACCCCGGACTCATTTCACCGACATTATCACCATCACATTCAGACGCTAAATAACCTGAGATGTTGATAAAGCATCGTAAAATAACCTACTAGAATTAAAAAAAAAAAAAAACAAACTTGACATTCAGACCTTTCACATCAGAGTATTTTATAAATGCGCCGGATAAGTTATTTCTAGTGGCATTTGTTTTATTATTTTATTGTTTCTTTTTAAATATTAGGTAGGGTCTGAGAACTGCTCACTTTTATGATTTTTATAATCATCTTGTTGAAACTGCATTAGTGTATCTTGTTTTAACCGTAACAACGCTTTTTAGTTCTTTTAAGCATTCTGATAATTGTATTGCGTTTGTGTTTTATGAAGAATTTTAGATAAGGGCGCAAATAGTCATAGTAGCTGACGCGCCCATTTTGACTATAACATAATGTACTTTATCAAATATGTCTTACATGAGTTTCTCAGGAAGTATTGTAGACAAGGGAGAAGAGTAAAAATCAATAAAATGTTATCTTATGTCATAATGTTAAGAACAATAGTTTGGATTAACACATTAAAAAATGTCTGCACGCACATTAACACATCTTGACCTCATTAAGTTGCTTCGAAGTAATCTCCAAGGCAATCAGTGTTCACTGCCAATGATGAGGAAGACGACCAATACCAGAGCCTTCTTTAGTTACAAGCCGGGGCATGGGTAGGTTTGGCAACGCAGAGTGGAGGCGGGAGATTTTAGAGTGATATTTTGTTTGCTCATTGCTTTCGTTATACGTAACGCGTATTTTTTCAATATTACTTCATGCACAAAGGTAAGATCAAGATTGAGAGTAGTGATGTAAATTATGACGGGTTCGAAAATAGTGTTTTATTGCAATCAATTAGCTATACTTCAGAATACGGCGTAAGTAGGCTACTTACATACAAAGGCTGCCACTTAAAATAATTACAAAAAAAAACATGTTTTTATTGATAGTACGAAGGTAAATAAATAAATAAGATATTCTTTGCACCGAAAATAATAAAATCAATAATGAAATAAAGACGTAAGTTCCTACGCAGTATTCTTAAGTTCCATGGTGTTTCATCTGTGAAAGGTTTAGGATATATTTTAATATTATCTTATGCGATTATCTATCGTGTTTTTCTACAAATATTTCAGATGCCTAGAAAGTGCTGTGTGCCTATGTGTCGTAGCAACTACACTTATAATTTAAAAAAATAAAAACATACTTGTTTTTTTATTGATGGTACAAGGGAAAATAAATAAATAAATACTTAAAGTAATGTTACTTGTACCAAAAATAAATAACATAATGACGTACTTTCGCAATACCCTATTCCAATGAATTAACCATTATGTGGCTAGTAAATTGACAATGTTTTGCCGCATAATGTTGTTTCACCTCTGACATGAAAGGTGTAGCATAGCATATGCATTTTAATTTCATGTGATTATGTCGTGCTTTTCTATAAATATTTCAGATGTCCAGGAAGCCAGTTTTAGTTTGAACCTGGCCAGTCACCATAACAATACTGTTATCCTAAATTATTTGTTATAAACTTTTTAAAATACGATTTTAAATAAATATAACTGCAGAAAACAAGCTAAGAATGTGAATTATGCAAATAGGCCTAAAATAAAATGTAAACAGAAGAAACTATTGACATTTCTATTATAATAAAAGTATGAGGATGTAAATACAGTTAAGCCAAGTAAAACAATCTATGAAAAAGTGAAAACACATCCCTTCAACATAATACGTAACAAAACGCAACATTGGTGAATGTAGAGTATCCAACGCCCACTGAACGAATATTTCACTTTTATCACTGCCAATGTTGCGCTATAATCGTATATGCAAGGTAGGCTATAACAAAAACCTAAACTAACCAAACCCAACCTGTCAAAGAAGCAACAAGTTATACTAAATATGTGTAAAATTGGCCTATGTCTCTATAGTGGGCAGGACATAAGTAACATTGACCAAACCAACAAAGTGATTATATGCATCTACAAATTATAGATAGTTCTGACGTATAGCAGGCATTCCGAATCTTCAACAAAACTGCAACATTTATGGGATCACAAAACAGCTGTTTACAATGACTTTGAAAACCAACGGCGTAACTTTATTGATATAGCAGGTGAGACCCAACAATTTTACTAGAATTCTGATACACACAAACCACAAATAAGAATATAAAAATGTGGTTATACAATATTTAATAGAATAGTCAATTACTTTGTCATCCATAACCGTAAAAATTCCCAAAGACTGCAACCATTTTATTGTCATTTATTGTCTTGTTTTTTTTTTATCACCAACACGCATTTAGTTTATAATACATCAATAATTAACGTTTGGTACGACCGCAAACATAATTCCATCGACACACACTTATACTGTAACATTAATTTACATTGGAAATCGGCATTAGCACAAACACGTGTACTGTACGGTCAGCCTCCGGGTGACAGTTAATTACAGTGTTGCCAACATATGGCCCCGGCTTGTAACTAAAGAAGGCTCTGCCAATACCATCAGCTGCTGCATTGTCCAATCTGGCAATCTTGCGTCGCTCTGCATTGGCTGTCTTCTCGTGTATGAAAGGTATCCCACGAAATGGCGCTTTCAATTTCGGTATCAATTCGAAATCGCATGGCGACAGAAGGGGGGGGGGTAGGGAGGATGCTGTAATACTTCCATCTCCAGCACCTTAAACGAGCCTGAACAATGGCTGTCGTACGGGCTGTTGCTTTATCATGGAGGACGATTGCATTGTCCAACAACTCGGGACGTTTAATCCTGATAACGCGACGTACGTGATTTACAGATAAAGTCGTAGTAAGGTGCATGAACAGTCTGGCGATTGGGGTCAAAATGAAAATAATTCCTCGAATGTCACGCTGAAATGACCATTGGCTTCACCGGAGATGGATTATGACGGACTTTGTGTTTTCGTTGCGATCCTTGATGACGCCATTCACCAGACTGGCGTTTAAGCTCGGTTTCATAAGCCCTGGCCCAGGTTTCGTCAATGGCAATGATCCTGTTCGCCATGATGTCTCCTTCACGTTCGTATCGTTCCAGGTTCACATGACACGTTTCGTAACGTGTCCACTTTTGTTCTGTTAGTGCATGTGGCACCCATTTAGCAACAATTTTGCGCATATGCAGATCGTCCCGTAAAATTGTATGTACAGTTGCCTGGTCAATACCTGTTTCTGTTGCCAACTCCTGTCGTTCTCTAAGCAATGTTCTATCGCGGCACGAGCAACATCGGTACGAACAGTCCTAGGGATCCCGTACGAGGATTGTCAGTACTTTTTACTCGTCCACTTTGGGAAGCTGCCACCCATCTTGCAGCAGTACTGTACGGCAGAGCACGACCTCCAACAGCTTCTACGACTTGTGCGTGACATTCTCTCGCGTTTTGACCGCAAATCTCTGCTATTTTTACGTATGCACGTTGTTCTAGCCGACTCACATCCATACTGGACAAACTACAAACATCAACAATGAACCGACTGACTTGGGCGCATCTCTCTTCTCTGTCCTTGAATATCTGCACCATCTAGCGGCATCTAAAAGTATTATACATGCTAATGTAAATATCCAGAGCCTTCTTTAGTTACAAGCCGGGGCCATACGTCGGCAACACTGTAATTATCTGTCACCCGGAGGCTGACCGTACAGTACACGTGTTTGTGCTAATGCCGATTTTCAATGTAAATTAATGTTACAATATAAGTGTGTGTCGATGGAATTATGTTTGCGGTCGTACCAAACGTTAATTGTTGATGTATTATAAACCAAATGAGTGTTGGTGATAAAAAAACAAGACAATAAATGGAAATAAAATGGTTGCAGTCTTTGGGAATTTTTACGGTTATGGATGACAAAGTAATTGACTATTCTATTAAATATTAAATATTGTATAACCACATTTTTATATTCTTATTTGTGGTTTGTGTGTATCAGAATTCTAGTAAAATTGTTGGGTCTCGCCTGCTATATCAATAAAGTTACGCCTTTGGTTTTCAAAGTCATTGCAAACAGCTGTTTTATGATCCCATAAATGTTGCAGTTTTGTTGAAGATTCGGAATGCCTGCTATACGTCAGAACTATCTATAATTTGTAGATGCATATAATCACTTTGTTGGTTTGGTCAATGTTACTTATGTCCCGCCCACTATAGAAACATAGGCAAATTTTACACATATTCATTATAACTAGTTGCTTCTTTGACAGGTTAGGTTTGGTTAGTTTAGGTTTTTGTTATAGCCTACCTTGCATATACGATTATAGCGCAACATTGACAGTGATAAAAGTGAAATATTCGTTCAGTGGGCGTAGGATACTCTACATTCACCGCGTTTTGTTGTGTAATATGTTGAAGGGATGTCTTTTCATTTTTTCATAGATTGTTTTACTTGGTTTAACTGTATTTACATCCTCATACTTTTATTATAATAGGAATGTCAATAGTTTCTTCTGTTTACATTTTATTTTAGGCCTATTGGCATAATTCACATCCTTAGCTTGTTTTCTGTAGTTATATTTATTTAAAATTATATTTTAAAAAGTTTATAACAAATAATTTAGGATAACAGTATTGTTATGGTGACTGGCCAGGTTCAAATTAAAACTGGCTTCCTGGACATCTGAAATATTTATAGAAAAGCACGACATAATCACATGAAATTAAAATGCATATGCTATGCTACACCTTTCATGTCAGAGGTGAAACAACATTAAGCGGCAAAACATTGTCAATTTACTAGCCACATAATGGTTAATTGATTGGAATAGGGTATTGCGAAAGTACGTCATTATTTTATTTACTTTTGGTACAAGTAATATTTCTTTAAGTATTTATTTATTTTCCCTTGTACCATCAATAAAAAAACACGCATGTTTTAATTTTTTTAAAATTGTATGTGTAGTTGCTACGACACATAGGCACATAGCACTTTCTAGGCATCTGAAATATTTGTAGAAAAACACGATAGATAATCGCATAAGATAATATTAAAATATATCCTAAACCTTTCACAGATGAAACACCATGGAACTTAAGAATACTGCGTAGGAACTTACGTCTTTATTGCATTATTGATTTTATTATTTTCGGTGCAAAGAATATCTTATTTATTTATTTACCTTCGTACTGTCAATAAAAACATGTTTTTTTTTTTTTTTGTAATTATTTTAAGTGGCAGCCTTTGTATGTAAGTAGCCTACTTACGCCGTATTCTGTAGTATAGCTAATTGATTGCAATAAAACACTATTTTCGAACCCGTAATAATTTACATCACTATCTGAATCTTGATCTTGCCTTTGTGCATAAAGTAATATTGAAAAAATACGCGTTACGTATAACGAAAGCAATGAGCAAACACAATATCACTCTAAAATCTCCCGCCTCCACTCTGCGTTGCCAAACCTACCCATGCCCCGGCTTGTAACTAAAGAAGGCTCTGAAATATCGCATATCAAACAATGCGGATTGGGGCACGGGATTCCGCGGAAATAATAATTGCCATGACTTAGTAAGTGACCCTCGTATATTCTATTTGAACCACTGAAAAGCAAAATAATCAGTAAATGTACAAGATTTAAATGACTCAACTACAATGTATAAATAATAGATAGTTTTATGTTTCTTCTGAAAATTTCGAAAAAAAAAATCACTTAGCTACGTGGTAGGCCATCAAAATGTTTGTAGATGTCCAAATTGCCACACTCTTGCAAATATCCTGACGCAGCAGCTATGTGTACTAACATTGTTTAATTTGTATTAATAGGCCTATTATTTTAATTACTGCCTGTGTCGTAAATTATCAAATAGCTGTCCATTTTTCAGATGTTATGGAATCCTGTGACGGAAAAATAGTAGGCCTGACTTCAAAATAGTTAGAGATATTTCAATTCGAAAATAAACAGAACTAGCCTATGATATAAGTAGATCAAGACTATTAAATTATGAAATAACCAGTGAACTGAAGTGAATGTTTTTATGTTGCATCGGTAATTATATACAATAGCTACTCTACCTAGGTACTTAATTTAATGACAAGGAGCAGTAAAAATAACCTATTTGAGTAATGAGATGAAAATAAATAAATTTAGGAATAAAATATTCGGCTAATGTTCCTCGTTATTCATATTCTGCCTAACGGGCTAGTTTTAAAGTTCAGAGAAGCACTGCATATATGATTCATAGCAGTATTTCGGCGAATTGGAATAGTCTCTGTTCTAGTTCGTTGTATTATTTCTTTTGAATAAGAAAATTACGCTTTTATTGAGGTGATAAAAGAACAAATATTAAACAGAAAATGCCAGGCGAGGATATTAAGCAAGAAATATTATCAAGATAGATGTTGAGATATACGAAAATAACAATTGAGGACGTTAACCAAAGGTAAAATATCATAACTAGCCTAAGCCATAGCGATTACAAGTTGAAATAAGTCCATATTCTGCATGCATTCCAATAGGATCTCCTGATTCCAATGTTAATATGGAGCAGCGATCAGTTGGTGATACGAATTAATATTATAGGCCTATTACTGCTTTGGTTTCTCAAATATCACAGTTTGCAAAATTAGTGCTGAAATACAACGTATTGAAAGCATTGGCGGAGAGAGAACCGTTTCCTTGGGGGGGGGGGGGCAAAGCAAAACCATACAATCCCCATATAATGGGGTTATGGAGGACATCATTTACCTCCTCCCCCCGTTATAGCTTGACCGTGGTACAGTATATCGGAATATGATCATTTAATAAAGGTATTTTCTGGGGGCATGTTTCTTACAGTGTTACATCCATAGGATCATTTGAAATATAGAATATGGTGGCAATGGGAAGGAGAATGGTCTGCACAAGAGGAAAACAAATTACGAAAATAAAGAATACTGTTCGAGTTTGGGATTCGTCCACAAGAGCGTCACGACATGAAGAAGTTTTACTCACCGGGTTGAGGATTGGCCACTGTCATCTGACACATGGCCATCTCCTACGTGGCGAACCTCAGCCGGAGTGTGATATATGGAATTCAACCGACTCTACGTGACGCTCTTGGAAATGATTTTAATTGTACAAATGCAGTTCTGAGATTTTTTTTATCGAGTACTGGACTTGACAGGGTGATTTAGTTTTTATTCACCCGTTTTCCTGTCCTCCTGACCCTTTACATCCGGAGGTTACATTTGTTATTTAGTAGCTATATGAGTTTTTTTAACAAACTTGACATTCGGACCTTTTACATCCGAGTATTTTAGAAATATGCCAGATAATTTATTTATGGTAGCATTTGTTTTATTATTTTATTGTCTTATTTTAAATACTAGTTAAGGTTTTAGATTTTTATAATTTTTTTATACATCACCCTGTTGAAACTGCATTTGTGAACCTTGTTTTAATCGTGACAACGTTTTTTAGTTCTTTAAGCATTCTGATTATTGTATTATGTCTCTGTTCTGTAAAGAATTTTAGATAAGGGAGCAAATAGCCATAGGTCGCTGACGCGCCCTTTTTTAAACCCCACTAACTAACTACATCCATAGGCTATCCGCGATGTTTCGGACCGAGTTCTATAGGACTTGAATTATAATAGGGCATAACTTAAAACAATCTCCCTCTTTTTCTTTATCGTAAAGAAATACATGCATACATCAAAGAGTTTGTAATACTTACTAGAGACACATACCCGTAAGTGGCAGGCATGAAAAATGTCACAAATTGAATCGGCTAGCATCCGCCATTAAAGGCAGAGTTTGCGGCGCGAAATTCGAAAACAGTACCGCAATACATTGATGTAGCTTGGTGATAGACACTGTTTTAAACATCTTTTACAAAGGATGAGTCGTGATGAAATAAACATGAATGCAGAGGAGCGCTATATTTATTAAAGTGTTATAATGATTCATCTTCGGCGATATTCTAAAAAATAAATTAAATCACGCATATGCACTCGGGATAAGTATGTGAAATATTGAATAATGGCAATGTCAGCATTAATTTTCAGTATTACTAGTATTGTTTTAAGGACATAATAATGGATATTTATTGTAATATTTAAAATGATCTATATTTGAGTCCTTTCATGCTAAGGACTTAGAAAATACTTAGTGGTGAAATATGAGATCATAAAAATTCTGGAAACCGATTTAAAATATAACGAGGATAGATTTTATCACAAAACAATCTATTGTGTAGCTGATGACCACCAAGTTAGAGGTCAATACAGACGTTTTAATACAATTAGTACTGGTAGCGGTAATAGTAGGCCTAGGAGTAGTGGTAATACTAGACCTAGTAGTGGTGGTAATAATAGGCCTAGTGGTAATGGTAATAGGCCTAGTTTTGGTAGTATTAGTAGGCCTAGTAGTAGTGGTAAATGTAGACCTAGTAGTAGTGATAATAATAGGCGTAGTAGTAGTGGTAATAGTAGGCCTAGTAGTAGTAGTAATAGGTGTACTAGTAATGGTGATAGTAGGTATAGTTTTTGTGGCAATAGTGGGCCTACTAGTATTGGCAATAGTAGGCCTACTAGTACTGGCAATAGTAGGCCTAGTAGTAGTGGTAATAGTAGGCCTACTAATACTGGCAATAGTAGGCCTAGTAGTAGTGGTAATAATAGGCCTAGTAGTAGTGGCAATAGTAGGCCTAGTAGTAGTGGTAATAGTAGGCAAAGTAGTAGTGGTAATAGTAGGCCTAGTAGTAGTAGCAATAGTAGGTGTAGTAGTAGTGATGATAGTAGGTATAGTTTTTTGGCAATAGTAGGCCTACTAGTAGTGGCAATAGTAGGCCTAGTAGTAGTGGTAATAATAGGCCTAGTAGTAATGGTAATAGTAGGCCTAGTAGTAGTGGTAGTTGTAGGCCTAGTAGTAGTGGTAGTAATAGACCTAGTAGTAGTGGTATTAATAGGCCTAGTAGTAGTGGTAATAGTAGGCCTAGTATTAGTGGTAGTAGTAGGCCTATTTTTTGTGGTAATAGTAGGTTTAGTAGTAGTGGCAATAATAGGCCTAATACTAGTGGTAATAGTAGGTCTAGTTTTGATGGTATTAGTAGGCTTAGTAGTAGTGAGACCTAGTTAGTAGTAGTGGTCATAGTAGATCTAGTAGTAGTGGTAATAATAGGCCTAGCTAGGCCATCAGCTATATTTTCACAAATGTTTTGCATTTAATACAACCAAAAACTAGAAGTACATACTGTACAAAACGAAAATTACATGATTAATCAATTTATTGTGAAACAAAACAGTTTTAGACAGCTGTAGTCTGAGGATTTTCTTATGCACTCCGCTATTATAATCCACTGTAATGTGATGGCACCTAACCCTTACATACATTGTTGAAATTAACCTTCTAAACCTGATTAATGTGTTTCTGGAAAAAACTTTATCCAAGAAATATTGCGACGTTCTTTAAACATATTCAAAGGAGGAACTGCATTTGGAACATTCTTCCAAATATTAAGATATGCATGCTTTCCTGAGCATCCTACTATAGTAGCTATGTTAGAACAATTATTTGCGGCGCAGTATTTCACCATTTTCTTATTATTTCCCTTCAAGTGTACTTATATTTATTCGTACTCCTCAATAAGCATGAACTGAGTGCACTCCTGTTGAAGCATGAACTCCCTTTAATGGCGGCCGAACAGCGGTTCAATTTTGTACGCGAAACTAGCGCCGTTGATGTCTCTAACAAGCTGGCGCATAGCACGATCGAGAGTAGGTCTCTGTGAGTCATGACAATTTCTGCCGCTAGGTTCGCCTCGCTGCCCTAAGAAATGATGAATAGTACCATTACAAAGCATTGTGTATCGTGAAAAGAGTTCGATTAATTGTGCATTACTGATTGAGTACGAATATTATAAATATGCCAAGCATATTACAGTGTTATTTGAAGTTTATTCAGCTAAGTTATATTCGAAAATTGTCTGTGTTTTGCTATGTGAAGAACTCTGTACCAACAGGTCGTATCTTTATAGCTTGCTTTTTAAATTACATATTGTCTGTCTTAGGCCCTATTGTATAAAACTCCCTGACTAAAGATCAACTTTGATCGAAGATCGAAAAGTGAACCGAGTTCAGACACTTCTTCTATTGTATAAAACTTTCCTGCAATCAAATTACCTTGGTTCAAATGCAATCTAAGTTCACGTGAAAAGGATTTGGCAACATCGCATAAACAGATGAAAAACGTGATGCGCGGACAGGTTTGTTCAGTGTTGCCAATCTAGCGACTTTAACTCTTTTTCAACAACAATTTCTTTTAACTTTTATATTGCTTAAATATTGATTTAGCGACCTTTTTAGCACCCCATAGTGACAAAATTTAATCTTTCTTTGTCGATAATGAGAAATCTAGCGACTTTACAACTACTTTTTGGCGACTATCCGTACACTCTGTTGGAGACACTGGTTTTTTGTGCAATGTAAATAATGGCGGACAATAAGAAGAATAACGAGTTAGAAAGAGAAGACTATAGAGTGGCCATGTTGTCCTGTACAGCGCTCTTTGCGGTACCACCGCGAAACACCTTTGTAAAAATTCGTCTGCTTACAATGTTGTATAACGGAGGTAAGAAGTACAAAAAAAACGAAGAAAAAACATGCCTGTTGTGTGTGCTGCATATAACTGCAATGTCAAAAGGAAAAAGACAACTGATATATCATATTCCATGTAAATTTTATGAAGTTAAGTCCATAGTTTTGTTAATTAGCAGCATTTTTTTCATGCATAATTGTGTAACAACGCCCGGCATAAACAAAATAAATGGTTCGCTGGTAATGTACTTAAACTAAATACGGATAAAACCAATACAATTCCGTTTCAGACCCAGTGAAAAACAAATAGCAATACAATATTAAAACTGTATTTCGACACCGGCATCCTTTATTTCTGCTCCTTCTGTCCTTACTGCTTATACAAGAAGACAATGAGCTGTAGCTTATAAGAAGTAGGCCTATTTCGAAGACAAACGATTAATCAAATAAATGGTTCACTAGTAATAAAGTTAAACTAAATACGGATAAAACCGCTACAATTTCGTTTCAAACCTAGTAATAGCAATCAAATATTAAAATTGTATTTCGACACTCGCATCCAAAATAACGCAAAACTCTGGGGTAGGTCGTATTGTTGTTAGTATTTTGACTGGAAGGACATGAAAGAACATAATTGAGCACCCACGTGCAATAATGGGTAAGTATGAATATATTTCGTAACTACTTACCCCATTATTGTAAGTGGGTGCTCAATTATACACTAATAATTATCTGTGGTGTCACAGCCCTTGAAAGGCTCAGACAGACCAGCCGGCTGTTGGCCTCACGTTCACATTTCGATAATAATTATACTTTACTGTAACAAAAAAACTGAAAGCGTGTTTTGTCATGTTTCACCCACGTTACAAGCTTGGAATTAAAGGTTGTTTACTACAGATAGGGCCTACTTTCATTCTATATCTTATGGTATAGTGAATAATTTTGCAACGTGTAGAGACTGGGAAAACAATTTAATAAAATCATCCGAATCATACTCGTTCATTTTATAGGCAATCTTGCAGGTCACATTTGAAAGAACCTAGGAATATTAACATTTTCTTCAGTATATGTATTTGCTAGGATTTCTTGTCATACTACATGACAATTTTGCTTAGGTTATTCTTGTACGCATTCCTTCTAGGAATAGCTCAAGTGTTTTAAATTTAGCGTACATAAGTTTAGATTAAGTTCCTAGCACGTATTTGACGAAATACTAGGTTTTTCCACTTCAGTTTAACTGATTTATGCAAACGAAATTAAGACAGCTGACGATTCTAATGTCAGTTATCACCACGCCCACTTTGTTTTGGGCGCATAAGTTCATTACCGACGGTCGTTCAATTTTCTTCAAACATGGCGGCGCAATGACCACTCTATATCTTTCTCTTTCTAACTCGTTGAAGAAGAAGGTTACTGTTCTCCGATTTGTTATCATGTTATGCTAAACATAATAAAGCTTTGTAAAACGACAATTTTCGTTCAGTAATACAATTAATTGAAAATTTATGAATGTACCTATCATATCCGTTAATAATTAATGGTTGTTATAAACATAATATAATTATAGGTTATGTTATTTGATACTGCTGAACACGATAGAGCCTTAAAAAATATAAGATTGTGTATTAAGGCAAGAAATTGAAAGAAATATATATATAAATGTACCTATCATATCTATTAATATTAACAATAATGGATATTTTATTTGCACAATCTGTCACTCGTATATTTCAAACAGAAAAGAAATAACTGAACTTGGATCATCTAACTTAATCGGAGAAATTTCTTCAGTCAAAGTTGACTTTAGTTTGAGGCAAATTAATCTCAGATTAGACTTTATACAACACAAAATTCCAAGTTCAGCTGAAACAAGGATCAATTTAACCTCTGATCTAAGATTAAATGGTTTATTCAATCGGGCCTTAGTTTTACAATAAGCTGATTTTGTTTCCCAATTGTCCTAGTAATTTTTTTACGTTGTAATGTAATGGCTTTGGAAATTTTTTTACTTTCAATTGAGCACTGTGTAGCTATAGATTTTTTATGTGCTTCATAGATTTCTTCAATTGAAAAAAAAAATGTTATGTATTATTTAACGACGCTCGCAATTGCAGAGGTTATATCAGCGTCGCCGGATGTGCCGGAATTTTATCCCGCAGGAGTTCTTTTACATGCCAGTAAATCTACTCACATGAGCCTGTCGCATTTAAGCACACTTAAATGCCATCGACCTGGCCCGGGATCGAACCCGCAACCTTGGGCATTGAAGGCCAGCGCTATACCAACTCGCCAACCAGGTCGACTTTCTTCAATTGAAACATTTGCTTCATTGAAAGCTGATGTACTATGTTCAACATCGGGTTTATTTTTCTTAGCAGGATGGATGTTATTCACCACTTCTGTCATCCTTCTTTTGTTGCGTCTACTTATGTTTGAAACATTTTGTTTATGTTTTGGAAAATCAACAAAGACGGATGGTACCACATTAGGAAGCAAACGTTTTAATGTTGTGCTAATGCTAAAATCAGCTTCTTTGAAATGTCTGCTGCAGACACGGGATTTCTTTTTTGGCGTCCAAAGAGTCCTTGGTTTGTCCCCTTCGCGAGAAATGGCTACACACCACTTCTTTCTTAGTCCTTCATCTTGTGGAAAACAATGAAACGAAAAATCACATTCTTTATTCTGGTTCGATTTGCACAATGGCACACAGCAGTAAAACAATTCAACCACACAAATTACAGGCAAACTTCCTAATTTAATAAATGCTAATTCAAAATATATTTACACGCACTAAAATACTACAGCGTCTACTATTACTATGCTCAATAGATTAATCAGTAGGCCTATAGAAATGTTTTCACCACTGCAAGAAAAAATCGCGCAATAATTATACTTCTCAGTTATTGTGACGTTCGTATTTTTTTTAAAAAAGAGAGGGAAAAGTTAGGCCTTCTTGCAAATGCTTACTTATGAATTCAAGGAAATTAAAGATAATGCAGTACCTTAATTAGTTGCAATATCTTATTTAATAACAATATTAATAATATTAGGTGAAAAGGGTAGGCTATAAAAAGTGTATATGTAAGATGTCAAGTTAATTTATTTCCGGAAATGTTTGGTGTATGAACTGAAGTACAGAGCAGACAGTCCCTCAGTTTATATGTAATATGTTTTAATATTAACACATTTAGTATATCACGAAACACATAAAATGCAATAATTATAAAAGTCGCCATATTTTTCTTAGAATTAGTACGATCCAATTTCACTAGATAGCACCGACACGATTGGCAGAGCCGGCAATACTTGAAAACGAAATGATACTAAATGTGAGGAATATTACTACAGGTGTGTAGTATTATGTCACAGTTTAGGTTAGATTAGGTGTGTAGTATTATGGGAAAGGTTAGATTAGGTTTGATTAGGTGTGTAGTATTATTACTATGTTGGCGACACTGAAACCCACTGTTAAATTAAAGAAATATGTCGGTATTCGTTCACTCACGACCATTTTCGTATATAAGTAAGGTACGTATTTAGGTCGGGTTGGGTGGGCTTACAGCTCTCCCAGTGATCACATCAATTTCTACTAATCAATACTATAAGTCCAAAATATTTCATCAAGTTTCTATAGCGGCTGGGATATAAGAAAGATTCACCCTGCGTAACAGTGCTAACAGAAACTTTTTTATATGAAGCTTACCATCCTGAAGATATCATAAGAAATGTAAATTCTAATTATTTTATTTAATCTCGTCTTTAAGTTTACACTTTATATGGGATCACTTTCCGTTTTTCTGCATTGTTGTGCAGTATGTTATTCATACATCTCCAAAAGGCGGCCTTAACACCTGCAGACTTCTAACACATGAGTACAGTCTGTTTGCTTCCATTCCTCAAATGAGGTACAGGAATCTTATACATTCAGAAATTTAAAGTTTTTATTATAGTCCAGACACATGGTCTGAAGACATTAATTCATAAATTTAAGCACAGAAACTTAATCATAAACGAAAGCAAAAAAGATGTTTTGAATTCAATATTTTCTAACATGAATAAAAATAAAGGTCAGACAAGTTTGGGTGGCTGAGGCCCCCCATGCCGCCCCATAACTCCGTCTATGATTGAAAGGCATAGAACGTTATTGTGCGCGGAGTAAAACAGTGTAACTTCTTGCATTTGTGCAGTATATTTCAGACGAAACATCTCTGAACACACACAGTGCGAGAGATCTGAATATGGAGTTGGTGTTCCACACCACTTTCTCCAAAAACCGTCTCTAACTGGGCACCTCCATAACACGGCTGGTGGCCTCCACGAAAATCATCCAAATTTCATCAGGGACGATGTTGTATCACAATCTAGTACATACAGTCACGAAGCTCAATACATAGGGAGTATGCATGCAATAAAGGGGCGCCAGATAAATGAAACGCTGTCGTCGTACCAACTTATGAAAAATGTCGTTCTTTAGCATAAAATTGTCGTGCATTCATCATTTTACTATTTTATAGATAGTGCGCACAAATATATTTCACATAACACCCAAAAAAATGGTTCATAGCCCTATGAATTAATATTTATTAATTCATAGTGTTTTGTCCAAAGTCAGATCTTTCACTGCAAACCCAGTATTCTCTAGTTAGTCTTACCTATTTCAGCATCCATTTCTTCATCAACACTGTCCCGGTCGAGGAGGGTTCCGCCAAGTTGGTGACGAAACAATGCAATGGTGGCTCTCGTGCTTTTCTTTTCGAGCATTAATCGACTTATCACCACCCAGCCCTTTTCGTTCTCTCTTATTTTTCATTCCTCTATTTCTCTTTCCCTGCTGTACTGATTTGACATGTCCTCATTCAAGACAGGATTTGTTCAGAAGCCTGATTAGGCCTCATTCCTTCTTCTAGTTAATTATATCCATTAGTAGGTTAAGGTTCTTAGGTTTATAACTCCCGTCTCACCAGCGGGGATCTTTCCTATCGTCCACACCTGTGGAGTAACGGTTAGCGCGTCTGGCCGCGAAACCAGGTGGCCCGGGTTCGATTCCCGGTCGGGGCAAGTTACCTGGTTGAGGTTTTTCCGGGGTTTTCCCTCAACCCAATATGAGCAAATGCTGGGTAACTTTCGGAGCTGGACCCCAGACTCATTTCACCGGTATTATCACCTTGATCTCATTCAGACGCTGAATAACCTAAGCTGTTGATAAAGCGTCGTAAAATAACCTACTGAAATTTAAAAAAATCTTTCCTATCTCCGTGGTCCTGTCCCACGGTTTCGAGCGCGACTTCCGAATTGTGTAGCCCGACAGGGGGCCCAGCAACGAAGCAATAGTGGACCCTTCATACTGCCCCTATATGCAAGTCTAGGTGCGGAGCCCGGACCGGAGGTCAAGTACACTCACGTAGAGCCCTAATGGCAGCCTGGGACGATTTAGACGTCCTGATGAGCGACTCTGCTCGCCGGGGTGGATATATCGGTCCGACGTGTTACCGCTGACTTAAGGATGTCACAGTGTAATCAACCACAAGTCCCCTGAAGCTGTGCGGTCTCGGATTGCTCCAGCTTTGGTGGGCGAGATTGGATTTAGCTGAATAGACCGGCGGTTGTGTTCAGTGAAGAGTGGGGAGCATGGGCAGTTATTCCCGTGGTAGGGCATAAGACTGCGACATTCCTCTGGTGTAAGACTTGCCATTAGGTATATAAAGCCCAGTTTGAAGGGTAACTTGCTTGGGATTGGGCTGTGAGGGGTCCTGATAGCCAGCACAGACCGTGAAGAATTTTTAGGTGTCTTTTTTTTACGCTCCACCGATGACATGCTAACGCCGATGGTTCCGTTGGGGGGGGGGCTCCTCTCCCCCTCCATTATAGAAACAGAAGTTGGGAAAAGACAATGCGACTTGGACCCTGAGGAAGTAACAGTTAAAGTGCCGCTTCGAAAGTTTATTAGTATCACCTTGGACGGAATCAAAAAACTTTGAAAAACGTCAGTTCATTCTACGTGAGATGCGCAACGTTAGAAACGCAACTCGACTCCGCAACGGCAGACTCTTTGTTGAGACTGTGTCCGCAAAACAGTGAGACGGTGTTGAGGGCGAAGTTGCTGGGGCCATACCCCATCAGAGTTGAGTGACACTCTTCGCTGAACACCACGTGAGGAGTTGTGCATACGGATTCTCTGGATGGTATGTCCCATGAAGATATCTAATTAAAGCTGGCAGAACTGTCCGTGTCCAAGCCTTACCGTTTACTGCGTAAGCTGGACGGACGGACTGAAACACTGAGCACAGTCTTTCTGACCTTTGAGACGTCTCTGCTGCCAGAATACATCTTTGTCGGCTACGAGCGTGTCCCTGTGCGTGCGTATGTGCCGAACCCAATGCGGTGCTTTAGGTGCCAACGGTTCGGACATACGCAGAAGCGTTGCACAAACAATATCATATGTTCAAAGTGTGGCGGTGCTGACAATGGGGATTCCCCATGTGACGGTGCCGAGCATTGTTGTGAATTGTTCTGGGGACCACGCTTCTAATTCTAAAAACTGCCCAAAGTATATGCTGGAAAAGACGATTCAAGAGGTTCGTGTCCGGAAAAATATTAGCTTCTTCGAGGTGCGTAAGCGTATTTTAGATAAAGAAAAGGCAATGGAGAAGTCCAATGAGTCTATACTGAAGAAGGGCACAGACGCAATCGATGCCACCAAACAAACGCCACCTCTTACAAACATACCTGGGAAGCGAATTCAGATCGTAACCCAGACGTATGTGGACGCCGCCACTCAGACTGCTGAGTCAGACGACACTTTTGGACTTGACATCAGGCCTTACGCCCCTAAGAAAATCGCTGCTATGACAGCAGAGAAGGATTCGAGGCCTAGAAGAACACCGTAACGTCGCACTCCTAGTGGGTCGAGATCACGACCTCGACTAAGATCACGATCAGGAGTGCGACGAACTGCAAGTGAGTCGCCACAGTCGAAGAATAAGCAGTCGCAGAAAAAGAGAGCAAGTCATAGAAAAGATAAGAAGAGAAGATCCCCTGTAAAGCCACCATAATGATTTAGTTCCTTGCTGTGACTGATAATGTACAGTGGAATGTGAACGGTGTACGCAGCAGATATACAGAACTAAACAATTGATCTGTCATGAGAATCCTGCTGTTTTCTGTCTTCAGGAGACGCACCCTGACCTGGAAATTCCCTGAACAACTCGGGATCCTATGTTCACTGGTACGATCATCTTGATGGTATTCGTACCAACGGAGGTTGTGCCCTCCTACTCGTAAAGTATCTTTTTTCTTCTGTTGTCAATATTAACGGTCCTCGTCAACGCATAGCCCTTAGCATAACATGACCTACCATACAGTTTTCAATAGTCTCTGTTTATATGCCCCAGATTCATCTTTCACAGTGCATGCATGAAATTGAACATATTCTCTCGCAGGAACCTGCTCCATATCTGGTAGTGGGGGATTTCAATGCACCCACCATTCTTGGGACACAAATTCCAAAGATGAAGAGGAAATAATATAGCAGAGGTATGTACCCTTCTAAATCTCATTACCCTGAATTCAGGCGAAGCAAGACACTCTCCTTTGCTTACGGTACTTACTCAATGATAGATATCTCCATTTGTAGCCCAGGTTTATCCACGCATTTCGAATGGTCTGTGATTCACGACTTATATGGTAGTTACCCTACCCAATTGGAGTGGGTATGTCTGCTTTACGTTCTATGGCATCTCGGTCTCCAAACTGGCTTATTAAAAAGGTGGACTGGGTCGGATTTTCGGAGTCCATATCAGTCGATGATAACGGACATGAAAGTGTGGATTCCATAGTAGAACATTTCTCAAATGTGGTTACAAAGTCAGTGGAATTACTGTATCTATCCCCCAGTCGTCCTGTAGGCCAAAACGCTTCCCTGTCCCTTGGTGGATGGATGCCTGCAGAGATGCAATCCGAGACCGCAGACGTGCCTTACGCCAATTTGAGCGCCATCCGACCCAAGAAAATTTTGTCCAGTTTGAACGTCTTCGAGCCAAATCTCGTCGCACTGTGTGCGATGCTAAGAAGACGTCTTGGACAAACTACGTCAATTCCTTGAAAAAGAACGTCCCAGCTAACATCGTATGGGACAAAGTCCGTCGAATAATGGGGAAATGTAGTTCTGTAATTCCGGGGCTTTTCAACAATGCTGCAACGACCACCAGTGCCATAGAAATTGCTGAAATATTTGCTATGACTTTTGCACAAATAAACAGTTCACCGAATTATGAACCAGAAATTCTAAAAATCAAAGATGCTGCAGTAAAACGGAAATCAAATTTTAAATCTGCTAACACTGAAAATTACAATGCACCATTCACATCCCAGGAGCTGGAACTAGATATCCATGACACCTCCCCTGGCCCTGATAATATCCATAACCGCATGCTTCACCATTTCCTGCCAAATGAAAAATCCTTTTCTGACAATGTACAACAAGATCTGGACTGAGGGGGTATTTCCATCTGCTTGGCACTCCACCATTGTAATCCCCGTCCAGATACTGGGAAAAGATACTTCTTTACCTGGCAGTTATAGGGCAATTTTTCTCACCAGCTGCATATGCAAGGTTATGGAAAAGATGATAAGCAAACGCATGATGTGGGTACTCGAATTGGAAAACCGATTATCTAATATTCAATGTGGTTTTCGTAACCACAGATCCGCCACAGACCATATTGTTTGGCTTGAGATCACTATTAGAGATGCTTTCCTCAAGAAGGAGCATTTTGTGGTGGTCTTCTTTGATCTAGAGAAAGCTTACGATACCACAAGGTATTATGGAATTCTGCAAACTCTGCATGATTCTGGACTACGTGGCATTCTGCCAACGTTTATTGCGATGTTCATGGCAGAGCGGTGTTTCCGAGTTCGAGTAGGCGCCACACTTTCTAACGGACATCTTCAAGAAAGCGGCGTTCCGCAGGGGTCTGTTCTTGTTTTGTGCATTGCCATCAATGGAATTGCCCACTGTGTGGGTGACCAAATATCTTCTCTGTTGTACACTGATGACTTCAGTTTATATTACAGCTCCTGATATGTTCCATCCATCGGTCGACAGCACAACTGGTCATCAACGTCCTATCAGAATGGGCTGTTCGCAATGGCTTTAAATTCTCCACTGTAAAAACGCAGTGTGTCCACTTCTACAACCATCGTGGACTCCATCCACATCCTGAACTGTGTCTTAATGTAGTGGAGTTGCAATATACAGACACTGCGAGATTTTTGGGCCTTATCTTTGATTATAAACTAACGGGGGAGGTGCATATAAGTGATTTAAGAAGACGTTGTGATTAGTCCCTAAACATTTTACGCCTTTTGTCAGGGGTTCCCTGGGGTGCAGAGCACTTAGTGCTTTTACTACTATATCGTACTCTTATCTGATCAAAGCTGAATTATGGCTGTTTTATTTATGGCTCAGCAAATAAATCTAAATTACGTCTTTTAGATACTGTCCATTGTCATGTGATTCGACTCACTACAGGTGCCTTCCGAACGAGTCGGATAAAGAGCCTCTATTGTGAAGCGGGAGAACCATCACTGTATTGGCGACGTAATGTCTTGTTGTGCTCATATGCTGTTAAGCTCCGCTCGCAGCCTGAGCACAATTCTTACAAGTCTTTCCACCATTCGTCTCTTTACTGCCGACATGGAGACTTTGTTCAGCAGTGTGCGATTTCGTGAACTGCTTTCTGATCTCGACATCCATCTACCATCAGTTCGCACACTGGAGTATACCACCACTCCACCGTGGATTATGCGACATTCCATGTTTGTTGTAGGTCTGAGGCGAAGTTTTAAGAATTTTACTCCAGCCTTTGTTTATATACTATGTTTTAGTGAACTTTTAGCACGTTTTTCAAATCATTCATTAGTTTTTATTGACGGATCCCTGGTAAGTGATTGTCTTGGTTGCTCCTTCGAAGCAAATGGACAGATATTTAAATATAAATTGAACGAATATATCAGTGTTTTCACTGCAGAATTATATGCTTTTTACAGAGCTTTATTGTTTTTAATTAGACAACCTCGGGGCAGATATCTAATCTGCTCCAGATGTTTAAGTGCCTTTCAGACTCTGCAGTCATTCCATTCAGATGATCCCCTTGCAGCTATTCCACACACTCCTAAGCTCTGACTCCGAGATTGGAGTAGTGTGGATTCCTGGCCATGTTGGAATTCCAGAGAATGAGGCCACAGATGCTGCAGCGAAAGAATGTCCTATGAATGGCACTCTGGTATATTGGCGTGAGAGGTCGCAAGACTTGCAATATCACTTGAAACATAGAATATGGTGGCATTGGGAAGGAGAATGGTCTGCACTAGGGGTAAATAAATGACGAAGTATGAAGAATACCGTCCGAGTTTGAGATTCGTCAACAAGACTTAGATATGTGGAAGATGGAGATTGATTCCATGAAACTGAGAGATGAATCCATAGTTTCATAGTAAAGTGTTCTGTCTTTATCACAGTAAATGTATCTATAGATGAATAAGTTGGAGTCATCGAATATCTTAGGATTTTTTTTTTTTGACAAGGTAGTTTCGGATAATTAACATTTATGTCTTTTCCTTTTGCTGTTCTGTCATTTCAGAATAATTTAAAAATTATTTCTTAGAAATGTGATCCTTTTCATTGTGTTGAGAATCATCTTCTTGGTCTCCTCAAAATATAGAGACTTTTTCTGTACTGCTATGTTTAGTGTATCGATGCGACCAAAGTGACAACATAAAAAATAAATCAGAAGTCTGCATATGAATTAACCCGTTTGCTTTAGCACCAGCATTTGAAGTGTCACCTTTTGACATGTTAACAAAAAATTCTTCAGGTTTTGTAAAATTCAACAAAACTGAAAAAATTGCGAAGTAGGCTACCTAACTGTCCACCTTGCAGGGCAGAATGGCCTCTGGCTTGTGGAGCCAACTGTCTTTAGGCTAATCTTTAACAAAATGCATTAAATCTTTCATAACACTCAATACATCTCGACATTCCGGGATTGCCTTTACATTGACTTGTAGTGCTAAGCTTAAAGAGTGTGCAAAACAGTGCACATAGACCTATACAGCTTTATATTTCCATTAAGTTTCTCTGCACACCGATACATATAATTTGGCCATGTTAGTTTTACCATCATAACATTATCTGCTGCAGTTAGATGCAGGCAAATGAAATATTGTAATAATATCAAACAGAATCTTGGCTGTGGTAATTTCTGTAAAGTATGTTGTTCTATCTCCAATGAAGTGTGAACGAAACTTAAACAAATGCTGAATTGTTCTTTGGTGACAGTGTCTGTTATTTCACTTACTATAAATCTAAAATATCCAGCACTTTTGATATTATCTAACAATGTTCTTAGAAGTTTATCCTTTAATATAGCTAATAATCCATTCTGTATGTCATGATATCCACGCAAGTACTGCGCTGTAGGCATGTTGAAAGTTCTTTGCTACCCTCATATCGAAGTCACAATACGTTCTTAAAATTCCTTGCCTGATTCATATGCGCTCGCATAGCACTGCTCGGTAACGGAGGAATGATATGACTTTTCTTCAGTTTTTCGTTTAATCTGGCTGAGTATATTAACATTCGATTTTAAGGATTTAAATTTCAAGACAGCTTGACATAGTGTGCAATACAAACCAGAATCGATTTGAATATGAAGTCACGTCAAACAGGACATCATCATGGCGATTGAAGCTAGTGTGCAATGTGTTCCATGTACTGCCCATTCAGGTGCATATTTCAATGTCAAGATGCTTTGCAAAGAAACTGTACTTCTGCTTTCAGGAAACAGGCAGTAAATTTGGCAAACGTGTTTCCGAAACACTATAATATAACCAACCTCTAATTATAGAATATGACTGCAGCAACAGTGGTAAAATGTCAACAATTGTCATACTGTCCTGGATGTGTAAAGTATTGGAGTCAGAATTATTGGCAGTATCGCCTCTGTTGCTGGATTCATGGTCCTGTCAAGCCAGCACGAGTTTGTCGAACAAAGTCTTCAGCAACAGTGACATATATTTGTAGACGAAGATCACATCACTTAAAACCAAGAAGTACTGTCAACCTCTTTACATCTAATTCTTTCGCCCATGTGAACTTTTTGGATGATGCATTGAAGAATACATACGTTATGATGGGAAGAATCGTATGACAATCATTTTCAATTTGTGTATGATCAATTGAGTGTACCACAGTACTAAGCTATGATTTGCTGTGACACAGAACACATCTCTTATGTTCCATAATGTGTTGGACATAAATTTTGCTCTTTATGACACATCCTGCATTCCTGACTCTGATTCCAGTGTCGTCAGTATCTGTTCGTGATGCAGCATTCAACGCTGCTTGCAACACTGTCTTTTCACACCACATTACTATGACATGGAATGAGGTAGACCTATGTATATGATATTTGTAACTTTGTTGTACATAATCTCTCTCATGATTTACATGTCTCTTAGCTCACAGTTGAATTGTATTAGACACTTTATGCCTGCAACTATTATAGATGCGTGCTCCACTTTCATAAGCCATGTAGCAGGGGTTACAGGCAATTGCGAAGTGCTGCACTTCACACCAGTTACTTTGGTCTCATGCTTGTCCACTCCAAAAAGTTCCGTGACGATTCTCTTCGGGAGGTTCAAAATCTTCCCATGTAAGTGATAGGAGACCGAGAACTGTGGTAAGTTAATCTCAGATGCCGCAATTTTTTCCCCACACCTGGTCACAGGTTTTGCAAATACCTTTCTTACGTGATTATTTTAAACATAAAATATTCTGAATTTATTAGGAGATAAATTACATATTCCTTGGAAAAACAGCTCTCTAGCATCTTCAGCCTAAACTCATATCATCAGTGATATAGAATATCGGAGATTTTGTGCATGTTATCTATGCATACTTTTAAACTCCAAACAATTTATCCACATGAACATGTACCACATACATAAATAATATACTGGTACATGTAAGATTTTTTTTAAATTTTAGTTGGTTATTTAACGACGCTGTATCAACTACTAGGTTATTTAGCGTCGATGAGATTGGTGATGGCGAGATGATATTTGGCGAGATGAGGTCGAGGATTCGCCATAGATTACCTTGCATTCACATTACGGTTGGGGAAAACCTCGGAAAAAACCCAACCAGGTAATCTGCCCAAGTGGGGATCGAACCCACGCCCGAACGCAACTTCAGACCGGCAGGCAAGCGCCTTAACCGACTGAGCCACGCCGGTGGCTAAACGTGTAAGATGTTGATAAATTTGTCATACAATAAGTCTGAACGTCGGTCGAGGTGGTGCCTAATTGGATTCGAAATACTGCTCTGCGATGAACTGCCCCACTGCCCTAGAGTCTCCAAATCTGCATAATTTGCAGGGTCCTCTAATGCATGTGATATCATAAAGTTTTTTCTATATAGGTGAAAACTGCTGGAAGTGCTTCTTCCTGAAGATTCTCATACCTCTATTATATCCATAGTAAGGCTTATTCGCATTTATAGCATGATGCTGCCATCTGTGGACTTAACACGAATACTATCACATGCCTAAATCACGAACAAATAAACGATTTGAGTCATTTGAAAAGCTGCTTTGAAAGATGGCTTCCAGGGAGAAGAATGCTTCATGTCCATGAAATACCAGGGACTTCACCCCAACACCATGGACATGTGATGTGAAGCGTTCTTATCGCTTTGTCTTAATTTGTCATAGCAGCAATAGTGAATTAATCGAGACAAGTCTTATGAAAAATAAATAGCATTTTTATGAACGAAAGTGTTCATATTTTTCGCATGTATAAACTTACTTTTTAACAGAAATGCCGGACTTTGCAATCTTTCGTGACTTTCGACTAATTCTGTAATTCACCACTTCTCAGCAAGGACTGATAGCCCATTACCATTCACAAACTGTGAGTGATAGACTCATATTAACAATGGAGATGCTTTCTGACCACTGATAACACATCACAAGAACGATATTCATTATTGGGTCTCTTGTTTCCTGTTCAGCAATACAGTGAGGGTTGAATGATAAATTGCTTAGGAAAGTGGCCCAATATTCACTTTTCAATTCGCCTTCCCACCCTGTATTTTACAATATTACATGAAAGTAATGTGTTTAAGTTGCTAATAGTGCAGCCCACTGTTTTGTGTGATACTGCATAAATCTTCGTCAAATTGCTGTCTGAGTCACCATCATCGTCTGCAGATGAACACATTTTTGTTTTTTCAATCTTAGCTGGCTGCTGTGTACTGTCAACGAGAGCTCACCTGTCTGTACTTCTTCATTTCTTCCCAGGTATAAGCAAATTTTTTGTATGGATTGGTTTTCTGTTCAGTGAAGTATTCTCAAATCTCCACTCATAGAATGGATGTACCCACTAGGTGTGATAGTTTTATTTGATGCTTGGGTATGTGTGGTGTATAAACATGTAACCTGAAGCAATTCACTATTTTGTGATATAAATGGCTATACATAAATATTTATACATTTTAATCGTCATCATTCAGTCTTATGTAGTTCAGCACTGGATAAAAAGGACCCTGAATTATGAATTAGTTATGATCTCCGTGTGTTGTCTAGGAAGGAAATTCATTGACCTGACGTGACTTAGCGAGCACGAACAGCAGTGATCACTTGTCAGAGATGAAAGGTGAGGAAACTCCGGTGCCAATTATTTCGGCACTCGAGTAGACAATTGGCACTGGAGTTTCCTCGGTTTTCATCTGTATTCTCCAAGAAATGGCGTTTGTTGGGTCTCCACTCAGCTCAGATAAAAACTACTCTGGAATACATCGTTGTTTTCTCTGAAACACTCTCTTAGTTATTCCATAAAAATATTCATATCCAGTGAAATTTGATACCACTGTACCATTGACATGTCAAGAATCTCCTCCAGTAACTCTGGAGATCCTCTGAATTCTGAGGCTGTGTAGAAATCTAGTTCGGTTTTCCATATGATGGCCACAATCGTATTGAAACTGCAGTTATGTCCCAGTGATTGTGACTAGCTGCCCAGTCATATGGCCAAACATGTCAGGGACATTTTGTTTGTTCACAGTGACTTGTTGATTCTCCAGACTGCGTGAACAGTGACAGTCTATTTCATCTGAAAACGAAGTTTTGTTCTCAGTCTAAGATGTCACTGAAATACATAATTATGTGCAGGTAAGTCATTGCAATACATTTTCCTGGCATTCTCATCTGGCTATAGAACATTTTGCCGTATTAGTAAAATAGCTTGCGCTTGAAATCTGCACACAGGAGTTCCATGTTCACAATGTAGCAAGAGAAAATGGTGGACACAATTATGATACAGCAGCAACTTTATATTGTTGGTATAACTCATATACAGGCCCGTGGTGCAACACATGCTACGTTAGAGTTTGGTGTTTGTTTCTGGTTGGAGACACTTCAGGTAAAGTTGATCACATTTGGATAAAAATGAAATTAGTCCATCACTGTATGGTCGTCATCCATAACTCACTCTACTATTTTGTTTTATGTTGCAATAAGATTACAGTGATGCTGGTGATGGACGTGTTTAATATAGTGAATTGTTGGTGAGGCAAATAGGAGAAACCAATTAAAATCACACCTAACACTGTCTTCTCCTGAACATTATACTTGAATTCAATGGGATTTTATTTCTAGCCCTGCAGATAATGTTGCGTCATCTCTCCCTTTTATTGATCCTCTCAGAGTCGTGTGTTGTAAAAGGAGGAGCTGCAGACGAGAATGAAGCCTTGATTGTAAGGTGAGTGTAGTTTGCATGTATTCATCACTGCCATTGAATTTACTCCTTGAGTTAAATAATGACGTAACACATATAATTATTTGTATTGAGTTATGGCATTTCTTCTTCATATGTGGAAGCACTGTCGCCTAGAGATCAGTTCAGTACTATTCGCATTTGTGAGTTAAAATTGCATAAAACCCTAAAACTGCCATCACTCACACGCAACTACAGCTGATGCTGTTACTTGTCATTCACGAAATGTAACCGCTCTTGTCCTGCCCCTTTGAACTGTTGCCCCATCCTTGCTGGTCCTCCTCCTGGAAGGCATGTCTCCTCTGCTCCAACCTTATCATATGAAGGGTACACGGGAATAACGATCAAGGTCCATTTTAGAAAGTTTCGAGAAAAACTAATTTTAAAGTTGAAGCACTTAATACTTTGTTATGTGTGTATTTAATAGAAATTGACGTAGTGGAATGTCAAGAACGATGATTTCTTATTACTGGCTAGACCACATGATAGTACTTCCTTTCCACTGTAAGATAGCATTATTAACTCAATTTCGATTTTTGATGGACCTTGATCGTTTTTCCCGTGTACCCTTCATATGACTGACCCATTCTTATCTTCTCCTTTTTAGAAATGTGTGATCATAATTGTATCTTTTTGCTCGACCATGCCAAAATGTACTAATTATACACCCGGTAGCAGTCCTTTAATGTATGTCATTAAAGTACACCTACTCATTAAAGTACAGGTCTTCAGCCAATGATAACTCAGCTTGCATGTGTTCAGCCAATGACAAGTCAGCTTTGTACCGTTATAAATCCGCAAGTATCGATTATTCTCGGATATGCAATCGAAAGAGAATTAGCGAAAAGGCACTGAGGCTGGAAATCCAATACTGTCGCAGAAGGTTATGTTCTGTTACTATAATAATTAGCGTTAATTGTAAATAATATTCAAATAAATTCAATTTGTCATCTCGTTTTTCAATGTCGAATTCAATAATCAAGGTTATAATATTATAATATTATCAAGTTTAACGGGACTACGTCAAGGTTAATGACATTATTGTTCCTCGGAAAAAATCAATACTTTCGCGTCTGCGCACATCTCACAATTCACGACCTAGAACAAGGTCACTTCCGATCTTGTCAGATACCTACAAATAAAATGTATACATCTGAATACCGGTAATTTCAAGTTGGAAATATGGTCGAGCATAAAAAGTCGTATGAAACTCGCCTATAATGGTAATTAAGAAGCTAGAAACTCGTTGCTCTCGTTTCATAAATATCCATACTCGATTCTTAATTACTATCATTATAGGCTCGTTGCATAATGTACTATTTTATAACTCGTTTAATCCATGAAATATGTCATAAGTTTGTTTTATTACCAAGCCTCTTTCCCTTCCATCCATTACAAACTCTTTTAATGTATCATATTGATTTTCATAAGTATAGTAAATATCTCCATTTTTCAGCATTAGCCAAATATTTCTTTGATCCATTAAATAATTGTCATTTTAATCATTTCATATGTAAAAGAAAATTTAATGTTTTATGCAAATGTATTGGTAACTCTTTATACATTAAGGAGCAAAATATTTAGTACATTACATGTCATACATTTTGGAATATATATAAAAAAAAAAAAGGCAAAGAAATTGTACTACTGGTTAAGTGTGAGTAGAAGTAAACAGTTGCAGGATGTGTGAAAAGTATAAACAGTGTAATGCTAAAGAATCAGTGTTAAATGGCAGTGTGTCAGAAGTAAGCACACTTGGGAATGAAGACTATCTGATGATCATAGTTAACTTTTAAAAGTGGTTTGAAATATTACCATTAAGTAGTAAAACATCACATGAGCTGTAGAACAGTTTAAGAACATGTTCTCTGTTCATGGAATTCCCCAGACTTTGATAGCTGGTAATATGCAGTTTTAACTCATTTGAAGTTGGGAGATTTATAACTGGATGTGGAACTAGTGAAAACCACTTTGTTGCTTAATTTTATAAAGAGGTGAGTGTGTGTGAGGGGCAGAGAGAAAATTAAGAATCAGGTGATATTGTTCATTTTAAATATGCTCCCATTTAACAGTAGACAACAGCTGGCAATAGACAATCATTTTAATTTGAAAATTTGCACAAGGTATTCATTGGACATTGTAACTCAGGTCTCATAATATTGGTACATCCAGTCGAGGTGGGTTCCTCCAAGTTGGTGACCAGGGGATGCAGTGGTGACTCTCGTGCATTTCCTTTTGCACATAGCGACTTATCACCACTCCGCCCTTTTTGTTCTCTCTTCTCTTCTCAACACTATATTACTCTCCGCCGGCTACCATTCTATGTGGAACGCCCACCACGTCATCACAGCCATTTTCACCTCTCCATTTCCACTGTTTTGTTTTTGCCATGTCCGCCTACATGACGAGATTTGTTAAGATTCTCCGGTAAGACCATATATTTCTTCCTCTTCTAGTTATTTATATTCATTCATAGGTTAAGTTTCTTAGGTTTGTAACTCCCGTCTCACCGTCTCGAGCGCGACTTCCGAAATGTGTGGCCTAACAGATGAAGCAATAGTGGGTCCTTCACACTGCTCCTATATGCAAGTCTAGGTGCGGAGCCCCGACCACTATAGTCATGTAAATTCACGTAGACCGGTCTAGGTGGGTTCCTTTAAGTTGGTGACCGGGGAGTGCAGTGGTGGTGCTCGTGCATTTCTTTCAATACATTTATCGTTTTCTTACCATCCAACCCTCTGCGTCCTCTCTCCTTTCTCATCTCTATTTATCTTGCATGCGGAATGCCCACCATATCATTACAGCTATCTTTCCATCCCCACTGTTAGTTTTGCCACAACTGCCACCATGTTGAGATTTGTGAAGAACGCCTCGTGTGGCTTTGTTCTTCTCCTTCTAGTTATTTATATTAATTCTTAGGTTAAGGTTCTTAGGCTTATAACTCCCATGTCACCAACAGGGATCTTTCCTATCTCCGTGTCCTGTCCCATGGTTTTGAACGCGACTTCCGAATTGTGTAGCCCGTCAGGGCGCCCAGCAACGAAGCAATAGTGGACCCTTCATACTGCCCCTATATGCAAGTTTAGGTGCCGAGCCCGGACCAGAGGTCAAGTACACTCATCTAGAGCCCCAGTGGGGGCCCGGGGCGATTTACACGATCCGGTGACCAACTCTGCTCGCTGGGGCAGATATATCGCTTCGATGTGTTACCGCTGACTTATGGGTGTCGATGTGTAATCAACCACAAGTCCCCTGAAGCTGCGTGCGATCTCGGACTGCTCCAGCTTTGGTGGGTGGGTCGGAGCTAGCCTAGTAGTCCGGTGGTTGTGTTCAGTATAGAGTGGGGTTATTCCCGTGGTAGGGGCATAAAATGCGACACGCCTCTGGTGTGACACCATTAAGTGTGTAATGTCCAGTTTGAAGGGTAACTTGCTTGACATGGGTTGCTTGGGATGAGGCTGTGGGGAGGGTGCCCCCATGGCCTGCACAGACCGCGAAGAATTTTTTAGGTGTCTGTTTCTTACGCCCCACCCCTCGGTAGCAGGCTGACGCCGACGGTTCCGTAGGGGGGGGGCAAATCAATATGTCCTCGCGTTCCTCTTCTCTAAAACAAAGAAAGCAGGAACAAGAACAAAGCACAGCACCTGGTGGTCAATCTAATACTGCTATGCATACGGAAAATTGAAATATAAGAGTAAAAATGCCGCCTCCGAAATGTTGGTATCACATTACACGGAACTGAAAACACAATGAAGAATATTAGCCCATTCTATGTGAGACACGCACTCGACGGTCTTGTGGGGAAGGTCAAGAACGCAACTAGACTTCGCAACGGCAGCTTACTGGTTGAGACATTATTTCCCAAACCAAGCGAGACGCTGCTGAAGGCGAAGTTGCTGGGGTTTTACCCTATCATAGTAGAACGACACTCCTTGCTGAATACCACGCGGGGATTGGTACACACAGACGCTTTGGACGGATTGTAGGATGAAGAAATGCAGCAAGAGCTCGCGAAACAGTCCATGTCCAAAGCTTACCGCATGTTACGTAAGCGGGACGGACGGACTTATCCCCTCAGCACTGTGTTCTTGACCTTTGGAACATCTGTTCTACCGGAGTATATGTTTGTAGGGTATGAGCGTGACCATATGTGCCGTACCCAATGCGATGCTTTACGAGCCAACGGTTCGGACATACTCAGAAACATAGCACGAACATCATATGTGCACAGTGCTGCAGTGGTGACCAAGGGAACACCCCATGTCCCAACGCCGTACACTCTGTGAATTGTGATGGGGTCCATAGCACTAACTCTAAAGACTGCATGAAATATATTACAGAGAAGGCAATTCAAGAAGGATAAGAGGATATTACCTTCTTCGAGACGCATAAATGTATTCTCGAAGACGAAAAGAAACGTAGAGAAAAATATGCTTCATTATTGCTGAGGGCAACGGAGGGTATAAATATGGCAACACAAACGCCATCTCTTGAAGATCTACCTGGGAAGCGAACTGAGAACGCAACCCAGACATGTGTTGACGCTGCCACTCAGACTGACGACTCGGACGACAGCTGTAGCCTTAAAATCAGGCCTTATAAACCAAAAAAGATAGTCACTGTGATGTTCCAGACAGATTCGGCGCCTGTGAGGACGTCACGACGTCGCACTCCTCGGTCAGAATGAGAAATGTAGAACACGATCGAGATCAGGGTCAGGAGAGCGACGGGCTGCAAGCAAGTCACCGTAATCGAAAAGTAATCTGTCGCAGTCTAAGGCACAAAGTCATAGAAAAAGCAGAAGAAAAAATCCCCTGTAAAGCCACCATCATGATTTAGCTCCTCGTGATCATTAATATACAATAGAGTACACACCTGTGGAGTAACGGTCAGCGCGTCTGGCTGCGAAACCAGGTGGCCCGGATTCGATTCCCGGTTGGGGCAAGTTATCTGGTTGAGGTTTTTTCCGGGGTTTTCCCTCAACCCAATACGAGCAAATGCTGGGTAACTTTAGGTGCTGGACCCTGGAATCATTTCACCGGCATTATCACCTTCATATCATTCAGACGCTAAATAACCTAGATGTTGATACAGCGTCGTAAAATAACCCAATAAAAAATATATACAATGGAATGTGAATGTATATGAACCAAATACACAGAATTACAACAATTGATCTATCAAGAGAACCCTGCTATTTTATGTCTTCAGGAGACACATCTGCACCTGAAAACCCCCTGAATATCTCAGGACACTGTGTTCACTGGTACGATCATCTTGCCAGTATTCGTACCAACGGAGGTTATGCCCTCCTACTCCATCAAATATCTCTGACTCTGACATGAATATTAGCACTCTACATCAATGCATAGCTGCCAAAATAACTTTACCTAACATTGAG
Source organism: Periplaneta americana (assembly GCA_025594305.2). Lineage (NCBI taxonomy): Eukaryota > Metazoa > Arthropoda > Insecta > Blattodea > Blattidae > Periplaneta > Periplaneta americana. The sequence continues at coordinate 14,869,253 of JAJSOF020000042.1, forward strand.
TTTTCCATAATTTGTGTGTATATAGCCCCTAATACACCTTTCACAGTAAATGAAATAGAAGCCATACTGATACAGGTACCTGCTCATATCTGGTAGTGGGGGATTTCAATGCATCCCACCACTCTTGAGGCTCAAATTCTGATGATGATGGAGGAAATAAAATAGCAGAAGTATGTACCCGTTTCAATCTTGTTACCTTGAATTCTGGGGAAGCAACACATCTATCTTTGGTTTACGGTATTTTGTCTATGATAGACATCCACATTTGAACCCAACACCGCAAACCTGCCTTATGCCAATTTGAGCGCCATCTGACCCAAGAAAATTTTATCCAGTTCAAATGTCTTCGAGCCAAAGATCGTCGCACTTTGTGCGATGCTAAGGAGACGTTCTAGACAAACTACGTCACTTCATTGAAAAAGAACGTCCCAGGTAACATTGTATGGGACAAAGTTCGCCGACTAATGGGGAAACGTAATTCTGTAATTCCGGGACTTTTCAACAGTGGCGTAATGACTACCAGTCCTGTAGAAATTGTTGATATATTTCCAACTCCCGCGGATGCTGCAGCCAGGGCTGGCGCACTGAATGGCTCTCTGGTATATTGGCGCGAGAGGTGGCAGGACATTCGAAACTACTTGAAATATAAAATATGGTGGCAATGGGAAGGAGAATGGTCTGCACAAGAGGGAAACAAATTACGAAGAATAAAGAATACTGCTCAAGTTTGGGATTCGTCCACAAGAGCGTTATGATACGAAATGTTTTACTCACCCGGTTGAGGATTGGCCACTGTCATCTGACACATGGCCATCTCCTACATGGCGAGCCTCAGCCGTAGTGTGATACGTGCCGTGTTCCACTTACGGTGGAACATTTTTTATTGCATTGCGGAAAATTTGACCGTGTCCGCCAGCAATCTGGAATTCGGCTGATTCTACGTGATGCTCTTGGAAATGACTTTAATTGTACAAATGCAGTTCTGAGATTTTTATCGAATACAGGACTTGACAGAGTGATTTAATTTTTTATTGACCCGTTATACTTATCCTTCTTACCCTTTACATCTGGAGGTTACATTTGTTGTTTAGTATATGTTTTTAAGAAACTTGATATTTCGGACCTGTTACATCCGAATATATTATAACATTTTATTGTTTTAAATGTGCCAGATAATTTATCTCTGGTGGTATTTGTTTTATTATGATATTGTCTCTTTTGAAATACTACCTTGGTTTTGAGAACTGCTCACTTTTATAATTTCTTAAGAGTCACTTGTGGTGACTGCAGTTGTGTACCTCGTTTTCACTGTGACAACATGTTTTAGTTTCGAGTTAGCTTCCAGTTTATTGTATTGCTTGTTTTAATTTTGAAGAATTTTAGATAAGGGCAGAAATAGCCATAGTAGTTGATGCACTCTTTTCAAACTCCACTAACTAACTAATATAGCTACAGTAAAATTTTATGAAAATGAATTAGCATTTTCTGTTTTGAATAACTTTTATATTCCTTAAAATCCCTTAAATTTCACTTCTCTCTCTTCTTGTTGTCATTCTAGGTATAGTTTATGCTTTTGAAGTAAACTATAAAATAATATTGAAATTTGTTATGACATTTTTTTTATATTATAGAACATATTCCTGGAATTTTTAGGTCATAAATGCATATTTCAACAATTTTTATGGCATAAAAATCCTAGCCATAATCATCATAAGATATGTAGTTCACCAGTGGATAAAAGAGACAATCGAAATATCCAGTATAAATTTGGCACTTGTGATGTTTGTGTGTTCTCCAGGAAGGGAATTTATTGGATCTGTGTAACTCAAAGACGCAATGCAGTTCAGAGGTGAAAGGTGAGGAAACTCCGGTGCCGATTATTTCGGAACAGGAGTAAACAATCGGCACTGGAGTTTCCTTAGTTTTCTTCTGTATTCTCCAAGAAATAGGGTTTGCTGGATCTCCAATCAGCTCAGATGGAAACAGAATGTGGAACACTCAGATATTTTCAGGAGGAAAGCAGTGTTCATGTCTGCCCCTAAGAATGCTGTCTTTTACTTGTTTCATTTCACTGTGGCTAATTTCAGGGGGATTTTTCACTATCTTTGCAGAATGAATAAGAGTGCTGATATTTTTTAAGAGGTATTGTTGCTTCACAAATATAATATGCAGGAAATTCCGGTCGAGGTTGGTTCCTCCAAGTTTGTGGCTCTCGTGCTGTTCTTTTCGTACATTTGTCATGATATCACCACCCAGCCCTTTTCGCTCTCTCATCTTTATAATCACTATATTTCTCTTCGCTGGCCACCATGCATACAGAATGCCCACCATATCATCACAGCCATTTTCACCTCTCCATCCCCTCTGTATAGACTTGCCACGTCCGCCTACATGACGGGATTTGTTAAGAATGCCTGGTGAAGCTTCATTATTCTTCCTCTTTTAGTTCATTACATTCATTCTTAAGTTAAGGTTCTTAGGCTTCTAACTCCCGTCTCACCAGCAGGGATCTTTCCTATCTCCATGGTCCTGTCCCACGGTTTCGAGCGCGACTTTCGACTTTTGTGGCCTGACAGAGTGCCCAGGAACAAAGCACTAGTGGACCCTTCATACTGCCCCTATATGCAAGTCTAGGTGCCGAGCCCGGACCAGACGTCAAGTACACTCACGTAGAGCCCCAATGGGGGCCCGGTGCGATTTAGACGTCCTGGTGACCGACTCTGCCCGCCGGGACGTATATAATAATTGTTATTGGCAATAATAAGGCAATTTCCACATCAAGGATTACCAAGATTACTTATGGGTGTCGTAGTGTAATCGACCACAAGTCCCCTGAAGCTGGATAGTCCTGGGATTGTTCAGCATAGAGTGGGGAGCCACGGGCGGTTATTCCCGTGGTAGGGGCATAAACCTGAGACACTCCTCTGGTGTAAGACTTGCCATTAGGTGTGTAATGCCCAGTTTGAAGGGTAACTTGCGTGAGGTGGGTTGCTTGGGATCGGGCTGTGTCTTTTTCTTTCGCCCCCTCGGTGGCAGGCTGACGCCGACGGTTCCGTGGGGGGGGGGGCAAGTTTAACTTTCCTCGCGCTCTTCTCCCCCTCCCACAGAGAAGAATAATAAAAAACAGAAGACCGGAATAGACACTACTGGTGGTCATATGACAAAAATTGCGATGGAATTGGACCTTGAGAGAGTAACAGTTAAAATGCCGCCTTCGAAGTTTATCAGTATCACCTTGGACGGAACGGAAAAAACTATGAAAAACATTAGTCCATTTTACGTGAGACGCTCACTCGACAGACTCGTTGGGAAGGTCAAAAATGCAACTCGACTACGCAACGGTAGTCTCCTCATCGAGACTATATCTCCAAAACAGAGTGAGACGCTGTTGAAAACCAAGTTGCTAGGGTCTTACTCTATTATAGTCGAACGGCGCTCCCATGTTTAATGTAAGTCTAAGCCGAAGTTTAAAGAATTTTACACCAGTTTTAGTTTATAGACTTCGTTTTAGTGAACTTTCATCGCAGTTCTCAAATTATTCTTTGGCGTTTACTGATGGATGTTTGTTGCTTGTTGCTTCATTACAAGTGGACAAATATTTCAATATAAATTGAGCTAATATACCGGTGTGTTTAGTTCCAAACTTTATGCTTGTTGGAGATCTTTATTGTTTTGAATTTGACAACCCCGGTGCAGATTCTTATCTGCTCTGTCTCTTTAAGCACCATTCAGTCTCTGCACCATTAAATTCTGATGATCCGCTTGTTTTGAGAACCCAGGGCTTTTCCACACTCTCCTCAGATCTGATTCTGAGATTGGAGTAGTGTGGATTCTGGGTCATGTCGAAATCCCTGGTAATGAGGCAGCGGATGCTGCAGCAAGGGACAGTGCTATGAACGGCTCTGAGGTGTATTGGCACGAGAGGTGCAAGATAGTCGAAATTTCTTGTAACATACAATATGATAGCAATGGAAAGGAGAATGGTCTGCACAAGAGCGAAATAAATTACAAAGTATAAAAAATACTCCGAGCTTTGGATTCGTCAACAAGAGCATGATGACAGGAAGAAGTTTTACTCCCTCGATTGAGGATTGTTCACTGTTAACAGAGACTTGGCCATCGCCTACGTGGCAAACCTGAATTTTTAGTGTGAGATATGCCTTGTACCAATTACGTTTGAGCATATTTTATTGCAATGTAGGAAATATGACAATAACCGTCGACAATATGCAATTCGGCCGACTCTACGTGACGCCCTAGGATATGGTTTTAATTGTGCTAATGCAGTTCTGAGTTTTCTATCGAATACAAGACTTCACAGGGTGATTTAATTTTATTGACCAGTTTTGCTTATCCTCCGGACCCTTTAGATTTGTTTTATATTTTTTTTTTTTTTTTTTTTTTTTGCATACTTTACATTTCCGACCCTTTACATTCTAATATTTTATGAAATAATATTATTTTCGAATATGCTATATAATTTATCTGTGGTGGTCTTTGTTTGATTATTGTATTGTTTCGTTTTGAATACCACTTAAGGTGTGAGAATTGCAAAGTTTTATGATTTTTGTGAATCATCTTGTTGATACTGCATTGTGTACCTCGTTTTCACCATGACAACGGTTTTTTAGTTCGTTCTAGCATTCAGCTTATTGTAGTGTTGTGTATTTGCTTCTTGTTGAAGAATTTTAGTTGAGGGCGTGCATAGCTATAGTAGCTGAAGCGCCCTCTTTAAACCCCACTAACTGACTGCAGTGTCTCGTGTTCATGAGCCAGGACTGGTGATAAATTGTTTATTCTTGTAGATTGCTACAATCTGTGTACTATACTTTTATTTCATGTAGTTTTTGACTTGGTTCACATTTCAAGGCTGCAGTGATGTAGAATGTATGGAATACAATAAATCATGAATGACCGACACTGCGCTAGACTCACAGTTCAGTTAATTCTCCATTCCTCACAGATAAGTTTACTTTTGCTGCATTACTGTAGTTCTCCACTCTGATGCATGAAATGGTGCGTTCCTCCAAGATAGTGACACTTGTGTGATTGACGCAAATAGTTGTCGAGAACTTTCCTGTGTGTCCTTCTACATTTCTTTCAAGTTGTGGGCAAAATTTACTGGGATTGCTTTTCTGTTTGGATAAATATTCAGTCTGCTTTCATAGACCGGAAGTACCCATTATGTGGAAAGTTTTATATAGGTGCTTGTGTGTGCGTGCATAAACATTTAATCTGAAATACTTCATATCGCACAATAATAAGGGATATTCGTACTGCAATGCGATAATAGTTCGTCACTGAATGAAAATGTAGATCGGAATTAATTTTGTAATATTAAAATATAAATATAAATTAGTCATGTGTGATATTTGTGTGTTGTGCAGAAAGGGAATTTACTGGACCTGCTCATGACTGAGTTAAACTCAGAATGCAGTGATGTCTTATCAGAGATGAAAAGTAAGGAAACTCCGGTGCCAATTATTTCTGCACTCGAGTAGACAATTGGCACAGGAGTTTCCTCAATTTTCTTCTATATTCCCCTAGAAATGGCGTTTATTGGATCTTCACTCTTCTCAGATCCTAATGGAATGTAGAACACCGATATATTTTCAAGAGGAATACAAGAATGCGCCTCTTGCTCTTCAACTGCATTATGTTGTAACCAATGTTCTGCATATGAGTGCCAATCACTTTTCAGTTGTGATGGAATGATCAACAAGAAATCTGAGGACGACCCATTGGTTGTACAATCGACTGGTAACACTGCTGCAGGTGAGAAGGAGCCCTTGTTGAGGGTAGATTCAAATTCGCTGGTTCTAATTTCCTTATGTGATACGTATAACAGTGCAGGCCTGCAATATGTGTTTCTCTCCAATGTTATAGTTAGTAGATTTACAAAAAATCTTATCTGCCGTTGTTTATCCTGCTGCCTTCTTTTATAATATTTTAAGAGTTGATAATGGGCCCAAGTTGAAATGGTGATTTTCATAAATCCTCTTAACCTGTTAATGCCTTCTGCATTTTAAAGATCAAAAAGTAGAATTTTATTACAAGGGAGCAGCTACATGCATAGCTCTCACACAATACCCGGTAATTTCATTACTATAAATTTTTGTTATTGTAGGTTTAATTTGTAATTCAGTAAATACAAAAATATTCTTTGTTCTTAACTTCTATGATAAAATGTCTAGCTTTCATTAATCAGGTAATCTTGTCGTACTTTAATTTTTATTGTAATTGTAAATTTAATGTTAATTGTATAATTTTATTGTTCATATTATAGTTGTAATCCTCTGGTAGAGGGGCAGAGAAGGCCTGACGGCCTTATCTCTACCAGGTTAAATAAATAAATACTAAATACAACGTAATGTAATTTTAATATCCCCTAACTAATTGTGTTCACTGCTTGCCTTGCATGCAAATACAAACATAAGCGATTAATTGCTGCAAAACAGTGACAATAATGAACACAATCAGTGTGTGTGTCAGCTGCGTTGTTGTAGATCAGATTATTAGATGTTAATGTGTTGGTGTCACATTTGAAGTATATTTGGTAATCATTCGACATTTTGAGAATGGATATTTGAAGGCAACAAGTAATCTTCAAATAAAGAATGAAGAAGCACTGATCCGAAAGTTCGTTCATGCATAACAGCAAGTCATAAAAATTCAGATATAACAGATAGTGTAGAAATTTTTATATACTTTGCATTTATTTTCTTTTGTTTGCACTTGTGTCAGATTGAAATAAAAAAATATTGTCATTGATTCGGGTTGAAACATTCCCATATATTAAGTACATTTTACAACCTTTGACATGAAAATATATTTGCTATTATGTTACGAAAGGATGTTATATTGTAATTGTTTATAGTATAAAATAGATAATTATATATATATATATATATATATATATATATATACACACACTATCACCAACTTTGTTTAATATTTATATAAATGAAATTATTTTAAAATGGAACCAAATCTACACATCAGGAATCAAACATTAAATACACTTACTCTATGCCGATGATCAAGTCATAATTTCCAATTCAGAGGATAATTTACAAATAGGATTATATACATTAAATTAAATATTAAAAAATTTTGGAATGGAAATTTCAGCACAAAAATCAAAAGTAATGGCATTTTTAGGACAAGACCCAGTCAGAAGTAAGATAATACACAATAACCAATGCCTCGAACAAGTACAAAATTTCAATTATCTGGGTTGTGAAATATCTCATCAAAATGAAAAAGATGTGAACAAGAAAATTACCAAATTTACACAAATTCTAGGAATAATAAACAATGCATTAAAAGGCTAAATTAGTACAAAAATCTACAAGAATAAAAATATATAATACACTAGCATTACCCTCCCTTTTATACGGAAGCGAGATTTGGACATTAAAGAAACAAGACATGAACAGAATCAAAGCAACGGATATGAAATGTTTCAGGAGGACAGCAGGATATACTCTTTTAGACCGAAAAAGGAATGAAGAAATTTTAGAACAATTAGAAGTAGAGTCCGTGGAAGAAAAAATCAGCAGATACAAATTCAATTGGCTAGATCATGTAAGAAGAATGGAAAATTCAAGAATTCCAAAAATTATGATGCAATATAAACTTAGAGGACATCGTCGACCAGGAAGACCTTTTAGAAGACTGCTAGATGGGGCCGAAATAGGTCTACAGAGGCCTAATTCGTGAAGGATGATGATGATGATGATGATGATGATATATATTTGGACTCGTTTGAGGGCCAAGGAGCATAGTTGGTAAATATGCTTTTTGTATGTGAAAATAAACTATGAAGTAATCTGAAATCATGTCTGGGTATTGCTGGCCTGCCATGAAGATCCGTCAGGTATTCATGTCAGCACTTTCAAGGAACAGGAAATAGACCGCAGTCTAGTGGTAGGCCTTTGCCCTCCATGGGCTATGGCCTGTATCATATAGTAGTTAAAAAAAACTCAACAGACAAACTTTGTGAGTAGTTCATTCTAATAAATAATTCGGAAATTTCACTTTTGTTTGGAAAAAGATAGGCCTATATATCCCTATGTCAACTCCTTTGAGGGTGAAATTACGTAGTGAAAACTCAGTTATAAAGCCAGTGAATATGCGGGGCTGTGTAGAAATAAATACTTGGAAATCATGCCGATGAAATGCTACCTGGCTAGTTACACAGGCCTGCAACGATTTTGCAGCACAGAATATTTTTTATCATAAAGCTCAAGTCCAATGCACAAATTTTTCGAAAACGTTACTGAGTTTTGCGTATGACGTACAGATTGTACACAATTCTCTATTCAACACAAATCTGAGAGCTTGTCATTCTAATATTAGAATCCCTGCACGTCCGACTTTTACTGGTACTATTACTATACAGGGTGTAACAACTTTAATGTTTAGAATTTCTGAAACATATTCCCTGACACATTCTACGTTGATTAAACCTAACATACCTATATCCGAAATTGGGAGGTTACAGAGATAACAGAGCTGGAAAAAATAGAACTTCTTGCAGCTCCAAGCATTATACCGTTTATACAAGGCCTATTTTATGGCATTACTAAGTAGAGATACATAAGAAACATTTGAAAAGCAGTCAATGAAGGAAATTTTACTTTTAAGAGAAATTAAATTAAAATTGTTTAGGTTGCTAAGGAATGAAACAGACAACAGTTTAAAATAACAGTTGTGAGAAAAATAAACCGTATTGTGACTAGTCTTTTTATTGAGTTTTGACCATTAAAACATGCCTTTTGTGTACACACATCAGAATACACCGACATAGTTTATGTGTATGGACTGTGTGATGGCAATGCAACAGCAGCTGTTTTGGCATATCAAGCACGGTTCCCAAATCATAGGATTCCTAGTGCACAGGTATTTTCACGTGCCTATTGGCAAATTTCAAGAAGTACAGTGTTTGGAATCTTAAGGACATTTTTTTTTCAACTTTGCACTGCTTCTTTCATGCTCACAAGTAGTTGATATTAAAATGTAATATGGTAATAATAAAAATAATGACATACACACGTCACTTTCGGAAATTGGTGCTACTTCTTTCAGTATTCAGCGATAAAATTAAACTCAAAAATTTAACTTTGGAGCACAAATACTCCAAACCTATAGAACTTTGGATATAGGTATGTTAGGTTTAATCGACGTAGAACGTGTCAGGGAACATGTTCCAGAAATTCTAAACATTAAAGTTGTTACACCCTGTATTAAATTGTGTAAACATGTCAAACAATCTTACATGTTTTGCAGTGAATGAATAACAGATTCTCTGAAAATTGCATATATATTTTACACATGTTTGTTTGTTTATTTATTTGTTTGTTGTCCTTTCTGACACTTATGAACGTAAAAATTCTCTGTAACTTTGATAAAACAAGTATCAGAGGTGACGAAATATTTATTATTTTAAAACAGTCGAAGTTGTGTTGTAAAGACTGTTTACTGTTTGCGAAAATATACTTCTAGCTTTTCCTGGAATGCTGTTTCAAGGAGATAAGGAAGATTGTTCCTTCTTCTGTTTGACTTTAGCCATGAAGTTTTACAACAATGAAAGTATTGAAATCATACTTAGAATACTGTAACCAGACGTCTTACAAAATAATGTGGCAATTACCTCCATTTAGAAAAGAGAAAAGTACCGGCTGTATGCGAACATAATGTCAATGAGTTCGCTTCTCAAATAGCACTGCTTAAGAATGTACTCCTAAGAACAAAATGACAGTAGATGATATTTAATATACAGGGCTACTACAAGAGAATCATTCGCTATATTCTCCAAAGTATTACTCCTACAACAATGAATGATACATCAAAAGAGCCACCGGCGTGGCTCAGTCGATTAAGGTGCTTGCCTGCCAGTCTGAAGTTGCGTTCGGCCGCGGGTTCCATCCCCGCTTGGGCTAATTACCTGGTTGGGTTTTTTCCTAGGTTTTCCCCAACCGTAATGTGTATGTAAGGTAATCTATGGCGAATCCTCGGCCTCATCTCGCTATCACCAATCTCATCGACGCTAAATAACCTAGTAGTTGATACAGCGTCGTTAAATAACCAACTAAAATAAAAATACATCAAAAGAACCATTAACGCACCTGGTTTGCATTGTGTACACCAGTTGGCAGCACGAGTGTAGTGCCTGCACAAAATGGTGACAAAACAAGAAAAGGGTTTTTGTGTGTTGGAATATACGAGACAATTTTGTCTTCCATCAAGACTGCCTCATCTTAAAGCTTTAAAAGGTCAAGAGAGAAGATTCAGAAATGAATGAACCAAATTTCTACATACTCATACTTTACAACAATTGATGAATTGTTTATGATTATAGATTGAATTATTCTACTTGCTATGTATTGTATAACATTTTTTTCCAACTCAACTTATGAATTGTATATGCTATAAATCGAATTACTTGTCTTGCTATATATTGCATATTTTTTATGACTGAACTGATGAAATTGTTTATGTTTGTAAATTGAATTAATCAGAATAGGGAACATGATTTTTACCGCCAGGAAACTAATGGATGTTTTTGGTCAATTTTTATACGTAGAAATTAGATATTTTATTTAAATTAGCCTACCAGGTAGCAGATTTTATTTACGATTCGATTCCCAACTATTGCAAAGTTAATATCTCCTAAATACCACGGCTTTTTTACGTATATTTTGTAAAATTAATATAAAAAAATTACGCAGTTTAAATCATAGTTCTTAGACTTCATAATGTTCGCACTTAGTGGATTTCCTAGTCCCTAAACCTGTACAGACAGAACTTTGTTACCGGATGTCCCTTGCCTGGGATGGGAGCGCCAGAGCAGAACTGATTTTTTTTGTATTGAAAAGAAGTGTTATCTTAAAATATAAATATACTAGTAAACATGTTATTTCTTCTTTTAAAATTGTTCTGGTTGAAACTTTCGTTTGAAGATTTAGTTTGATGAATTAGTGTTATTTGAAGCAAGATAGCAGTGTGGGTGCCAGCAGTGTTCAACGTGAATAAAAGTAACAGACGTTAGTGTCGTAATGTTGCAGGCAATTTTCGTCATATTTGTGGGAAGTTTACACCAAAATCCCAAAGGAAAATATTTATAAAATTATTAAAGCAGCTAAGGTGCTTAGGAAAATATTTGGGGCTAAGCGGGATGAAGTTACAGGAGAATGGAGAAAGTTACACAACACAGAACTGCACGCATTGTATTCTTCACCTGACATAATTAGGAACATTAAATCCAGACGTTTGAGATGGGCAGGGCATGTAGCACGTATGGGCGAATCCAGAAAAGCATATAGAGTGTTAGTTGGGAGACCGGAGGGAAAAAGACCTTTAGGGAGGCCGAGACGTAGATGGGAGGATAATATTAAAATGGATTTGAGGGAGGTGGGGTATGATGATAGAGACTGGATTAATCTTGCACAGGATAGGGACCGCTGGCGGGCTTATGTGAGGGCGGCAATGAACCTTCGGGTTCCTTAAAAGCCATTTGTAAGTAAGTAAGTAAGTAAGTATTAAAGCAGCTAGCCGCCATGGCTAGAGTGCTTGACTTATAATCCTGTGGACTCGGGTTCGAACCCCGGTATATCCCCAATTTATAACTTGTATAGTTCAGATAGCACAGAGGTTTTCCTCCGGGATCTCCTGTTTCCCAACAAATCTCATCATCTTATCGTAGTCCAAGGCTGGTCTGCACTAGACCATGGGCAATGACTTTGTCGGTAAATTGGTTTACACAGCTGGCTTCGTGTGGGCGAATGATGAACAGTCAAGTAGCCGCCATTGATTAAAAATAATTAAACAGCATATTTCACTACTTTGGTTGCAAAATTGGTGATCAATATAAAAACTGGGCTCCAAACCATTGTTGCATCACCAGTACAACTATTTGAGAAAGTGGCTATATGGGAAATGAAATTCCTTACCATTTGCTGTTCTATGACTTGACAGGAACAACAAAGTGACTGTTATTTCTGTCCAGTTTCATTAAGAAAACAAATTCCAATGTTATTTATTCAAGTGTATCATTAAAAATTAGACCAGTTCCTTTTAGTGGAACTTAACTAACACTAAATATGTTCATACTTCTGTGAGCAGGCAGTAGTTTGCACCAGAAGCTAGTGAATATTTTCAGAGCTAAAGGTCTGGAACAGAGTGTTAAGTTGCTTACTGTCTCTTTCAGTCGTGATGGATGAGATCAAGACGGAAAACGAGGTCGACCCATTGGCTGTGAGATCAAGTGATGGAGACCAGAAGCCTTTATCTGAGGTAAATGCAAGGGAATAAGGTTGTAATGCTGTACGGAAAATGAAAAAAAAAAAGATTGCTTGAAATAGCTTGCCACAGATTTGGTTGAGCCATCATAGATTTTTCACATTTTTTTGTGGTGAAGGAGAGAACTTTCAGGTACTGAATTAACCTAGAATGGTTGTCTACTGATTAGTAAAGAAGAAATAATTTTTAAAATTTAAATGCATTTATTTTTTAGAATACGATTACACCACTTTACATTGGTGCAGTTTATATTAATTTTCTGTAGTACTGATGGTAATGGAATTTCAACGTGATATTGTTAAAAAACACTAAAGTAAAACCGTTCAATAATCTTCTTAATATACCAATTATTTTGGTACTAAGGATAAAACGAAAATTTCTCTTTCAAAACATCTTTTTTTTTTTCCACATAGATAAATGAACACAAATTAGGTATTTATTTTAAAATATTTGTATCATTAAAATTGTCAGACATATATGTCATGAAAATTTCATAATCCTATATTAAATAGTTTCTAATAATAGTGGACCAATAAGAAATTTACAAAATTACACACATGCTCTAACCTTAAATTTCAAGTTTTCGACTATTCCAGGGCTATAGCTTTCGGATAGTCCTCTTGAAGCTGTAGGAAAGGAAATCAGACTAGTGATAAGTGAAATTGTAGAACATCAGTTGCAGCAAGTGTATAAAAATCTTCGATGCCGTCCACACCTGTGGAGTAACGGTTAGCGTGTCTGCCGCGAAACCAAGTGGCCCGGGTTCGATTCTCGGTTGGGGCAAGTTACCTGGTTGAGGTTTCTCCTGGGGTTTTCCCTCAACCCAATAAGAGCAAATATTGGGTAACATTCAGTGCTGGACTCCGGACACATTTCACCAGCATTATCACCTTCATCTCATTCAGACGCTAAATAACCTAAGATGTTGATAAAGCTTCGTAAAATAACCTACTAAAAAGTCTTCGATGCCAATGTGATGTTTGTATTTAGAAGGGTGGAAATCATTTTCAACAGCTGGTTTCATAAAAAGTAAAGATGTACATAATTTTCAACATTTGGGCACTTGTTTGTATTCTGTAGAAGCGAACATTACAGTTTAAATGTCGCGAATTTACTTTCCTTGAACATACCCAAACTGGTAGCATCACCTGTACAGCCCAGCCTGCAGCTTGTCGTGTGGTCTCCAATGCTCTTATTTTCATCCTTTTATTTTTATTTATTTTTTTTACAATTTCTAGGTAATGGTATTAGTAGTCCCAACCAGTGATATAAATGACCGAAGTTGAGTCTTTGATATTAAAAGTCAGTTTTAAAATAACGAATAAACATTACTCATTAACCAGTATTTATTTATTTTTTTTTTCATGTTTAATTTCATTTTTTGTATTCCATAGATATTACATTAACAATGAAACTTTAAGTTATGGCACAAGTCAAGAGTTATACAATTTCTTGCCCAGATGAGGTGAGCCTGAGTATTCGCCATAGATTACCTGACATATGCCTTATGGTTGGGAAACCGACCAGGTAATCAGCCCCAGTCCGCGCACAGATCAACAGGCAAGCGTGTCTGCCGATTGAGCTGCAATGAATAAACAAGTTGTGGAACGAACTACACAGTACATAGCAAGTAGTTCAATATAATGCACAGAAAGCAGACTATTCAATTTATAAATCCAAACAATTCATCAGATGAGCTATGCAAAATTGTACAGTAGGCCTCTATGGTAAGCAGATTAATTCAATTGCAAGCATAGACAACTGAATCAGTCGAACTCTACAAAAATGAAACATATCAGGCAGATATTCAGGTCAGAAGCATAAGCAATTCTTGAGCCGAGCCATACAAATATATGCAATACATAACAATGACGTTTTTCTTTCTCTAGGAAGTGAAATTGTGTAATCTGTACTCAACTCAGATAAAGACGGAATGTGACGTCACGCCTGCACCTTTGGTGAAGTATGAGATTGAGGTGAGCTGTTTTGTCACTCAGTGCTTTTTGCCATTGTCAATTCAGTGTAATACGGACGAGTTATTTCTCTGTTGTAATGACTAGAGAGCAGAATTTAGGCAAAAACCTTTTTTTTCTTGATAGACACAGGCTTGAGATTTAATATTTACATTTTTCATTGAAATATAGGTATAAATAAAGGGGTTTTATAGTGCCTAAAAATGCCTATTTCGACATTAGTGCCTATTTTTAGGTTTTTTTTTAGTTTTGCACCATTTTCCGTAACTGTTTACAGTTTTCTTAACATTCTGTACCGTTTACATTCCAAAACGGATAACAACTTCTTCCTAGCAGTGAACAACACAATAGAGGAGTACCTCCAGGCCACCCCTTCTCATTCTTACAATCTTTCATCCTAAAATTCCAACTTTTAGTTGGCCTGGGTAGTGTAGTCACTATAGCACTAACCTTCTGTGCTCAAAGTTGCAGGTTCGATGGCATTTAAGTATGCTTAAATGCGACAGACGCATGTCAGTAGATTTACTGGCATATAAAAGAACTCCTGCAGGACAAATTATTATTATTATTATTATTATTATTATTATTATTATTATTATTATTATATCTTCTTCTGGCTGTCAGCAATTTAACACAAACTCGCTGGGTTGTACCCGAATAAGCATTCTCTTACATTCCAAGACAGATAACAACCCCTTCTTTTTTCTCACCATTTGTAAGTACAGCAGTGAGTGACACAATAGCCACAATAGGTGCTGATCATCTACTGTGAAGCAAACTATGGAAATGTGATTGGTGAATGAAAAACACTAACTTAAAGACAGAATGTCTTCATTTTGTGTATGCATGTCCTTAGTTTTATTGTTTTATTTGTTCGTTTTGAATACACCTAGTGTGGTAGAATTGCTCACTTTTATGATTCTGTAGAAATCATGTTATGTATACTGCATTTGTGTGCCTCGTTTTATTGTGACAACGCCTTTTAGTTCTTTTAGCACTCTGATTATTATATTATTTATGTCTTTGTTATATTAAGAATTTTAGATAAGGGCGCAAATAGCCATAGTAGCTGACGCGCCCTTCTTAAACCCTACTACTACTACTACTACTACTGTATGCATGTGTACTATAAAATGTGAAATGTGTGGAAGTTTCTTTTAATTCAAGAATTTTCCATTAAATAAATGTTGAATCTTATATTAGTGACATTCTTTAACTAACAAAAAACCTATTTTTTATTTTGTAGAGCCTAAATAAAGGAGTTTAAGAGCCTATTTTAGGCGCCTAAAATGCCACTTTTAGGGCCTAAAATTCTGCTCTCTAATAATGAACTTAGATTTGACTGTTTATTCTCAAATAAGCTTTTTTCAGTTGACCCCCCCCAATATATAAGCACTCTGAAATAATTTTTGGTGATCACCAGGGAAAGGATTTATATGTAAATACATATTTACTTATAAAGCTAATATAATTTATATTTTGCATTATCTTTATGTTTCACAATGTGTAGGGTTGAAAAATCCTACTTTTATTTTCCATATTTTTCCATATTTTAGAGTTTAGTACATATTTTCGTTAATTTCCATATATTTTCCATATTTCATATAAAACAGTCCATATTATATTAGGTTTAACAATAAAACAAAACAAAATTCCATTAACTTTTAAAAATACATTTCAACAATAGAGATTTAAACACATGTTCAGTAATCCCTTTAACATCAGAGTTATTTGAAAATTAGCAGTCCTATCAACAATGGGAAAGTAAGTTACAAACTGTATTAATTTAATTTAAAATTTTTAACAGACTTCAGTTGTGCAGCTCAACAGTTAAATGCCAGTCAGAGTACACATAGGTTCAGTTTTGTAAATCATACTATAAAGACGGTAAATATGCCAAAAGTACGTCATTCAGTCAATTTAAAATCAAAACTAACAAGTTACATTTCAGAATTTAAAGAAGATGGTTTATCAACTGACAATAAAATATTATTTTGTAATTTGTGTCAGTGTGCAGTATCATCTACACAAAAAGTTCCTGGTGCAACAACACATTACAACTAGTAAACATCAGGCCAACAAACAACTAAATTCCAAGCAGAGACAATTGTTTTTAACACAACCAACAACATCGAATGTAAGATCTGAGTTTAACATCGACCTGTGCCGTTCTCTCATCTCTGCTGATATTCCTCTCTACAAACTAAAGAATAAGGTCTTCAGGGAATTCCTTGAAAAATATACTCAACATACAATCCCGGATGAGTCAACACTTAGGAAGACGTATGCTCCATCCATCTACGATGAGACAATACAGAAGATAAGAGATGAAATTAAAGATAGTTCAATTTGGGTTTCCATTGATGAGACTCCCGACAAAGAAGGTAGACTTGTTGGTAATGTAGTTATCGGTTTGTTAAGTGAACAATATTCTGAACGAATTCTTTTACATTGTGATGTTCTAGAAAAGTGCAATAACAAAACTATAGTTAAACTGTTCAACGAAGCTATGGGTATCCTGTGGCCAAAGGGTATTATGTACGATAATGTGTTATTCTTTATTAGCGATGCTGCCCCTTATATGGTCAAAGCTGGACAAGCATTATCTGTTGTATATCCTAAATTGACTCATTTTACTTGTGTGGCGCATGCATTTCATCGTGTGGCAGAAGTGGTCAGAGACAATTTCCTAAAGTAGATTTGTTGATTTCATCAGTGAAAAAGTATTTCTCAAAGCTCCCAGTAGAGTTAACGTGTTGAAAGAAATGTACCCTGAAATTCCATTGCCACCAAAGCCAATTTTAACTAGATGGGGTACATGGCTAGAAGCAGTTGAATATTATGCCGAACATATAGACTCTATTAACAATGTTCTCCTTGCATTGGACTCTGAAGATGCAGTCTCAATTGATACTGCGAAAACAGTTACCTGTGACATAAGTGTGAAGAATGACTTAGCTCACATTCAGCATACATTTTCATGCATCATAAAAACGCTCAAAAGTCTCCAAAATAGGCACCTTTCACTATCTGAAAGTTTTGAAATTATAAATAGTACTGTGGAACAACTGAATCGTGGTAGAGGTAAAGTTGCAGATGCAGTAAGAGCTAAGGTGGACACTGTACTTTCAAAAACCCTGGATATGAAGAACTACAAAAGGTTGTTGCTGTGATGAGTGGTGAATCAACAGTGAAGATTAACTTGGACTTATCCCCAGCAGACATTGTGAAATTGAATTATGTACCAGTTACTTCTTGTGACGTCGAACGCTCTTTTAGTCAGTATAAATCTATCCTCAGAGACAATAGAAGAAGATTCACTTTTCAGCACTTGAAAGAAATGTTTGTAACCTATTGTTATGGTAACAGACAATAAAAATTGTGTTTTGTTGAAACTACATTGGAAGATAAGGTACGTCCATTATATTTTTGTTTAGTTTGATTAAAATGTACCAATATTTAACGTACATAGTCATTTTTATAATTTTAAGTCCATATTTAATTCCATATTTTGGTAAAAATCCATATTTAATTCCATATTTTGGTAAAAATAACTACATATATATTTACATATTTCATATATTTTTAGTCCATATAAATCCGTTCCCTGGTGATCACTAATAAAGAAAAGGCACATTTCCATCAATCTTGGCTCTTGTAGATTAAGTAAGATAACGGGCGATTAATGAACAACCACAGATCACTTCTTTACCTCTATATTGCAGTTCTGCCACCTTCCTGCCAGTTCAGTTCGATAGTGATGCCATTTTTTATACTTCAGTGCCCTTAATGATATGTAGGAGATAGGTGAAACCCTGTAGAAATATTTAGAGATCCTGTAGCATTTATTGCTGTGTTTGTTTATTCATGATTATATAAATCTTCCATTCAACATTGTAATGGTTCACTGTAATCAAAAGAAAATAATTACAGTGATAACATCCATTTGTCATTTCCAGCACAGACTACATTGCACAGCTTCATGTAGCATCTAGTAATGAGTGCAGACCATGCTGCTTCGTTGTTGGTTGCCCCTCCTCCGTAATTTATGTCTATACATACTTTTGTTTAGTTTTTGAACGAAAACTTTCTACTTCTTTACAATGTGAGTATTAAACTAGCTGAAGTGATAAATAGTTGCATGTTTAAACTCATTAATTTACATTCAATTTTGTTAGGTTTTCATGTCGCATAGTGGGTTAGCAGACGAGGAAGTGGAAGAAAGCTATGACAAGATAGAATAGATAGTTCAGAAGGAGAAGAAGGCAGCATGCATAATCCTACTGGAATGCAGTAATAGGAGAAGGTCAAGATGGAAGAACAGTTGGAAAATATGGATTGGGAAAAAGAAATGATAGAAGAGAATCTTTGGTGAATTTCTATGAAAGGAATACAATGATTGTTGCAAATGCATTATTCCAACAACATAAAAGTGGATAAAGTGGTTATGCTCAAGGGACGAAAGAAGATATCACTCTACTGGGTGTTCATTTCAAAGTGTGTCATGACGTCACTGTTGTTGGGTCACCGATTTGAAGCGAGTTTCAGCTTATATGTTAGAGAAGTTGCCTATTATTTAAGGCGTTCTTCAATCTGAACTTGAGAACGTGTATGGTATAACTTGAACGTCGTAGCAACAGATGGCGGTCTGTATGGTCTGTGTGCTACCATAACCTCTTTCAAACTGTGTTTTGCGCCGGCAAGTCGTACGCAGGGTATTTGTTATCATTGGTTGCATACGGTAACATTCCACAACACAAATAAAATGCTCCGTGTCCATGTTGACCGTCGAAGTTAATGTCAACAAATACGTAAGTAATCGTCTTAACCCTTTCCCCATATCCCGACAGTACGTATTTCCAAACAGTTCACATTCCTGCCACTACCGGCGTTACCGCACGTATTGGTACGTACTCTTCAGAATGAACGCCGTACTTGCTAGGCAACTTCTCTACCTCATAGGTTATACACCTCTGCGGAAGTGTAGGAAGATAGAATTCTCTAGGCTCATCGGCTAGCCACATGACGGCATACAGCGAGCCATGACACACTTTGAACTGAACACCCAGTATATACCGATGCAGGAAGGATTCCAAATTGCTTGAAGAATGGCAACACTCTACCAGGAGCGGATATTAACTCAGATCATTTCTTAATGATAGGCGAAGTAGATATTCAACTGAAAAAGATAAGAGGAAGAAATTGAACATGGAAAAACTGGAGAACAAAGAGGAGAGAAGAAAATTTGAAGCAAATTTTGAGTAGCAGGTCACTGAATTAGAAATCACTCCTGAAAATAACAATGCCTGCCAGGCTCATCTAAAAAGCAGTGTATACGTAACAGCAGAGAAAGTATGAGTATTAAGAAAGGTGGATCAAAGGGAAGTGCTGGAATGGAGGAGAGGAGAACATGGAGAAACACAGAAGATGAGGAAACTAAACGACGAAGTAAGAAAAGGAACTTAAAGGCGAGAAAAGAATGGATGAACGAGAAATGTACTGTTCGCGCAACTTATCTGGGCAGCTAAAAGAGCGAGGCATGGGGTGTAGCGGGGCAGGAGAGGGAAGGATGGTCTACGAGGCGGGCAAGATGCATTTGCTTGCTTAGTGTGATCTGTACTTAAGCAATTTTGCGTTCTGTGAAGACATATTTATGCAGTGGCTGGTAGTAATACGAGATGCAACAAGATTATACGCGTTTTCTATACTCGAGGTTGCCGGTTCGATCCCGGCCGAGGTCGATGGAATTTAAGTGTGTGTAAATACGACAAGCTCATGTCAGTGGATTTACTGGCATGTAAAAGAACTCCTGCGGGACAAAATTCCGACACACCGGCGACGCAGATATAACCTCTGCAGTTGCGAACATCGTTAAATAAACCATAATTTAATTTTAATATAGCGTACACAGTAAGGAGAGTGAGATAATAAGGTCAGTGGTCGTTTGTTGCGATCAAGAGGCAAAAGATAAATGTCTTACTTACTTACGACTTTAAGAAACCCGGAGGTCCATTGCCGCCCTCACATAAGCCCGCCATTGGTCCCTATCCTGAGCAAGATTAATCCATTCTCTACAGTAATCATATCCCACCACCTTCAAATCCATCTTATTACCCTCCCACCAATGTCTCGGCTTCCCCAAAGGTCTTTTCCCTCCAGCATCCCAACTAACAGTCTATATACATTTCTTTATTCGCCCATATGTACTACAGGTATTGCACATCTCAAACTTCTGGATTTAATGTTTCTAATTATGTCAAGTGAAGAATAAAATGCGTTTCCAGTTCTACGTTGTGTAACTTTCTCTACTCTCCTGTAACTTCACCCCTGTTAGCCCCAAATATTTTCCTAAGCACCTTATTCTCAAACACCCTTAACCTCTGTTTCTCTCTCAAAGTGAGAGTCCAGTTTCACAACCATACAGAACAACCGATATTGTATTATAAATTCTGACTTTCAGCTTTTTTGAGAGCTGACTGGATGAGAAAAGCTTTTCAACCTAATATTAACAGGCATTTCCCCTATTTATTCTGCTTTTAATTTCCTCCGAGTGTCATTTACATTTGTTACTGTTGCTATACTATGTTCTAGTCACGAGACATAATCATATACTTTGTCTTTTCGGAATTTATTTGGAAATGTATGTCTTTACTTGCTTCAAGTGTTTCCCTAATAATTTATGGATTTTATAATACGTCTAGACGACACTAGCAGTGATGACTATGATGATGATGATGATGATGATGATGATGATAATGAAGAAGGGAAGAGAAGGAGGAAGAAGAAGAAGAATATTGATAATGACTGTATGTGAAAGTGAACTTTTTGGAAACCCAACAACTACAGACCTGTGCTTCTAGTTGAAAAACTTCATTCATCGCTTACCATCAGTAGTTCATGCCCAGATACGAATATTGTAATAATTGGAGTTGTGATCATACTGTGTATTTTTTTTTATTTTATTGGGTTATTTTATGACGCTTTATCAACATCTAGGTTATATAGCTCTGAATGAGATGAAGGTGATAATGCCGGTGAAATGAGTCCACGGTCCAGCACCGAAAGTTAGCCAGCATTTGCTCATATTGGGTTGAGGGAAAACCCCGGAAAATACCTCAACCGGGTAACTTGCCCGACCGGGAATCGAACCCGGGCCACCTGGTTTCGCGGTCAGACGCGCTGACCGTTTCTCCACAGGTGTGGACCATACTGTGTAGCACACAGAAGAAGAAAATGTAATTTAGTTATGAATAATTTCGAGAGAAAAATTGTTCTGGAGCCGGGTATCGAACCCGGGACCTTTGGTTTAACATACCAACGCTCTACCACTGAGCTACCCGGGAACTCTAACCGACACCGATCCAATTTTTCCCTCTATATCCACAGACCTCAAAGTGGGCTGACAACCGTCAAGCAACCAACTTCGAGTGCACACTAACTCCGTGTGACTTAAATTGTGGTTTTCTGTTAACGAACAGCATAATTTAGTTATGTTTGTTATTTTGTGAAACCATATACTTTCACCTACCATATCCAATAGAATGCACTGAAATTAAATACCGAATGATGTTTTTATAACGACTGTGCAGGACATCAGGTAGCCAGCAGATAGCTACAGGGCAGCGAGAGAGCACTAGGGAACCCAGGTGCCTAGATAAGTTGCGCGGACAATAAAGAAGTAGAGGACCTAGAGAGAAAAGGAAGATATGATTTAATGTACTGCGAAGTAAAATATTTAGACTTCATAAATAAGGACATGTGATTGATAAGGACGAAATAACAAATACAAATAAGGACATGTGATTGATAAGGACGAAATAACAAATACAAATAAGGACATGTGATTGATAAGGACGAAATAACAAATACAAATAAGGACATGTGATTGATAAGGACGAAATAACAAATACAAATAAGGACATGTGATTGATAAGGACTAACAAATACAAATAAGGATATGTGATTGATAAGGACGTAATAACAAATACAAATAAGGACATGTGTTTGATAAGGACGAAATAACAAATACAAATCATGTGATTGATACTAACAAATACAAATAAGGACATTTGATAAGGACGAAATAACAAATACAAATAAGGATATGTGATTGATAAGGACGAAATAACAAATACAAATAAGGACATGTGATTGATAAGGACGAAATAACAAATACAAATAAGGACATGTGATTGATAAGGACGAAATAACAAATACAAATAAGGATATGTGATTGATAAGGACGAAATAACAAATACAAATAAGGACGTGATTGATAAGGACGAAATAACAAATACAAATAAGGACATGTGATTGATAAGGACGAAATAACAAATACAAATAAGGACATGTGATTGATAAGGACGAAATAACAAATACAAATAAGGACATGTGATTGATAAGGACGAAATAACAAATACAAATAAGGATATGTGATTGATAAGGACGAAATAACAAATACAAATAAGGACATGTGATTGATAAGGACGAAATAACAAATACAAATAAGGACATGTGATTGATAAGGACGAAATAACAAACAAACAAGGGGATCGTGCAGATGACTTGGCTGTGGAGAATGAAGCAGTCGTATCAGAAACTGAAAATAGATTTTCTAATCTAAGGAAAAGCAACAGGAGTTGATGGAATCCCCACTGAATTAGTGAAATGCTTGAGTGAAGACAAGATGCAAATTCTATCGTTATGCAACGAAATATGTGAGAAAGTCGACTGGTGTGAAGATTCACGGAGAGTGTTGCTGCCAATACCAAAGAAAATAATGCCAGGAAATGTAACGAGCTCAGGACTATTAGCCTGATATCACACTGGCGAAGATTTTCCTGCGAATACTGAATCGACGTTTATATTGTACGATGCAAGAATAGTAATTTGGCTTCAGGAAAGGAAAAGTACGAGAGATGCAATTGGACTGCTGCAAACAGTGAGTGAAACATAGCTAGAGAAAAATAAGGAAGTGCCAATATACAGTATGTTATGTTTGTGGACTTGAAAAGGGCTTTTGACATAATGGATAGGAATGAACTTCAGGGATCCTCAGGGAGAATGGTGGATTGGAAAGGAGAATATTTAGTAATCAGACAACGAGGAAAGTCAGGATAGGAGAAGAATATGTTTGCATAAAAACCATTACGCATGCATTGAATGATCGAGTGGGTACGTTCACATGGTGACCACAGCGTATAATGTTGGTTTTTAGTGATTTCTTCAGTTAGCTCTTTTCTTAAGTATGGGAGATGGGATAACGCAGTAGAAATCTGCATCTAGAACTTCCGACACTTACAGGGCATTCCACTTGAGCTAAACAGTGTTTAAAGTTAGGCCTCCATCGCTGATGGTTTCAGAGGTTACATTTCTGGTTTTATATTTATTTCCTTTTTTACACATTTGAAATATATCAGTCCCCTAACTGCCCATTGTGCAATTCAAATAAAGAAATGGATTCGGAACCAGAATATTGTACGAAATGGAAATATAAAAATTGGAGATTTATCCTTCGAAGAGGTGGAAAAATTCAAATATCTTGGAGCAACAGTAACAAATATAAATGACACTCGGGAGGAAATTAAACGCAGAATAAATATGGGAAATGCGTGTTATTATTCGGTTGAGAAGCTCTTATCATCCAGTCTGCTGTCCAAAAATCTGAAAGTTAGAATTTATAAAACAGTTATATTACCGGTTGTTCTGTATGGTTGTGAAACTTGGACTCTCACTCTCAGAGAGGAGCATAGGTTAAGGGTGAATAATTTCGAGGGAAAAATTGTTCCGGAGCCGGGTATCGAACCCGGGACCTTTGGTTTAACGTAACAACGCTCTACCACTGAGCTACTCGGAACTCTAACCGAAAAATTTTTCCCTCTATATCCACAGACCTCAAAGTGGGCTGACAACCGTCAAGCAACCAACTTCGAGTGCACAAACTCCGTGTGACTTAAATTGTGGTTTTCTGTTAACGAACAAATGACGTATTATGCAAATCAAGATTTCCGGTATAACTCCTGTAAAGCTGATTTGAATAATTTCGAGGAAAAATTGTTCAGCCGGGTATCGAACCCGGACCTTTGGTTTAACGTAACAACGCTCTACCACTGAGGGAACTCTAACCGACACCGATCCAATTTTTCCCTCTATATCCACAGACCTCAAAGTGGGCTGACAACCGTCAGCTCAAATCAGCTTTACAGGGAGTTATACCGGAAATCTTGATTTGCATAATACACGTCACTGTTCGTTAACAGAAAACCACAATTTAAGTCACACGGAGTTAGTGTGCACTCGAAGTTGGTTGCTTGACGGTTGTCAGCCCACTTTGAGGTCTGTGGATATAGAGGAAAAATTGGATCGGTGTCGGTTAGAGTTCCCGAGTAGCTCAGTGGTAAAAACCAAAGGTCCCGGTTCGACCCGCATTTTCCTCGATAAAACAGTTGATTTGCATAATACACGTCACTGTTCGTTAACAGAAAACCACAATTTAAGTCTGTGCACTCGAAGTTGGTTGAGGTCTGTGGATATAGAGGAAAAATTGGATCGGTGTCGGTTAGAGAGTAGCTCAGTGGTAGAGCGTTGTTACGTTAAACCAAAGAGGGTTCGATACCCGGCTCCGGAACAATTTTTCCCTCGAAATTATTCAAATCAGCTTTACAGGGAGTTATACCGGAAATCTTGATTTACATAGGTTAAGGGTGTTTGAGAATAAGGTGCTTAGGAAAATATTTGGGGCTAAGCGGGATGAAGTTACAGGAGAATGGAGAAAGTTACACAACACAGAACTGCACGCATTGTATTCTTCACCTGACATAATTAGGAACATTAAATCCAGACATTTGAGATGGGCAGGGCATGTAGCACGTATGGGCGAATCCAGAAATGCATATAGAGTGTTAGTTGGGAGACCGGAGGGAAAAAGACCTTTAGGGAGGCCGAGACGTAGATGGGAGGATAATATTAAAATGGATTTGAGGGAGGTGGGGTATGATGATAGAGACTGGATTAATCTTGCACAGGATAGGGACCGCTGGCGGGCTTATGTGAGGGCGGCAATGAACCTTCGGGTTCCTTAAAAGCCATTTGTAAGTAAGTAATTATTCGGAACACCTCAAAATCTGTGCTTCAGTGGCTGATCATAACAATATCTTTGAAAAATATTGGAGTGCAGGAGGTCAAATGACTTTACTGTCAAATGCCTGGCATTAGAAAACAACATATTTCACATTTTGGAAGTTTTACATCCGAATATTTTATACAATTTTATTGTTTTTAAATGTGCCCTTTGTTTTATTATTTTATTGGTTCGTTTTGAATACTGCCGAGGGTCTGAGAACTGCTCACTGTTATGAATCACCTTGTAGATAGTGCATCGTGTATTCGTTTTTACTGTGACAACGTTGTTTTAGTTCGTCTTAGCTTTTAGTTTATTGTATTGTTTATGCTTTTTTAAATAATTTTGGATGAGGGTGCAAATAGCTGGAGTAGCTGACTGAGCTGATGCTGCTCCTTCTTGTTTACTTTTTCAGGGAGATTCGTCTGATTTGGGTGGAATGGAAGGCTGAGCTGAAGCAGGAGGGTAAAATATTTACTGAAAGGTGAGTGTAGTGTGCGAGTTTTTGATACTTTTATTTGTTCTTTAAAATGATCTCTATGAGTATATCACAGTAATTTGCAATGTGGAACCTCAGGCATATCCCTGCATGCTGGAGAAATGCCTTTGAACTAGTGGAATTGTGATGTTTCTGGAAAATGTACACTTTGATACTTCCTTTTCCCAGAATCCAATTTCTGTCATATTTTCATCCACCCACCCACCAACCACCTACCCACCCAGTCAGCCACCATCCAGCTACACCAGACGAGGTGGATTTCTCCAAGTTGGTGACCGGGGCCTGCTTTTTCGGACATTTTTCGTCTTATCACCAAACACCTCTTTTCGTTCTCTCATCTTTTTCATCGCTGTATTTCTCATCACCGCCCACCATTGCATGCGGAATGCCCTCCACATCATCACAGCCATTTTTACCTCTCCATCCCTGCTGTTTTGTTCTTGCCACGTCCGCCACCATGATGGGATTTGTTAAGAATGCCTGATGAGACTTCATTCTTCTTCCCCTTCTAGATATTATATCCATTCTTAGGTTAAGTTTCTTAGGCTTATAACTCCCGTCTCACCAGCGGAGATCTTTCCTATCTCCGTGGTCCTGTCCCACCGTTTCGAGCGCGACTTCCAAATTGTGTGGCCTGACAGGGCATCCAGCAACGAAGCCATAGTGGACCCTTCATACTGCCCCTATTTGCAAGTGTAGGTGCGGAGCCCGGACCAGTAGTCATGTACACTCACGTAGAGCCACAATGGGGGCCTGGAGCTATTTAGACGCCTGGGTGACCGACTCAGCTCGCTGGTGCGGATATATTGCTCTGACGTGTTACCGCTGACGAAAGGGTTACGCGATGTAATCAACCACAAGTCCCCGGTAGCTTTGCGGTCTCGGATTATTCGGCTTAAGATAGTCGGGCGAACTTTTTACGAGTCGGGTTGTGGAAGCTGGATAGTCCTGGGGTTGTTCAGCGTAGAGTGGGGAGCCACGGGCGGTTATTCCCGTGGTAGGGGCATAAAACTGCGTACCACCTCTGGTGTACGACTAACCGTTAGGTGTTTAATGCCCAGTTTGAAGGGTAACTTGCGTGAGGTGGGTTGCTTGGGATCGGGCTGTGGGGGGAGGGGGGTCCTCATAGATGGCACAGACCGCGAAGAATTTTTTAGGCGTCTTTTTCTTTCGCCCCCCCCTCCGGTGGCAGACTGATGCTGACTTCATTATAGTGAACTTTTATCACCATATCCAAACTATTCATTAGTTTTTACTGACGGATCCCGGATAAATGTTTGTGTTGGTTGTTCCTTCGTTACAAATCAAGGGATATTTAAATGCAGACTGAGCCAATATTCTAGTGTTTCTACTGCTGAACTCTATGCTTTTTACAGAGCTTTATTCTTTTTAATTAGGCAGCCTTGGGGCACATTCCTTATCTGTTCCGACTCTTTAAGTGCCATCCAGTCCTTGCAGTCTTTTAATTCTGATGATCCGCTTGTGTTATGAACTCAGGAGCTGTTCCATACTCTCCTTAGCTCTGATTATGAGATTGGAGTAGTGTGGATTCCTGGTCATGTAGGGATTCCAGGAAATGAGGCCGCGGATGCTGCAGCCAGGGCTGGCGCACTGAATGGCTCTCTGGTATATTGGCGCGAGAGGTGGCAGGACATTCGAAACTACTTGAAA
Source organism: Periplaneta americana (assembly GCA_025594305.2). Taxonomy (NCBI): domain Eukaryota; kingdom Metazoa; phylum Arthropoda; class Insecta; order Blattodea; family Blattidae; genus Periplaneta; species Periplaneta americana. The sequence continues at coordinate 14,896,818 of JAJSOF020000042.1, forward strand.
TATAAAATATGGTGGCAATGGGAAGGAGAATGGTCTGCACAAGAGGGAAACAATTTACGAAATATGAAGGATACTGTTCGAGTTTGGGATTCGTCCACAAGAGCGTCATGACACAAAGAAGTTTTGCTCACCGGGTTGAGGATTGGCCACTGTCATCTGACACATGGCCATCTCCTACGTGGCGAACCTCAGCCGGAGTGTGATATGTGCCGTGTTCCACTTACGGTGGAGCATTTTTTATAGCATTGCAAAAATTTGACCGTGTCCGTCCAGCAATATGGAATTCGGCCGACATTACCTGACGCTCTTGGAAATGATTTTAATTGTAGAAATGCAGTTCTGAGATTTTTACGGAATACAGGACTGGATAAGGTGATTTAATTTTTATTGACCCGTTTTACTTATCCTCCAGACCCTTTACATCCAGAGGTTACATTTGTTTTATATTTGATTTTGCATTGTTGACATTTCGGACTTTATACATCCGAATATTTTATAAAATTTGATTGTTTTTAAAATATGATACACAATTTGTCTCTGGTGGCCTTAATTTCATTGTTTTATTTGTTCGTTTTGAATACTACCTAGGGTCGTAGAATTGCTCACTTTTATGATTTTTTAGAAATCACCTGGTATATACTGCATTTGTGTACCTGGTTTTACAGTGACAACGCTTTTTAGTTCTTTTAGCACTCTGGTTTATATATTATTTATGTCTTAATTTTATTAAGAATTTTAGATAAGGGCGCAAATAGCCATAGTAGCTGCCCTGCCCGTTTTAAATCCTATTACTACTGAAATAGGCAAACTCTGTGACGAAGAGTAGAAAGAAGAGAGTGATGTCGATTTCTTGAAGTAGTGAGCAAATGAAAGCATGAAGACAAGTAATCTGGAGAAGAGTTTTGTAAAATTTTGTATAGAAGTGAAAGAGCGTGTATGATTCTTCTTTCCTTTGGATGAGCCCAATAGAGCAGCTCAAGAGACGGTGTAACATGGTCAAATTTCCGAATGTTACAGAGGAATCTTATACATACATTATGAACACATTGCAATCCCTCAGTTAGGTTAGAACTTAAGTTTGTTAACGAGGAATCGCAGTAATCGAGATGGGGCATCACGAGTCTGCGTAGTAGAAAGTGGTTTGCGTGCTTCAAAGGATGGAGCAGTGACAATATTTTCTTGCATATATGGGCAACTTCAGTGTTCCAGTTAAGATCTTATCAGCCACCAACGTAGCTCAGTCGACTTGCCTGCCGATGTGGAGTTGCACTCGGGTGCGGGTTCCATTTCCGCTTGGGGTTGGATTTCTCCGAGGTTTTTCCCACCTGTAAGGCAAACCAGGTAATCTATGGGGAATCCTCGCCCCATCTCGCCATATGCCATCTTGCTGTCTCCCATCGATGCTAAATAACACCGTACTTGATACAACGTCGTTGTGGAAAACCTCAACCAGGTAATCGGCCCAAGCGGGGATTGAATCCACGCCCGAGCAGGCAAGCGCCTTAGCCATCTGAGCTACGCCATGGCTCTTCCGTTCATCGGAGGCTTGGCAGTGACCTTTACAGTGCTTGCCCAGTTCGAAACCCTGACTGATAATCGTGAAGTAAGATATGTACAATTAAAAAATATGTTTTGAATTAAGTAAATCAGTAATGCTATTAATTTATTAGACTACATCTATTTCATGAAAATGAATCTCTGATGCCTTAAGTATTCATTTGTCTTGTTTTCTTGTACTTTTGTACAAAGTATCGTGACCTGTACACATTCCGTAACATTGTACCCTATCTGTGTTGCGACTGCCTGTAAAGTGCATTATTAGCATTGCTTTATTCATGAAGTTGATTATTATTTCAGCTTCAAAGCAGCTTTCACTAACTGGATCTTTGATTGCAGTTGTTGGCATATGGACGAGAATGATACACTAGACGTAAATTGCTCAAGTAATGAAAGCTGCCTCCCTTCGGAGGATCCTGCTAATACTAGTGCATTTGGGCCCCAGATTTACAGTCGGGTCCTTCAAAGAAAGGGAAATTTACACTTCGACACCCACGAGGACACAGAAAATAGTTCACAGACGTTTGTTTGTGGAAACCCTTTACCAGTTGCTTACAGTTCTGGAATGCATACCCGAAAACATTCTGGGTGTAGGAAGTACAATTGTGAGATCTGTGGGAAACGTTTTTCGCGATCGGGATATCTCAATGCACATCTGCGTACGCACACAGGCGAGAAACCATTCAAATGCGATGTTTGCTGGAAATATTTTTCACGTTCGGATCATCTGAATGAACACGTGCGTACGCATACAGGCGAGAAGCCGTTTAAGTGCAAAATATGTGAGAAGCGTTTTACTTTCTCTAGTCAGCTCAGAGATCATCTGCTCTCGCACTCGGGCAAGAAGCCGTTCAAGTGCTATATGTGTGACAAGCTTTTCTCGATGTCTAGTCGCCTGAAGGAGCATCTCCGCACGCACACCGGCGAGAAGCCGTTCAAATGTGATTTGTGCGAAAAGCAGTTCTCCGTTTCAAGCGCTCTGAGAGTCCATTTACAACGCTCGCACACCGAAGAGAAGGCGTTCAAGTGTCACGTGTGTGAAAAATGTTTCGCCATATCGAGGCGTCTTAAAGAACATCTACGCACGCACATGGACGAAAAACCGTTCAAATGTGAAGTCTGTGAGAAGAGTTTCACCGTATCCAGCAGTCTTCGAATCCATCTGCGTACGCACACAAGCGAGAAGCCGTTCAAATGCAAGTTGTGTGAGAAGCGTTTCACCCTTTCCAGTTATCTCAGAGACCACGAACGACGGCACAGCGGCGACAAACCGTTCAGATGTGACTTGTGTGGGAAGTATTTCTCATATTCGAGAACTCTGAATGACCATATACGTACGCACACCGGGGAGAAGCCTTACAAATGCGATATCTGTGACAAGTGTTTCACCGCTTCGAGTGGTCTTAAAGCGCATTTACTACGCACGCACACTGGCGAAAAACCGCGGTAATGCTATTTCTGCCGGCAGCTCTTCATCTTCCAGAGTCCAACTGGGTACGCAAATGAATAAATAGCAATCGTTTAAATACGACATTATATTGTCGCACGCATTTCTCCATATCCAGATGTTTTGGGCTACATTATGATGTGACTTGTGCTTGATGTACAGGGACATCATTTTATTTTTACCAACATTTTTAATATTAACCTGGCTATACCTTTGGATCAACACCGTTTGCTATTCCCTTCTATGACCGGAGTTCGATGATACTGGCGTAATATACAAGCAAATCACTTCGCTAGGTATAGGAGGGAAGAAAAGTAGTTCTCCATTTACGTAAACTAGGAAATATCGCGATTTGGAGTTTGATCATTTTCATTAGGTTTTTGTTTAATCAAAATACAATATAGTATTAACAGTAAGTGTTTTACTCACGAACTGAGCTGTCCATGTGGACGTATTCATTATGCAGTGTATATTATACTGTCTACAGCACATTAGCGTACAATATAGAGAATGAAATTAATATGAAAAATAATCATTATATGGATATTTAAACACATTTTTGAAAATGGTGGCCGTTCATTTCGATACAGGCTTCAGTTCTAATGTGCATATTATCGCACTATATACTATTGTATCTAATCCCAATTACCAGTTTCGTCTTTCTTACTAGTAACTCATGTTGAAATAATTCTGTACCTACTCTATAAAAGAGTACCTTACGTACTGTAAATTTAATCTTCACTTCTGCCCGATCCGAAAAGATAAAATTACTCAGACATACTACCTACTGTCCGTCCAAGTGGTTATGTCGTAGGGTTGTAGAAAGGGAGGAAATCACGTGACAGTTAATTACTTAACGAGGCCCTTTTATTTAAGTTATTTTAAACAGTTGTATAATATCACATAGACGTCCAATTCCTAACAGAAATTAATGTTCTCACAAAAGAGCTAAGACGACAGCCCAGCCATTAGCTGGCGAATAAAAGGTGGGGGAAACCGGGACACGACGTAGGCAAATGGACGACAGTATCTGTGCTAAAATGATTCAATATTGAAAGCTCTTTCGTCACTGGAAAACGCGAACATATTTTTGGAACGTAGTGTTTACTACGACCGTAAGGCTACTATGATTGTCTTGGATCTGATGCAGGACGGTTGAACTTTATTAGTAGAAGGGGTGGGAGTGAAGTACATTAAAAACTCAGGTACAATAAAAATTGAAGTAAAAATAAAATGATGTCCCTGTAGTTAAAATAGCAAATGCTGTAACACACAGAAGACGTGTGAACAGCCATCCAATTAATGCGTGTGGTCTGCAGTGTTTCAAACCGAATTTCTTTACCTTTCATAACCCTCTGAAATTCATGACGGTCTTGAGTAGACACAGGTCCCAAAAACTGGCCACAACCACGACGCTAACGACGTGTATGGTATGCGCTTGCTTCATTTGAACTCAGCAGTGTAAGCAATACTGAAGGACCACAAATAGCTCAGTCGCCTGAGATAGCCAGCCTTAATGTGATCGACAGAGTATGAACCCATCCAGTCATACTTATTTGTTCTATTTGACCTGTCTGTACTTCCAAAATGTTGGAAATTTAAATTTCCTGGACACAGTGAAATACGCAAAGTCTTTTTTCAGATCGCATTTACCATGCAAGTCTAAATGTAACTGCTGAAATATATCATGATAGATCAATGGTGAGTAAAATGTTCACAGAACAAAACAAAAAAAAGGGAATTAAATGCAGTGTTCGAGGTAATTCATGGTAAAAGTTTGAAAAATATTGCATAATACTTACGTGTCCTTCACAATCACTTTTTAGTTAGCAGAATTTGCCATGTGTTTTCTGCGCACTTCTGCCATAGGAGAAAGATTTTGTTTCAATGAACAACTTTTGGTCACCTGGAAGACATCTGCAAGTGACACGAGTGACAAAATTATTAACGTGGAAGTGAAATCAATATATTCCTGCTTTCAATTTTACTATCACGTAGAAACTCACAAACAATACAGGTATGAGGAAAGTTCTATACAGTGAGAAATACTGCAAGCAGCGACATCATCATTATCGCGTGTCTTATACTCGGTAGCAACAACAATGGCTGCTGCTTTGTTAGCAGTAGGTACGTGCCGGGTGTAAACATATATGAAGACTTGAAGTAAATAAGGATTTGAGTATCATTTCCATACGTTTTACAAATTCGTTTCTATTGTTGTTAATTTCAGTTAGCTTGCGATTTGCTATTTAAGTACTTTAAAAATTTATTTGTACCATACTGTTGTAAATTTTACTTATCCTGTGATTTGCTAGTTTAGCATTCAACTGAACTTCTGTTAATTTTACTCGGTTTGGAATTTGCTATTAATTTGTGCCTTTTCCATTTTGTTTGTAATGAGTATATTATTTTATACTGGTAATATTGTTGTTGTATTTATATTCCATGTCCAAACATTGCAATGAATAACAAACTACTGCTACTGTTGCTACATGTTGGAAAGTCGAATGAATACTGTCGGAAGTTGTTGAATTGCATTGTTACAGCAATTGTTAAGTAAAATGTATATAAATATAATTGTATAACAACACTCCGATAGGTATGTAGAATAAATTAAAGAAGGAACCTGATATATCTGTATAATAAAATATACAAAAATAGATATTGCCATATAAATATGATTCTATTGGTACGTCAATAATACAGTTTGACAGACAAGAGCATGTGAGAAATCTGAAAGAATGCAGACTTGAGAAGCCATGCCTTAAGTAAGACTAGAATAGAGAATACACTATAATAAGAGAGTGAGGGAATGCGAGAAGGACAAAGCTGCTGGAACAGTATTGTGAAGCAGCAAGAAACTGTGTCATTATTGTTCAGTGAATGAAGTTTTGCTCGACAAATTAACATTTTTGTTTGAACAATACATAAAAACATACATATTTACATACATGCATACATACATACATATATGCATACATTCATTAGCATTCTGCAATCTTTCCTATTTTCTGCCTTCCTCTTAGTCTTCGCATATGATCCATATCTCATTGTTGTCTATCATCTGATTTCTTCTGTCCTGAACTGCCCGTTCACCATTCCTTTCAGTGCAGCCTTTAGTAGGGAGTCTCTTCTCAGCCAGTGACCCAACCAATTCCTTTTTCTCTTTCTGGTCAGTTTCAGCATCATTCTTTCTTCATCCACTCTTTCCAACAAAGCTTCATTTCTTATTCTGTCTGTCTACTTCACACACTCCATTCTTTTCCATATCCACATTTCAAATGTTTCTATTCGTTTCTCTTCATTACGTCGTAATATCCATGTTTCACCGGTCGAGGTGGGTTCCGCAAAGTTATGGATTATGCGACGTCCCATGTTTGATGTAAGTCTGATTCGATGTTTTAACAATTTTACACCAGCTTTTCTTTATAGACTTCGTTATAGTGAACTCTTATCACGATATCCAAATTATTCATTAGTTTTTACTGACGGATCCTGGATAAATTATTGTGTAGATTGTTCCTTCGTTTCAAATCAAGAGATATTTAAGTACAGACTGAGCCAATATACTAGTGTTTTTACCGCTGAAATCTGTGCCTTTTACAGATCTATTGTTTTTAATTAGTCAACCTCGGGGCAGATTCCTTACCTGTTCCGACTCTTTAAATGCCATTCAGTCCTTGCAGTCTTTTAATTGTGATGATCCGCTTGTGTTAAGAACTCAGGAGCTGTTCCACACTCTCCTTAGCTCTGATTATGAGATTGGTGTAATGTGGATTCCTGGTCATGTAGGGATTCCAGGAAATGACGCCGCGGATGCTGCAGCCAGGGTTGGCGCACTGAATGGCACTCTGGTATATTGGCGCGAGAGGTGGCAGGACATTCGAAACTACTTGAAATATAAAATTTGGTGGCAATGGGAAGGAGAATGGTCTGCACAAGAGGGAAACAAATTACGAAATATAAAAAATACTGTTCGAGTTTGGGATTCGTCCACAAGAGCGTCACGACACGAGGAGGTTTTACTCACCTGGTTGAGGACTGGCCACTGTCAACTGACACATGGCCATCTCCTACATGGCGAGCCTCAGCCGGAATGTGATATGTGCCATGTTCCACTTACGGTGGAACATTTTTTATTGCTTTGCAGAAAATATGACCGTGTCCGCCTGCAAAATGGATTTCGGCCGACATTACCTCATGCTCTTGGAAATGATTTTAATTGTACAAATGGAGCTCTGAGATTTTTATCGAATACAGGACTGGATAAGGTGATTTAGTTTTTTATTGACCTGTTTTACTTATCCTCCGGAGCCTTTACATCCTCCGGAGGTTACATTTGTTTTATATATGATTTTATATTGTTGACACTTCGGACTTTATACATCGGAATATTTTATAAAATTTAATTTTTTTCTTAAATATCATACACAATTTATGTCTGGTGGCCTTAATTTTATTCTTTTATTTGGTCGTTTTGAATACCACCTAGGGTCGTAGAATTGCTCACTTTTATGATTCTGTACAAACCACCTTGTGTGTACTGCATTTGTGTACCTCGTTTTACCATGACAACGCTTTTGAGTTCTTTTTAGCACTCTTGTGATTGTATTATTTGTGTCTTTGTTTTATTAAGAATTTTAGATAAGGGCGCAAAGAGCCATAGCAGCTGACGCGCCCTTTTTAAACCCTACTACTACTCGACGCTAAATAACCTAGTAGTTGATACGGCGTCGTTAAATAACCAACTAAAGAAACATTAATGATATTTAATAGCAATATAATGTAAAAATTAACATAGGAATGATTTCTTTTGTTCATACTCATGTTTTGTGTGAAGTTGTTGTGACTTATTCATTAACATTTCAACAATTTCAGTTGATTTATATAACTATCCCGTTTTATCCGACCAGTTTGGCAGAACAGGACACTTGCACAACTTTCAATAAACATTATTTTCCTCTTAAGCATTGTGGTACAAAGCACATTTCCAAATCACTTATTAAAATACAGTCCTTAAGGGACTCATAGACAATAACTGTTTGTTATTCCTAACAGTGATCTCGAAATTATTAGCTATTTCGCGCTAAGTATCTTTTTTAGCCAACTCTACCCTATACAGAATAGCCTGTCAAGTTTTCTGTGCATAAGAAGCTACTTTAATTTTGCCTGTCCTCAATTCACTCAGAAGTTACTTTACTAACATTATAGCATTATGCCCATCCTGAGAAACTACACTTTCCAATGGTGAAATAATAATTTATACATATCGGTTAATTAGCTTCCGATATTACTTTATACAAACACAGAAACATTCTCTGTAGGCTATGTTAATAGCTTCTGTTTGTTGTTGTCCAAGGCCCCTTATAGACGAAGTCATTTGTTTTTATTTCAGTACGGCCCATTAGGTGGCATTGTTATTTTATCTCATTAAATATCAGTACTATTAAAATTTTGCATAGAATAAAACTTATCGGAAATCATTTTAAAGAAACTGTTGTTATGTAATATTTTGCTTGAAAATCAAGAGAAAGGGAGATATTTCGATTTATTTAATTCAGGCCCCCTTCTAACCCCCTTTTAAATAAAGTATTTTGAATGCCATACAGCCTAAAATCTAAGTTACTTACTTACTTACTTACTTACAAATGGCTTTTAAGGAACCCGAAGGTTCATTGCCGCCCTCACATAAGCCCGCCATCGGTCCCTATCCTGTGCAAGATTAAGCCAGTCTCTATCATCACACCCCACCTTCCTCAAATCCATTTTAATATTATCCTCCCATCTACGTCTCGGCCTCCCTAAAGGTCTTTTTCCCTCCGGTCTCCCAACTAACACTCTATATGCATTTCTGGATTCGCCCATACGTGCTACATGCCCTGCCCATCTCAAACGTCTGGATTTCAAGTTCCTAATTATGTCAGGTGAAGAATACAACGAACTTAATTTATATTCCAATTTTCATATAAAACGGTTCAACCATTATCATGTGAAAAAGTAACAAACATCCAGACAGACAGACATACATACAAACAAAAATTTCAAAAAAGCGATTTTCAGTTTCATGATGGTTAATTATACATGTTAACACCAATTATTTTTGGAAAAACGAAAATTACCAGAAAAATTTTGGTTACAGATTTGTTATTAGTATAGATTATAATAAAAGCTACTATATTTAACAATTGTGCCATATGAGGATTAGTGAAATATAAATTTTTGCCTAATTGCCAAAAAAAAAAATTGATATTGTTAGTTATGATTCTAGAGCACTCGTTTATTCATTCAACGTATTTTCCGTTCTTGATATTCTTATTTATCTAATAATTTCTGTTTTTTATTATTGTATTTAAAGCCATTTATTTTCCTAATGAATTATAAGAATAAAATTAAAATCAATAAACTGCAGACATATTCATTCAATAACTGATATTCTGTAAATCCCCTGTAATATTTTTAATTCTAATTTTTTTATAGTCGGCCTGCTTTTCGTACTATTTTGCCCATTAGCACAGTTGCCAACCCTACCAATTACGAAAGCAGGAGATTCGAAATTACTTATATCTTTTAAGGAACCTGCAGGTTCATTACTGGTCTCACATAAGCCCGCCATCGGTCCCTATCCTGTGCAAGATTAACCCAGTCTCTATCACCATATCCCACCTCCCTCAAATGCATTTTAATATTATCCTCTCATCTATGCCTTCCCAAAGGTCTTTTTCCCTCCAGCCTCCCAATTAACACTATACGCATTTCTGGATTCGTCCATACATGCTACATGCCCTGCCCATCTCTAATGTCTGTATTTAATGTTCCTAATTACGTCAGGTGAAGAATATAATGCGTACAGTTCTACATTGTGTAACTTTCTCCATTCTCCTGTAACTTACTCTCTCTTAGATCCAAATATTTTCCTAAGAACCTTGTTCTCAAACACCCTTCATCTCTATTCCTCTCTCAAAGTGAGAGTCCAATTTTCACAACCATACAGAACAACTGGTAATATAACTGTTTTATAAATTCTAATTTTCAGATTTTTTGACAGCAGACTAGATGACAAAAGCTTCTCAATCGAATAATAACAGGCATTTGACATATTATTTTGCGTTTAATTTCCTCCTGACTGACGAAAAAAAAAATTCTAGATTGCAATAGGAATTTCAAATTATAGAACTTAACTTTCCATTTAAAAAAAAAAAAAAAAAACATAATCTTGGCTGACCGCATTATTTGCGTCACTCAATGTAGTTAAAAAAATTGTCACATAGGCCTACTTGCTCAGATAATATTGATTTCACGAAATATTTTAACCTCTGATTGAGGTTCTGGCTGATATGTACATTTATTATCAAGCAGTACATCTCACTTGACGATGTGTGTCAGAAGAACAATTCTTTGTACACAAATTAAGTCTGATTAGTGGAGGGCGAAGGAACTGTGTACCCTATCCCATTATCTTCTGACTCAGTTGCCTCATGAGTGAAGCGTTGCTTTACTGGTCTCACTTATGAGGCTCAAATCTGTCTTGGGACAGTTGACTACCGTTATACAACAAAGATAATTGCACTTTAGCACCAAAATGCATAGTTATTGTCTATAGAGAGTAACTCGTGGATCCCTGTACTCGATTTTAGACCTGTGCTGTCTTAAATGTTCGAGTTTAATGTGACAAGTGAGGATAGTACACGAGGCCGAATTATGAATTTGGGGCTGTTATATTTGTATTTTGTAGTATTTCAAAACATTGAAAATGGTTAAAATGAACTATAAACAAGCTCAAGAAATAACTTACTATAAGGAGATTTTAATTTCTACAGAATGGAATCGGATGCTAGCAATAAAATTTGTCTTTTGAAACAGAAGAGTGAAAAAAAAAAAAAGGTGAAGGCATTTATTCCACTAGTAGTAGTAGTAGTAGTAGTAGTAGTAGTAGTAGTAGTAGTGGTAGTAGTAGTAGTAGTAGTAGCAGTAGTAGTAGTAGGTTTATTTTGCCTGGCAGAGTTAAGGCCATGAGGCCTCTTCCACTCAACCAGGTTACAATAATATACATGAAATACAAAATTAGATTACAAAACAACACAAAAGAAAATACCTTAGATATTGCATAAAATATAGTAGAAAATTACAAATAGTCAAGATCAGTTACATAATATAAAATTACAAATAGTGAAGATCGGTTACATAATATATAAAATAAAGTAGAAAATTACACATAATCAAAATCAGTTACATAACATAAGGGGAATATACACACTCACACACACACACAATTTATAAGACCTAAAATGCTCGAGATAAATTCGACGATTAATTCACTTCAGATATACTATACAGTTAATATACTAATAGGAGAATACATGTGGGTTACAAGACATAAAATGTTGATTAGCAAAGTCGTACTAAATGGCATGCAAATACAAATGATTAAGTAATATATCAAGATAATAAAAAAAGAGAAAAAAAAAGAAGAAGAGAGAGAGAGGAGAAAAAAAATAACAAATTGGCCATTTAAGACTATTTAGAAACTTCCGCAAGAGTCTAGTTCTGTTCATTAAAGACATTTCTAAGTAGAGTGTGCTTAAAAGATTTCAGACTCCGACTGCTCCTGATTTCCTGTGACAAGGAATTCCAGGAACGAGCTGTGTGTATTGTGAAGGAAGCAGAGTATAGAGATGTTTGATGGAATGGAATTGATAGAACAAGGTTATGCTGTGAACGTGTATCACGGTTGTGGTGTGATGCTAAAAGAGTGAAGCGAGGAACTAGGTAACTAGGTGTGGAATTATTTAAAATCTGATACAGCAAACAGAGTGAATGAACTGAACGTCTCTCCCGTAGACGAAGCCAAGATAATTGAAAGAAGTTCCCACAGTCAGTTGCGAAAATTCGGATGTTATAAGTTAATGAAAAAGCATTTCTTACTAAGAACAATTCGGCACGTTTAAGTATCGTAGGACTACGTCTGTGCGAGCTTGTTGAAGGAAATTAGGACTCAGAAAACTCTCTGCAAAATATTAAGTCCGTCCGAAGACCTGTAGTAGGCCTGCACGAAAGGAGGTTTCCGGGATTTAACTCTGTTGATGATTTTGTCAAACATTCTCAACTATATGTATCCTACAAGCAAAACTCAGCTCAGATTCCTCGCGCCGCGTATGCTATACCCCTCTTACCCCCTGCAGTAGGCGGGTTCTTTAATAAGCGGCTACTGATATCGCTATAACGGCTACGGTTGCGGACATGTGCACTCAAAGAACAGCTGTGACAATAACCAATTAAGTGAATATAACATTACAAGATGTCAACATCGTCTCTTTCTAAGTCACAATCGGTATCTATCTTTACTGGAACTATCCTCATATTTAAATTCAATTAAAATAATATTTAAAATATAAAACGCTATGTTACTCCCTGACTCTGTACCAGTAACACGTGTTCAGTTCAGCACAAGAAGATATTACGTGCGCATGCGCATTGTGCCGGTGGTGTGATTGGTGACGGGGAGCATGCTGGGAAAGGGAGATATGTCATCTGCGCGAGACAGTCACTCCCGCTGGTTTCTGCACCCTGGGTTTTGTGTGCCTATAGCAAGGTGCGGCCAGTGGCCTTGGTGTTCGTTGTCGGTAGTACGATAGTTGAGATCAGACTCCGTGGTTGAGATAGTTGTGTAAGTCTCTCGTGTGTTTCGGCACGTCTTTTGGTAGGCGTACCTCTATGCGTGCTTGTTAGGCTACGGCCACACGAGCTACATTTGTCGCAGGTTTTCTGCTACAAATGTAGCTGCCGTAATTGTCGCAAAATGGGTGGCCACACGGGCGCTACAATTACTGCTAGTTTCTCCTTAAATGTCGCTACGTGTGGTCACATGACATGTCACACGTAGCGACATTTGTAGCTAGTTCTATTGCGTTTTGCAGCACTCGGCCGTAGTATAGTGGAAGCTTTCTTCCGAGATGGAGTATGAAGCCAAAGTCGCTTTGTGTGTGTTGTTAGTGTAGCCTACATTATTACGGTCACACACAATTGTAATGCGCATGAGAAGAAAATTTATAGCAATGCCATAAAGTTAAAGTTTATTCCTGCGTCGATTTTACAACAGGCAATATTGTTCGTCAGTAACAATCGGAAGTACGGTGCGGGTGAAGGGTTTGCTGAAAGGCTGTATGAAGACCTAATTTCTCGTGGTTCTGTAGAAGGGTCATTGAGATTGTACGACAGGTTAGACATGCTCTTCCCTTTCCAATATATGAATTTCTGAAGCATCTCCAAGTAAAAAGGAGTTTTAAACATGACCCAAAACGCAACTCAAAGAGGCAATCTGTTTGTAACATATTTGAGAGATCTGTCTTGTAAAATAATTGTGTTTTTTTCTACCAAATAAAGTCTCTGTGAAGGGTTTACTCGAACGCTATTGTATAGATTTTATTATTGAAGGAAACCTTCGGTCGAAAATGAAAGAAAAAAATGTGTACCCGTACTCTCAAAGAATGGTATTTTGAAAAGAGTATAAGTAAACACAGCTATCATAAAAGTTATCTTTTTCTTGGTTTTGCAGAATGCTGATTGGACGTTGCGGCAATTTAAACTTGACCCTTATATCCCAAAATATAACTCAAAGTGGAAATGTCATTATAAACAATACTGATTTGTGACGTCTGTCCTGCAAAAGAATTGTACATATTTTTACCAAACAAAATTGCTGTGAAGGGTTTGCTAGAACGTTTTTGTATACATTTTATTATTGAAGAATTCTTTAGGTCGAAATTGAAAGAATAAACATGTATGTACTTTTCAAAGAAAGATATTTTGAAGACAGTTAAAAAAATAGGGCAACTCAGCTGGACTATACATAAGCGAAGCAATATTTATTGGCACTGTATTGTTAGTAACAATATATGTTATATATATTGGTATAGTATTGTTATAAATCTGTCATGATAATAATTTCCCATCTAAATGTCAATCTCCCTCTCTCTACTTCACTCCCTCATAAAAACAAGTTAATTCTGTTCTTATGATTACATGTACTGGTACATACTGAGAATTTCAACCATTAGAAAAACGGGTTTTCTTTTAAATTTGAGAATGCCTTTCTCCCATTGTAGGCCTACATCTTATCCAATAGAAAACAGAGTTTACGTTATCTTAAACATGATAGATCACGTTTCTCAGATTATTAAATTTCGGGGGAGGGGGAAACTGAAAGGTGAATCTTAGGGTACCTATGTTACAGTTTCATGTCTCATAAAGTTTTTTACCAACAAAAGAAAATTTTAACGCTAAAAGATAAGCGGAGTGGTATAAATTGCGATATCTTATAACTAATTCGAGAGACAAATTTCACTGCACTCATCAATGTCACTTGTTTTATTTTTAAATACATTAGGCCTGAATAAAATGCCAAGGTGTTGTATGCCTGGCTGCAAATTCGATTACCAGAAAGGAACTTAGTGGTGATATTTACTTTTCCTTATGGTGAAGTAACAAAAAACAGGAGTAAGATTAAGAAAATAGTATTTAAAATTAGCTTACGCGTGTATCCATACGTATTTTGTAAATTTACATTGCGCTAAATTATTGTAATTCTCTATTGTAAAATGAATAACTTTGATTTGTTATTTCACTCTTTTTAAAGTCTTAATCTGTGTATCCTTTACATGACATTTGATTTTCGCTTTCTATCTCATTCCTAAACAATTAAAGCATGACCATTCATTTTACACGGTTGTTTGTACTTTCATTATATTTTTTTTTCTTTTGCATGATATTTATTCTTTATTTATTGTCAGTTAGTAGATAAAAGTCTTTTGACATGTATATTCTTTGACTCGTTGAGTCTCCTCTGGGAATTAGTAAAGCGGAAATAAATATTAATATAAATTTAAAGTTAAAAAATATGGATTTCATAATAAGAAATTCCCAGTAGCTAACAACAATGTTAAGGGGAATTGGACGTTATCGCATGCAAAGTAATGGTAAAAATAGCCTATCTTCAAGCAGTCATAAATGTAATACTATTTATCACAGCTCTTTCATTTTTTTAGTGATATATGTATACACATTAAGCTTTAAATGAAAGAGGAATGGTTAATCTAGTGTAAATCTTACCCTTAAATTAATTTTTTAATTTAAACATATTTTTTATATAAATTCACTACATACCTGTGATTAGGTACACTCTATTCATTTATCATAGCACACATTGAATTAAAATTTTTGGCCACTTACTGCTAATAGATACTAAAACATAACCTACTAAAATTATTAAAATATCTGTAATATTATGGGCATAGGGCTTATACTAATCTCCGTCATTTTTTTATTTTACTGACGGTGATGATTGCTATAAGCCCTATGCCCATAATATTACAGATACATGAATAATTTTAGTAGGGTATGTTTTAGTATCTATTAGCAGTAAGTGGTCAAAGTTTCAATTCAATATGTGCTATAATAAGTGAATAGAGTGTACTTAATCACAGACATGTAGTGAATTTATAAAAAGAAATGTGCTTAATTAAAAAAAATAATTTAAGGATAGAGATTTACTCTAGAGTAACCATTCTTTTTCATTTTATAGCTTAATATGTATACACACATAGCTAACAAAAATGAAAGATCTCTGATAAATGGTATTATATTTATGAACTGCTTGAAGATAGGCTATTTTTACCATTATTTTGCATGCGATAATGACCAACTCCCCTTAATTCGTTTAGGCTGGAAAATTATTGGTCACGAATAGACCTCATGTCAGACGGCGCCAAACTTGCTACACTTACTGCTCCGTGTGGCCGCTTCCATTTAACTCAATGCTGTCTATAATTCCAGCTACATTTGTCGCAGAAAGCTTACTACAAATGTATCTGCACGTGTAGCCACCCATGTCGCACGTGTGGCCACCCAACAGCAGTAAATGTCGCAGAAAAAATGGACCCGGACCCATTCGAGCTGCGACACGACCTTGGAATGCGCCAAACTTGCTACATTTACTGCTCCGTGTGGCCTCTTCCATTTAACTCAATGCTGCCTATAATTCCAGCTACATTTGTCGCAGAAAACTTGCTACAAATGTAGCTCGTGTGGCCGTACCCTTAAAGGGAATAAGGACTCAGACAAACTCTGTGAAAAAAGTTTTTTCTGAAAATAAGTTGCGAAAGGACAAAAGCAGGAAATTTGTATCATACTTCGATTTTTGGCAATAGATCAGTAGATTAAAAAAGAACAATCTACTGCAAAATAAGGCCTGCCAACATTGCATGATTAGCATCCGTGGTCACTGCTCAGTAGATCGTGTTGGAAGCGGAAGCTGTTCATTCTGTCCAATCGTGTATCACATATTCCCTAGTGTAATTTGAGGATATAGTTACTTTGGTACATTTTCATTGTAATCATTCATAGACGTAAGTCTTAATCTCTGAATATTACGTTTTAGTCTACAGTGGAATTATCATTCGAGTTTTATTGATTATTCTTATATATCTGAAGTCTGATTAGTGTAATATGTAGATAGTCGGCTATGTATGCAATGGAGAGAGAGAGAGAGGAGCGGGCCACTCTACCCCATTCCATTATCTTCTGGCTCAGTTGCCCATGAATGATACCTTATTGGTGTCACGAGGTTCAAACCCAAACCTGTCTTCGGATAGTTGACTTTGAAACGAGTTCTGAGGTAGTTCCCTTCTCACAACGCTTCCACACGTTAAAGTCCTTAAGTTGTCTCCTCTGTAATATCGCAGTCTAGTCTAGTCACGAAGCTAAATACGTACTGAATATGCATCCATAGATAGTTGCTAACCACAAGTATCGCTACTATCGCCTCATCACAGACATTGCGAAATAGTACCGGCACAGTGTATTCCTAGTACCACATACACTCACGAAGTTTGAGTTGCGAGGTTGCTAGGAACAATAGACTGTGCGCGTACTATTTCGCATTGTCTGTACTGAGGCGATATTAGCGATCCTAGTGTTTAGCAACTATCAATTAATTCATATTTACTACGTATTGAGCTTCGTGACCGTATATACTAGACTGTGCTAGTACCCTCAACATAACTTTGGTGACATGATAGTTTCACGCTAGTGTACACTCAGGCTATGCCTTGCTTATACGAATCTGTTAAAGGTTAGGTTAGTGTAGACGTTTGTTACGTCTTGTATATACGAATGGGTAAAGCCACAGTATTTGTGTGTGACGTATGGGACATTTTGCAATACATTTTCATGAACTGGAATATAATTTACAATTTTTAAAAATACAGACTCACAATTAATACCTGTTACGTATGGGACAGTAGAAAATCATCCTTTATTAACTGGTTTATTTGCACTTCATTTTTTCTGAAATTACTTACAGTTGAAAATGCTTTTTGGTGCTCAGCATTACTTTACAATATATACTTAACATGTGCTATCAGATCAAGGATTTTCCTTTACATGTTCCAATCACAAAAATATAATTTCTGAGAAGTGTAAGTTACGTATGGGACAAGTGTTTGGTTACATATGGAACACACTATAATAGTATTAAGTTATCCTATTCAACTTAACTGAACATAATAACTAAATGCTTGTTTCAGAGTGTGCCTAACATACCCACATTTTGAATTTTAGATTCAATCATCTTAATTTCATCAGCTGGAATTGCAAATATTGACATTTATTTTATTAAGCCCTTCCACAAGCATTTCTATGTTTTCATATGAGCACATGTATACATTGTGAACTTTGCATGATGTTGGAAATATTTCTGATGGTCTCAGTGTTTTAAACATGGATAATCCTACTTTAAAATTACACTTATACTTACGGATTTTAAGGAACCCAGAGGTTCATTGCCGCCCTCATATAAGCCCGTCATTGGTCCCTATCCTGAGCAAGATTAATCCAGTTTATACCATCATATCCCACCATCCTAAAATCCATTTTAATATTATGATTTTTTTAGCAAACCGTATCCCTCTTGAATTTTCACGATTAAAATATGCTTTTGTATTTGTTACCGATTTCGAGATTCACGATTTTTCACACAAACATATTCCTTCTTTGCTGGTCTTATTCTGCATATGTCATTCCTTCTGTAGAACTGTATCACTTCACACTTTTATTCTTCACTTTGTGCATCATCCCGTTTCTTTCTTTCCTTTAGATCACTTATCAAATAAAGTTTAAGGTTTTCAGAAAGTATTTTTTACCTTTGAATGGTGTTGGAAAGAACATGAACTTGTTTTGTTGGAGATGCTGGAAGAAAAATTAAATTATGGTTTATTTAACGATGCTCGCACCTGCAGAAATTATATCAGTGTGTCGGAATTTTGTCCTGCAGCAATTTTTTACATGCCAGTAAATCTACTTTAATGCCATCGACCTGGGCCGGGATCGAACCCGCAACCTCAGGCATAGAAGGTCAATGCTATACCAATTATGCTACAGAGACCGACATGTTGGAAGATTGCGTTTAACCCACTTGAATGCCTTGCCTATTGCTTGCTGATGCTCTGTTATCTGAGGTTGAGCAGCTTGTAACTTTTTTTTCTCTCTTTTTGAACTCTCTTCATCTCTCTTTCCCAAATTCTTTCTCCTTCAATCTCTCTCTTATTCATTTTACATCTCTTAAGTATTTCTGTATACTCTCAATCTCTGTCCTTTTTATTTTTCACTTTCCTGAAGCTCTGGATTTTCTTTATTTTATTTTATTTTTTTTCCTATGTTTTCTCACACGCTCTGCAACTGTCATAGGAGCCAGACTTTACAAGTGGATAATAATGGTACACCATGAAGAGTATTACGTCATATTCTATTCCTATATAACATTTACAATAAATTTTGTACCTAAATATTTTTGCTTCTTAACCTCAAAATTATGTAACCAATATTTATGAATAAAAAAATAACCAATCAAACAAGTGAAACAAAAACTTCCTTTGCAAATTAAATTATTATAATGATCAAAATCACATTAGTTCAAGCAGCACTACTAAAGCCGTATAAGTAATGAAACTTACCTTTTTAATTATCAAGTTTTTTGGCTACTAATTATATGTTGCTATAATATATAGCAAAGCCATAACAGGAGGTTGACTTTTCCTCCATAATGTTGGCAATCTGACTCCTGATAAATTCATAATATCTAAGGAAACAGTCCCATTAGGAACATATTTTAAAATAACATTTAATGCCTATTTCATACCCCACATTTTTTATGTTTATGTATTTTCAGTTACAATATAACACCACATTTTAAAAAATAAATACTAAAAATTTTTCTGCATTGATAACAAGGCACAAAGTTTAAAAATGTCGATTAATTTGTTACATATGGGACACCAACTTCATTTTTAACAGAATACCACTAACTTCTAAATTGAATAAATCTTGTAAATATATGGCATGAAAGACTTTTAAGTACATGTCTTTGAAAACATAGGTAGAAATATTTCAAATAAATTATTTAAAATTTAAGCCTTTTTAAACTTTGTCCCATACGCAACACAAAATTACACCATTGGAAACATTTTCAAGCTCCCTTTCAAAATTCTGTACATTTTTGCAAAATTATCCATGGATCTAAGTAATAGAGATTTCAAGCTTTAAAATGATGTATTACACAATTGTTTTTCACTTTTTGGTCTCTTCTGAACAGAAATACTGTGGCTTCACCCGAATCAGTGACAGGTTAGGTTGGTTGATGTTTTTATTATGCCTTGCATTAACGTTTTTCCTGCCAGTCACTGGTTAAATGTCTGTTTTAGTTGTGATGGACGGGGTCAAAAAGGAACCTGATGTCGACCCTTTGGCCATACAGTCCAGTGATGATACTGATACAGACGAGAAAAAGCCCATGTCAGAGGTAAATTGAAAGCTACTGGTTCTAATTTCTATGTGCAGCATTTATAATAATGTACTATATTATGACAAAGTTAGATTTTATATTTATATATCCCAATTTATAGTTAGGAAACTTACAGCATGTAGAAAGAGAAATATTAAATCTAGAATTGTTTTGTCCGTTTGCCTTCATGTCACGTGTTACACCCTTGTTTTTTTTTTTTTTACCCTTTCTGTAACATTATGATAGCTAACAATGGGTGGTGATTTGAAGGTTTTTTTTTTTAAATAAGCTTGAATCAAAATGTTTTTTATAAATCGTGTTAAGTTGTTAATGTTGTCAATCTTTCACTGAATATAGTATATAAAGTAAACATTTTTTATTTTACTGCAAGTTAGTAACCTCATAAAGAGATGTCAGATACAAGTGGTAAGGTAGCTCTATTGTGGCGTCATCGTAACAAACTGAGATGAACCCTTGTGAATGTGTTATCACCTCGTTTTGGGCGCAGTACCTTCTGTGCACAAGATAACTGAAGCGGTGAGTATGATAAAGCCCAAAGCCACACATTGACCAAAAATTGGATTTTGATGTAGTTCGGCTCATTTTCACTAGGGTATGCTAGTGCTCAATCGTTTGTGATAATACGCAACAGATGACAAAGATATGCGCTAATGTTTCTATCACTGCCTGCTGGATCACATCTTATGGCTGCTTACAATGCCTGCGCAATGCTTATGTGCGAGTAATGAAAAAAGTTATTTAGTCACTAGGTGGCAGGTAGGGCCCACCACTATTAACATTATCAATATATGTAAAGTGCCCTAAATGACTATTGTTACGACAAGCACTTAGGGACACGACCCTGAGTGTTCGGATACTTATGCAGTGCTTAATGTTAATAATATTAATACTGAACTTAAAACTTAATGTTTTTCTGAGCGATACCACAGTCTAGTATATACAGTCACGAAGCTTGAGTTGTGAGGGTGCTAGAAACAATAGACTGTGCCGGTACTATTTCGCATTGTCTGTAATGAGGCAATATTAGCGGTCCTAGTGGTTAGCAACTATCTGTGGATGCATATTTATTATGTATTGAGCTTCGTCTCTGTATATACTAGACTGTGGCGATACTACATCCAAATACAAGTTCTAATTAACGGATTTGTATCATATAAATACAATTATACTTGTAGGTCTATACTTGCTTTAGGCATTTAGTAAAATTATTATTAATAATGAAAATAATATTTGAAACTGAAGTTTAATTATATTTACGAAGAAATATATGCTTCCTGTAACCGAGCTAAGAGATTATTTGAAAGCACGGTTCGAATTAACAACAAGATGGTGGTAATTTCCTGCTTGTAAAATAGCAATTTCTTGAAATCCTCGGAAATATTATACGGACAATAGAACGAAAAGAAATGCTGAATAAAATACTGCAAACAGATAATTTACCCCATCTGGCTGATATGTATATGTATTATCGGGCAGTACATCTCACTTGACGATATGTGTCAGGTGAAGAATTGCTTGTATGCATCTGAAGTCTGATTAGTGTAATATGTAGCTAGTCGGCAATGGAGGGGAAAAGGAACCAGCCACCCTATCCCATTATCTCGTGGCCTAGTTGCCTCATAAGTGGTGCCTTCTTAGTATCACTTGTGAGGTTCAGATCTGTTTTCAGACAGTTGACCAAACAACAACCTTTGGAAATATTAAGTTATAATTCAGTGTGTTTTACGAAATACAGTGTTCTGATCCTTTTCACTTCATGTTGCTGTAATACCGTAGATGACAGATAAATTTCACTTAAAATGACAAGAAATTAGCTTAACTAAGATTTTAGTAGGAAAAACTAATATCATTGTAAATATATTATAATTAATATTGTTATTTTCAGGAAACCAGGTTTTATATCTCCCACAACAAATCTTGTTTAGAAACTCGAGTATTTCTTACTTCCAATATAAATAAAAAAAAAAACCACATAATTAATAAACAATAGAATTACATACACCGTAATTACTTCTAAGATTTAAAATTAAAATTATAATTCACTCTGTAAACCAACGGTAGTTACTTGCTGCGCTCTAGCGTCGGAACTGGACAATAATGGTCCACACGAAACTCAAATGCTAAGAAACAGAAATAAGCAGGCAGTTACACAGCCATAAGATGCGATCCAGCAGGCAGTGGCTTCTATCATACTGAGCCTGGTAACAATATTGTTATGTGAGAAAGTCCAGTGCCACAAGAAAATGGCTTCTGAAGGGAAGGTAGTTTTGATTCAACTATTAGAAAACACAGAAAATAAAAGTAGTGAAAGAATCGCAGAATAGTACATTATGCAACGAGCCTATAATGAAGGTAATTAAGAAGTGAGTATGGATATTTATGAAACGAGCGCAAGCGAGTTTCATAATTTTCATACGAGCTTCTTAATTACCATTATAGGCGAGTTTCATACGACTTTTTTATGCTCGACCATATTTCTAACTTGATATTATTAATTTTTTAGCAATGTCCCGTATGTTGTGAGATGTGTTCAGACGCGAAAGTATTGATTTTTTCCGAGGAACAGATGTCCACATTGACCTTGCTAGGCCATAAGAACCTACAGAGATAACATTGAAATTAAATTAGACATTGAAAAACGAGATGACAAATTGAATTTATTTGAATATTATTTACAATTAACGCTAATTATTATAGTAACAGAACATAACCTTCTGCGACAGTATTGGATTTCCAGCCTCCGTGACTTTTCGCTAATTCTCTTTCGATTGCATATCCGAGAATAATCGATACTTGCGGTTTTATAACGGTAGAAAGCTGACCTGTCATTGGCTGAACAGTTGTAACCTGAGTCGTCATTGGCTGAAAGACCTGACCTTTAATGAGTAGGTGTACTTTAATGACATGCATTAAAGATCTGCTACCAGGTGTATAATTACTACATTTCGGCATGGTCGAGCATAAAAAGATTTAAACTACAAGTCATTCCCCTTTGATGATTCATCATCAGGTTGTGATACGGTGAGCTAATTAAAGACATATTTCTTCATAATAAATGTACATTGACTTACGACTGTATCATCCTTAAATTTAGTTATATTTTTATTAAGTGATGCAAGATTTGACTTAGGATTTACATTTACTGTATGTAATTACCAGTGAATATTTATGACGTGCTGGAATAAGTTATCATGTCCTGTGGCTTAGGGTCGTATTCATAGACGAGACTTTGGACCAAAGTTGATTTTGGAAAGTACAAAGTCACCATTTTCCTATTCACAGTCGACACTTTGAGGAAAGTAAACTTCAATCGTGACTTTACTTCGAAGTCGCCGAAAATCTAGACTTTGACTTTGACTTTCGTTCGTGACAGAAGGAAAATGACTGATATTTGGGAAATTGTTGAATTTGCCGAGAATATTGAAGACATCCTGGAGATTATTAAAGCTGCTCATGTTCATTGGCGTATTATTATAGGTTATAAATTCAAATCAAGGTACAGATTTGATAAATAGACAGTAATAAATATCCTCGTCATGTTTCAACTTTCATTGATGAATAATCAAAAAGGATTATGTATTCCACCAATAAATAATACAAGTTAAAAGTTGTGTAATCAAGATGTAAAATAATACAACTTATTTCATCGCGATTTTACGCTATAGGTAAGGATTAATAGCTTAATATTGATTCTTACTATTTAATTCTATAGAGGATAGGTTATACAGTTGGAAATGCAGTTAATTTATAATTCTTGTGGTCGTCATAATTATGTTTTCTGCATATTAATTTCAGATAATTTTTAAGTAGTTTCTGCAGACATGCAGGGAGTAACTCTGCCAACTGTCAGCAGGATAATATGTCTCTTTCATAGTCTGTCATTGGTGGAATCGTATCTTCCGTATCTTCACAACAAAATTATTTTACAATGAAACAATTTCAGGACTTAGTGTGAAACTAACGTATCTACAATAGACCTAGATGTTTATTCAGAACAAAATTCTTAACAAGCAATACTATTTCAGATGAACTATACCATCATGTTTTGTAGTTACGAATTATACAAGACTGTTCGAACTGAATTACGATTTTTTGTGATCAGGTAGAAGAACAAATTATTATCGATTGGTGTAAATACCTAAAAATGTCAATTTCTGTACTTACGTTAGTTTCACAATAAGCCCTCGAATAATGTTATTCTTATGTAAAGCTGCAAGAACGGTTAATAACAATTGCTTAACATGTACCGATGTTCAATTGTTTCATTGATTTGTGACTCGAAAGATGGCTTCGATTGTGGCAATGCCTACTCTATTTCAAATATCTATTAATTTAATTCGTTTAGAAGGCAGTGATTTTGATTGCCAACATTAGAACAAGATCGTCAAATCTCGACTTACCAAAGTCAAAGTCAAAGTCTCAGAAGTATTGTCTATGAATAGGACTTTTAACAAAGTTAAACTTTACTACGAAAGTCGACTTTGGGAAGTCTACATCCAAAGTCTCGTTTATGAATACGGCCCTTAGGACTTTATCATTCTAGGTACATCCTAATCTGCACATATTAGCGACAGCTGCAGAGGTCAGAGCAAAACTGGACTGTTTTAGCTCTTGAAAGGTCACTTGTAACCAGTAAAAGGTTGAAGTCTCTTGAGCATTGGCTTGCACAAATTGGAGATATATAAGGTTACGATCGCGACTTAGGACGAATTGAAAAAACATGTGGCAAATAGAAATTCTATCATTTATACTCCCGAGTGTTGGGTTTCAGTAACTAAGGATTCCTTTAGTTATCACAATGACTCAAGAACACCTCATACCTCTACATGGTTCAACTTTTCTTTCAACTTTATGCATTCAAGCAAGAAATGCAAGATTGATATTTAATTGGGTAATTTCCTAGAAGACGGGCAAAATCCAACATGACTGACGAAAACTACCAAAACGTTCTGCCAACTATGAAGTTCAAATGTCACCAGACATCACAAAATCAAAGATGGAAAATCAAACATATATTCATATTTTTAAAGAAGAACAAGCCCTTCAAAAAATGAAAATATGTTTAATTTTTCATCTTTGATTTTTATGGTGTTTGGTGGGATTCGAACTTCATAGTTGGTAGTACTTTTCTGGCAGTTTTCGTCCGCACTTTACCCCCACAAATCACTAAAACACAAAACAAAACAATAATTTATCACCTCAAACAAAATTCAATCCTCATTGACGTCTTCAATGACAACCACTTCACTTCCATTATGACACAGGCTTTAAGGCAATCTAAACTTAAACCATGCAGCCAACAAAAACTAAACCAACACTTCGTCGTACAGTCAAGTTCACATAAATAACCATGTATTTACACAAAATGAAATTCTCTTTGAACTCTTATTACACCTTAACTTGTAAGGAAAATTCAGAAAATAATTCCTTGGCAGCATAGGAACAGTTTTCTCCTCAACAATCGACACAATTCTTATTCACCAGCGAAAGAATAAACCAAAATCACACATCTTTCACAGATATCATAAAATGACAAACTTTCAATAACTTTGGCCATCAAACACAATATAACACCACTCACATCAAACAACAAAGAACAACTTACTGACGTCATATCCATTCAAAATTAACGAAAATTCTAGAACAAATGGTGACAATCAAATTGAAGGAAAATCACAAAATGACAAACTTCCAATAGCTTTAGCCAGCAAAACAGTATAACAACACTCACGTCAAACAAACAACTGACAACGTCATTACCCATTCAAAATTAACAAAAATTCCAGAACAAATGACAACTATAACCAATCAAATTGAAACAACATCATGGCGACACCTAGTATAAAAACCTAGAACTAACATATAAAAGTCACTAAAAGATCACTAACATTTAACTCTAAAGTAAAAAGTTGGTAATACTTAGTACATCCAACCAGGTGCCCGTCTTCTATGAATTTACCTTTAATTGTATTATATATTTATGTAGTGAAGTTGATGTTCAGCATGGCGCACTATGTAGACACAAAATTTTCATGCATCTTAATTGAACGCGCGTTTTAAACTTGATTATTTCATATTCTTCCCAGATTGCATGCGTACACCATATAGATGCGGCTTTAGAACCACTTAACAGATGTTGTGAAGGTCAAAATATGACAATGGCACATTATGACGATTTTCTGAAGGAACAGCATTCGAGTTTGATTGCGTTAAGTCAACTACTTTCGTGACGTCCCTTTTCAGCCAGTCACAATCACAAAGAAGGATCATCCGGGAGAGAACCCATTCTCTTTACATAGTAAATAAATCCGTCAAATCCTAATTATGTAAAAAGATGTTACGTCTCTTATGCTATATGTTCGAGACATATACCAAGGTTATTTCAGAAGTTTGCATGAGACTGGTAGAAGACAGCTGAGATACTGAACTGATGGATTAGCCTCCATTCTGTAAACTTGCAGAATTGCCCTTCATTTGGAATGTTAGAATGTTCAATTCCATTACAAAGTACACCACTATCACGAACAGGTTGCTCGAAAACTAGTAAACATATTGGAAACATTATGAATGTAGAATTATTGGCTTTTAAGAATGAGGTCAAATGTTGTGCTGTGTAACTCCTAATTTTTACGTATATAAAATATCAAACAATTCAAGTGAGTATGTTACGTGATAATCAATCCTCTATATAAATATAAATTGTGTGTTATAGCTCGACCAACTACAAAAAGACTTTCGACTTTTCCAATACTCACGTGGCCATGGAGGGGGAGACGTCATCACTATACGAGCAGCTCGCTAGGTCAGGTTACACTAGTCGGACTCCAACTGTGGTAGACAATGACACTGCCACTTCCTTCAAAACGTTTTTTATCAAGTTGGCCGAAACTCCCGTAGCTTCCTTGTTGATGTGACAACATTATATATATTTTTTTCTCTTTTAAGGGGTTAGATACATCTTACAGCAGTAAAATGTTCGAAATATTCAACATTTTCTCCTCCATTACTGTGTCTTGTACAATAATGAAAATTGGTATGTGTAAAACACTGTCCTTCTGCTATATAAAAAAATATTTTTACGATTTTAAAAAAAGTTATTTACATTTTATTTTTTTTTTTTCAAAATTCATTTCACTGTGCAGCGATGAAGATTTCCCACATAACTCAGAAACTATTAAACGTTCTGTGATGAAATGTTTTGTGTATTTATGTATGTTATATCTACAATATGATGCAAGATCACTTCTCTACCTTTGATAGATTTTCTGATAAAAATAAATTGATTTGAAAAAATGGTCAAGCACTTTCTTCTAAAACAAAATAAAAAAAAATATATTATTTATTAAGGAGTTTCAGTAATGAAATAAAAGAGAGAGAACATGAAAAAGTTAACAAGTGTATGAATTATGAGGGAAACACTTCACCACTGCACAGTGAACTGCCACCATTTTGAATTTGTAAAAAAAAAAATAAATAATTTTTTAAATGGTAAAAATATTTTTTTAATATAGCAGAAGGAATTTTCATTATTGTACAAGATACAGTAATGGAGGGAAAAAAATGTTGAATATTTCCAAATATGTTACTGCTGTAAGCTGTACGTAACCCCTTAAATCTTCACAACGTTATAAATAATTTTACACGCGTCACTTTTCAAAAGCCTGCCGCGCACATTTGGTTTCCCTTCCATTATTATAAATACAATCTATTTTAACTATACACAATACGTTGAAATGGAATATTAATAATTGATTGAAAAGTGAAAGATTGGATGTGGACACGAGTGCTGTTTCGAATAGTTCAGAACGTACTCGCTGCGAGACGTCGATCAGGGAGCGCATCTACAACACAACAGATCCCCCACTATGACAACCTGTGCACGAACGAACACTGGTTTGTGGCGCAGGTTTTAATGTCAGTGGTCGGGCTATAAAACCATTATAAATCGTTACCGGTATGTATGATAGTTTTTAAACTTTCGAAATGCACCCCTGAAAACGTTTCATTGTGTGGCTTTGGACTGTATCATTCCATTTAACTGAAATTTCTAGTAGGCATAGTTATGATTTACAGAGGTGATGTTTAATATTCGAAATCTGTTATCTCCTTTCACTTTGTTGGTCAGGTTCGTGATTTGCATGCATTACAGACATCCATGTTAGTACAGATGTAACCAAGTAACACAGTAGCAATAGTGAAATGTGTGAAGTATGTTACAAATGCGTTATTTTTGGTCTTCTCCAGGATGGAAATTTATTGGATCTCCATGCAGCTGCAATAAAGAAAGAATGCGTGGACCACAGCTATGATCTCACATCAGAGCTTAAAGTTGAGGAAACTGCAGCGCCAACTAATTTTGTTGCAGTAAAATGTGAGCCCGAGGTAAGCGTGCTGACTGTTCTTGCAGCCACATTCACTATCACTTCCGCTGCTAACAGGACAGATTTTAACATATGAACATTTTCTACGGAAAAGTATTTACTCCTTTATTGCCATATGGCCTAATTTTATATTTATATTTGAAGTATATTTTAAGCTTTTAATGAAATACTTCTTGAGTTATATGTTCTAAGAATAATTACAAGTTGTGTCCAGGGACAAAGTTTCATATTGATGTGACAGTTCTCTTCCTGTAGCCTGAGTTCTTGCTAAGATTTTCCATTAATGAAGTGTTGCTCTGTGTGTAAAAATTCACAATTTTCATAACTTGTCATGGTCGATATGGGTTCCTCAAAGTTGGTGACCGGGGGGTGCAATGGTGGCTCTCGTGCTCTTCTTTTCGTCCATTTACTGTCTTATCACCACCCAGCTCTTTTCGTTGCATGTGGAATGCCCACCACATCATCACAGCCATTTCCCTCTCCATCCCCGCTGTTCGTTTCTGCCACCTCCGCCCATGATAGAATTTGTTAAGGATGCCTGATGAGCCTTCATTCTTCTTCCTCTTCTAGTTATTTATATATATATTATTAGGTTAAGGGTCCTATTCTTATAACTCCCGTCTCACCATCGCGGATCTTTCCTATCTCTGTGGTTCTGTCCCAAGGTTCCAAGCGTGACTTTCAATTTGTGTGGCCCCACAGGGCCCCAGCAACGAAGCAATAGTGGACCCTTCACACTGCCCCCATATGCAAGTTTAGGTGCCGAACCCTGACCAGAGGCCAAGTACATTCACTTAGAGACCAATGGGGGCTTGCGTTCTACAGGGGCCTTCTGAACCAGTTGGATAGTGAACCTGTATTGTGAAGCAGGAGAACCATCCCTATATCGGCGATGTAATGTCTTGTTGTGCTCACATGCGGTTAAGCTCCGCTCGCACCCTGAGCACAATTCTTACGACTCCTTTCACCATTCTACTCTTTATGGCTGATACAGTGAAAATCCACGGAGACCTCGTCCAGCAGGTGTGCACTTTCGTGAATTGCTCTCTGAGCTCCACACGCATTTACCATCTGTTCTCAGCACTGTGAGTACACCACCACTCCACCGTGGATTATGCGATGCCCCATGTTTGATGTAACTCTGAGCCGATGTTTTAAGAATTTTACACCAGCTTTTGTTTATAGACTTCGTTTTAGTGAACTTCTATCACGATAACCAAATTATTCATTAGTTTTTACTGACGGATCTTGGATAAATTATTGTGAAGATTGTTCCTTCGTTCCAAATCAAGAGATATTTAAATACAGACTGAGCCAATATACTAGTGTTTTTACCGCTGAAATCTGTGCTTTTTACAGATCTATTGTTTTAATTAGTCAACCTCGGGGCAGATTCCTTACCTGTTCCGACTCTTTAAGTGCCACCCAGTCCTTGCAGTCTTTTAATTGTGATGATCCGCTTGTGTTAAGAACTCAGGAGCTGTTGCACACTCTCCATAGCTCTGATTATGAGATTGGATTAGTGTGGATTCCTGGTCATGTAGGGATTCCAGGAAATGAGGCCGCGGATGCTGCAGCCAGGGCTGGTGCACTGAATGGCTCTCTGGTATATTGGCGCGAGAGGTGGCAGGACATTCGAAACTACTTGAAATATAAAATATGGTGGCAATGGGAGGGAGAATGGTCTGCACAAGAGGGAAACAAATCACGAAATATAAAGAATACTGTTCGAGTTTGGGATTCGTCCACAAGAGCGTCACGACACGAGGAGGTTTTACTCACCCGGTTGAGGATTGGCCACTGTTATCTGACACATGGCCATCTCCTATGTGGCGAGCCTCAGCCAGAGTGTGATACGTGCTGTATTCCACTTATGGTGGAACATTTTTTTATTGCATTGCAGAAAATATGACCGTGTCCATCGACAATATGGAATTTGGCCAACACTACGTGACGCTCTTGGAAATGATTTTAATTGTACAAATGCAGTTCTGAGATTTTTATCGAATACGGGACTGGATAAGATGATTTAGTTTTTATTGATCTGTTTTATCCTCCAGACCCTTTACATCCAGAGGTTGCATTTGTTGTTTTATATATGATTTTACATTGTTGACATTTCGGACTTTATACATCCGAATATTTTATAAAATTGTATAGTTTTGGAATGTGATACACAATTTATCTCTAGTAGCCTTGGTTTTATTATTTTATTGATTCGTTTTGAACACTACCTAGGGACGTAGGACTGCTCATTTTTATGATTTTTTAGAAATCACCTGGTGTATACTGCATTTGTGTACTTCGTTTTACCGTGACAATGCTTTTTAGTTCTTTTAGCTCTCTGATAATTGTATTATTTGTGTCTTTGTTTTGAGAAGGATTTTAGATAAGGGCGCAAATAGCCATAGTAGCTGACGCACCCTTTTTAAGCCCTACTACTACTACTACTACTACTAC
Source organism: Periplaneta americana (assembly GCA_025594305.2). Classification (NCBI taxonomy): domain Eukaryota; kingdom Metazoa; phylum Arthropoda; class Insecta; order Blattodea; family Blattidae; genus Periplaneta; species Periplaneta americana. Next base: position 14,927,515 of record JAJSOF020000042.1, read on the forward strand.
TACTACTACTACTACTATTACTACTATTACTACTATCTTGGGAGGCACATATACGCGATTTATGAAGGCGATGCGAAAAATCCTTAAATATACTTCACCTCTTGTCAGGGGTACGCTGGGGTGCAGACCGAACAGTTCGTTTACTCTTGTATCATCTACTTATACATTCAAGGCTTGATTATAGATGTTTTATTTATGATTCAGCAAGAAAATCTAAACTTCGAATTTTAGATGCAGTGCACCATCAAGGTCTGAGACTCGCAACGGTAGTCTTCGGAGAGTCTCTACTGCGAGTCTGGGGAACTGACTCTGTGTCGGCGACGAAATCTTTAGTTTTGCGCATACGGATTAAAACTGCTCACACAGCCTGGGCACAACACGTTAAAAAATTTCATTCCTCTGTGTTTGCTTACCGTACTGAGAGAACTCATGGTGTCCTCGTCCGTTTTCGTGAAATTCTTTCTGATCTGGACATCACACTGCCAACAGTTATGGGAATTCAATATCCTCCCACTCCGCCGTGGATTATGAGTCGTCCCCTGTTTGATTTATGCCTAAGCCAAAGTTTTAAAACTTTTACACCCTCATTTATTTATCGACAAAATTTTTAAAGAATTGCTATCAAAATTCCCCGATTTTAGTCTAATTTTTGCTGATGGCTCCTGTATTAATGATGGTGTGGGTAGCTCCTTCATCGGAAATAGTCAAACATACATGTTTAATTAATATTTGAGGAGAAAAATTCGCTCCGGCGCCGGGGATCGAACCCGGGTCCTTGGTTCTACGTACCAAGCACTCTGACCACTGAGCTACGCCGATTCAATCCACAGCACCGGACCGAGTTCGGCGTAGCTCAGTGGTCAGAGCACTTGGTACGTAGAACCAAGGACCCGGGTTCGATCCCCGGCGCCGGAGCAAATTTTTCTGCTTAAATATTAATTGTCAATATTACAGATATTATTCTGTAGTACAAATTAATAAAACTATCTTTAATATACAAGTTTAAGATGACGTCATATACCAGTGTTTTTATTGTGGAGTTATATGTGTCTACCGGGCATTACTGTTTTTAAACAGGGAACCTCGGGGCAGATTTCTTATCTGCTCCGATTCTTTAAGTGCCATTCAATCCCTACAGTCCTTCTACTCTACAACCCTCTTGTTATAAGAACCCAGGCTCTTTTCCACTCACTCCTGTCGACCAGTTCCGAAGTCAGAGTAGTGTGGATCCCTGGCCATGTTGGGATTCCAGGATATGAGGAGGTAGATGCTGCAGCCAAGGATGCAGCATTGAATGGTACACTGGAGTGTTATCGTGAGAGGTGGCGAGACGTCTTCAACACTTCGAAACATTTAATTTGGCGGCAATGGGAGGAAGAATGGTCTGCACAACAAGGAAAGCAATTACGTAAGATAAAGGAAAGTGTTCGGGAATGGGATTCATCTAAAACAGCGTCACGACGCAAAGAAGTTTTATTTACCCAGTTGAGGTTTGGCCACTGCCATTTTACATATGGCCATCTTTTAAATGGTGAACCTCCTCTGGAGTGTGACACGTGCCATGTTCCAATTTCGGTGCAACATGTCTTATTGCACTGTGGGAAATACGGCCGTGCTCGACGTCAACATGCGACACTGTGTGACGCTCTTGGAAACGATTTTAATCTTGTGAACGCAGTTGTAAAGTTTTTACCAAGTTCAGGTCTTGACAACGTCATATCGACGCGAGGCAACTTATTCTCTAGACTCTCCACATCTAGGGGCTGTCTTACATCTGGTGGCGGTTGTAGTATTTGACTTCTTTAATGATGGTTTTAGTTTGTTTGTGCCTTATGATTTTGACAACTATCTTTTAATTTATGTTGATTTTATTTGAGTTATTGTACTCTTTCAATGAAAATTGGTGATCTTCGACAAGGGTTACACCAAATGATGTAGGTGAGCATTGTTCATAGGTGCCCATACAGATACCAGTCTGGCTCGTAAATCCAGCTCGGCGAGTGTGATTTGGGATCTAGGCTCGGATATATTTCACCACACATGCATGCTCCTACATTTCAGTATCCGGAATGAGTTTCATCAAAGCAAGTTACAGTACCAGAAATAATGCTAGATGAAATGCTGTATTTTTATAAAGGTCTGGGCCTAGTTTTTCGTGGTTTTCTAAAATGTTGTGACATGCTTTTCCCTTGCCAAGACAAATTTCTACAACATCTCAGCATTAAATAAAAAATAGTTTTAAAACTTGACCCTTATGCTCTAAAGTACAACTCGTGGAGCAAATGTGTTTGGAACAGGTAATAACATTGTTAAACAATAATTATTTGAGAGATCTGCCCTGTGAAAGACTTGCGTTTTGTTTTGTAACGAACTAAATCATTGTGAAGGGTTTACTACGACACTTTCGTATTCATTTTATTTTTTAAGGATACCTTAGGTCTGAATTAAAAGGAAGAAAATATGTAAAGAGTCAACTTATCTTAGCTTATAAATTAACGTGGGAGATGCATGTACAGTGAAACCTGCCTTTGCAGTCACTTCATTTAAACGGCCACCTGGGCAAAAGGTCAATTTTGTCTGGAACAAATTGGATATTCCATAGGATCAATACAAATTCTCTCTTTATTTAGCGGCCACCTCATGCGCCGGCCAGCGGCTGGGGTCTATTTGGATTGGAACCTGACTATAACGGTCACTGTCCAACAAAAAATATTTTCACGGATTCTGTCTGACCTATTTTTTCGATGGTTAGAGGACAATATCACGAGGACAATAGCTAAGTGAACAACAGTACACCCTCCATATCGTGGGGTTAGTTGGTTACTGTTTTATGACTCTTTGGTCACTTTCCATTCCGACCCTACACAGCTATAAATTCTTACTCGTTTTTAAGGAATTGAAAGACGGACTTTTTCTATCGAAAATCTCACAGTGTGTTTTAGATCAGTAGTTAACCATTCGATTTTTTAATTTTTTTCTCTTCTTTCTATCTTTCTGTATTTGGACCAGCTTTTACGAATTTTTCTCCTTTGCATTCAGTTGATTCAGAGGAACTGTGAAGTTAGTTTGATAGAGAAATCATGTCTAACAATAAATCTAGACTGTGTTAAGTTTAGAGGTGAGACGAAAAATGATTGAAGAAAGTGAGAAGAGAACATCTGCGAGAAAAAGTGCACATATATTCAAATGTGGAAGGACACAAATAAACGCTATAATTAAGAATAAAGATGAAATATTAAAAGAACAGCAGAAAAATATGTGTGGTGGCCAAAGAAGGAAGAGAGAATCTGTGTTCAGTAATGTGAATGATTTCGTTTACGAATGGTTCAAGTGTGCGAGAGTGAAGAAATTGCCTGTAAGTGGGCCTATGATTCAAGAAAAGTTCTTGAAATTGCTAAAGAACTCAATGTCAGCAATTTTGTTGCTAGTAATGGGTGGTTGGAGTGCTTTAGAAAACGGCATAACATTGCATTTCGTTCTGTCTGGTGAAGGAGGTGACATTGCAACCAATGATATTGAGAATTGAAAAATAGACTGCCGTCAATTCTTGTGGGATATGAACTCAGACACATATTTACAATGTTGACGAAACATTTTTTTTTTTTTTTTTTTCCCATGGCCCTCCCTAACATAACTTTAAGTTTTAAGAAAAAAGAGTGTAAAGAGGGAAAGTTGGCAAAAGACCCTGCTCTTTTGTTGTAATGCTGCAGGAGAAAAAGAACCATTCATTGAAACCGAGATGTTTGAAAAATGTTGACATGGGCTTATTGGGGGTGAAGTGGACTGCCAACAATAAAGCTTGGATGACATCATCATTGTTTGAGAATTAGCTATGCGATTTCTATTTCAAGATTAAACGACAAAATCGCAATGTGATCCGTGAAATTGGTTTCTTCCCCCAAATACGACATGACACCTCCAGCCCCTTGTTCAAGATATTATCTAGTCATTTAAACTGAGGTACCGCAAGCGAGTTTTGAAAAGGCTAGTTGCAAGAATGGAAGACGCTGACATTAAAATGCACGATTGTTATACTGTACGTGCACAGTACAAAAAAAGTCAATGAAATTCAGTATTCTCTCATAAAAAACCGCAACCTTAATCAAGCGGCCACCTGATAAAATGGCCATTTCACAAGGTAACTTCAGATGGCCGCTTTAGACAGGTTTCACTGTACGTAATTTGAGAAGGTGTTGTGAAAAATCCTTAAATATTTTACGCCTTTTGTCAGGGGTTCGCTGGGGTGCAGACCGCATAGTGCTTTTACATCTTTATCGTGCTCTTATCCGGTCAAAGCTGGATTATGGCTGTTTTATTTATGGCTCAGCAAATAAATCCAAGTTACGTCTTTTAGAAACTATCCATCATCATGGGATACGACTCACTCCAGGGGCCTTCCAAACGAGTCAGATAGAGAGCCTTATCGGCGATGTAATGTGTTGTTGTGCTCGTATGCTATTAAGCTCTGCTCACAGCCTGAGCACAATTCTTACGACTTATTACATCATTCACCTCTTGACTGCCGATACAGCAAAATCCATGGAGACTTCATTCAGCAGGTGTCCAATTTCGTGAACTGCTGTCTGAGTTTGACATCCATCTGCCATCAGTTCGCACACTGGAATATATCACCACTCCACCGTGGATTATGCGACGCCCCATGTTCGATGTAAGGCTGAGCCAGAGATTTGGGAATTTTACACCAGCTCTTGTTTATACACTTCGTTTTAGTGAACTTTTATCACAGTTCTCAAATTATTCTTTAGATTTTACTGACGGATGCTGGTTAAATGATTGTGTTGGTTGTTCCTTCATTGCAAATGGACAGATATTTAAATATAAACTTAGCCAATATTCCAGTGTTTTTACCCCTGAGCTATATGCTTTTTACACAGCTTTATTGTTTTTAATTAGACAACACCGGGGCAGAGTCCTTATCTGCTCTGACTCTTTAAGTGCCATTCAATCCCTGCAGTCTTTCAATTCTGGTGATCGCTTGTGCTAAGAACCCAAGAGCTTTTCCATTCTATCCTAAGCTCAGATTCTGAGATTGGAGTAGTGTGGATTCTGGGTCATGTTGGAATTTCAGACAATGTGGCTGCAGATGCTGCAGTTAGGGCCGGTGCTACGAATGCTTCTCAGGTTTACAGGTGCGGGAAGTGGCAAGACATACAATATAGAATATGGTGGCAATGGGAAGGAGAACGTTCTACACTAGAGGGAAACAAATTACGAAGTGCCCAGAATACTGTCCGCTTTTTGGTTCGTCATGACATGAGAAAATTTCACTGACTCAATTGAAGATTGGCCACTGTTGTCTTGACACATGACTATCTCCTACTGGCGCGTGGCAACCGGAATGTGAAATATGCCATGTTCCAGTTATGGTAGAACATATTTTATTGCATTGTAGGAAGTATGATCGTGTCCATCGACAATACGCAATTCACCGGAATCTACATGACGCTGTTGGAAACGATTTTGATTGTGCAAATTCAGTTCTCAGGTTTTCTTCAAGCACAGGACTTGACAGTGTGATTTAGTTTTATTTACCTGTTATTGCTTACCTCTGGAGCTTCTACATCCGGAGGTTACTTTTGTTGTTTAATACTTGTTTTACTAAAACTTGACATTTCTGACTTTTACATCCCAATGTTTTATTGAATTTTATTATTTATAAATCGCCAGACAATTTCTTTCTGGTGGTATTTGTTTGATAATTTTATTGTTGCTTTTCAAACTATGTCTGTGCTTTAAGAATTGTTTATTTTTGTGATATTTTGCTAATCATCTTGTTTGTAATGCATTTGTGTACTTCTTTTAATGTGACAACGTTTTTACTTCGTGTTTGCTGTCAGGTTATGTAATCGTTGGGGGGCAAATGGACATAGCCACTGACGTTCCCTTTTAAACCACATTAAATATTCGAGCTTTATGACATGAGTAGAGTAAGTTACCGCACTAGTCGTTAGGTCTGATAGTGGGAGATGAGGAGGACGAACGTGTAACTGTGGTTTCCTCTGTGAATTATGTCGTCCAAGAACTGTCTTCTGTTTCTGAATCAAGTTTCTACTTCAGCTCCGTGGGATTTGACATGAAAATTGATGCACTGTTTCTGTAACCTTGTACAATTTTTGCATTACATTTGCAGGAAGAGTTGTGTGACCTGAACACAGTGGAGGTCGAGCTGAAGCTTGAAGATGCAGCAGAGGAGGATCACATTTTGCCCGATAGGTGAGTGTGGCGCTTACAACATTAATTCGCTGTGTTACGTCATAGGATGGTTGGGCCATGTATTAAGAATCAGTGGGTAAAACGTATTGACGCTAGGTACGTCATAATTGGAACTGCTACTGTTAGTGCAACTTCTTTAACCGTCATTTGTTGAAGATCATGCTGTCCACTGCTCCAGAGTAACTATTAGCCTGCGTGACCGTGATATGAGCGGGTCCGAGTTCAAATCCCGGTCGGGGCAAGTTACCTGGTTGAGGTTTTTTCCGGGGTTTTCCCTCAACCTATTAATAGCAAATGCTGGGTAACTTTCGGTGCTGGACCCCGGACTCATTTCACCGGCATTATCACCTTCATCTCACTCAGACGCTAGATAACGAGAGCAGTTGCGTAGTAAAATCAACTTTTGTCTTCCAGCGTATTCTGCTGTTCCTCTCTTTTGGTTTCTATTCATCAAATCGCATCTGAATTACTTTACCACATTTGTTACAAAGTCTTGTTCAGTCCATATCCCCAAGTGTTGTCCTGGTCATAGGATTATTATAGTTAGCAGGACTGTAACTGGTTTTCAATTTATTCCTTTGTTTTATGCACTTATTATTTATTATGTATGATTAGACCTGGATTAATAAATTTTAATAAATGTTTTAGTAAAGTTAGCGACACTGCTGGGATGACTTTCCCTCATATTAACATATAATTTTCTTAATTACTTCCTCATATCGAGCACCTTTTGGATTGGTCATGTTTGAAAAGTACTAAATCAATTTTGACAACATAAATATTTTGATGCATTTCGTAATTTTTCTGTAATTAATAGACGATTAAACAAATTAGTTACATTCCAGGGGTAATGCTTAAATACAACACAAATATAAGAGCACTTATAAGCGATTTGAACAGTTATCTTCGATTATCTGGGTACTGAAAAATATGCCTTTCAATAAAGACCAATTCTTTTTTTTTTTTCTCGATTTGCGAAGAGTGTTAATGCTTACTTTACCAATATCATAAGCATCACCAAACTATCCACAAAGCGCAAGTATTTTGTTTAAATTTGTAATATGTTGTTATTTTAATTATTATATATTTGCAACATATGACCACAACTAAAGCATAGTGTGTTGTATATCAAATCAAATACTACCAACTTATTGTGTGGATGTAGAACTATCCATTTCATTAGTCACTGTGTTATGTATCTTAACGGTCAAGGTGGGTTCCTCCAAGTTGGTGATCAGGAGGTGCAAAGGTGGCTCTCGTCCTCTTCTTTTCGCCCATTTTTCGATTTACCACCACCCAGCCCTTTTCGTTCTCTCGTCTTTTTCATCACTATTTTTCTCTCCGCTGGCCACCATTGCATGCGGAACCCCACCACATCATCACAGTCATTTTCACCTCTCCATCCCCGCTGTTAGTTTTTGCTATGTCCACCACCTTCACAGGATTTGTTAAGGGTGCCTGATGAGGCTTCATTCTTCTTCCCCTTACAGTTATTATATCCATTCTTAGGTTAAGGTTCTTAGGTTTATAACGAAGGAATAGTGGACCCTTCATACTGTCCCTATATGCAAGTTTAGGTGCCGAGCCCGGACCAGAGGTCAAGTACACTCACGTAGAGTGTATGGGGACCTGGGCGATTTAGACGCCTCGGTGACCGACTATGCTCGCTGGGCCGGATATATCGCTCCGACTTGTCACCCCTGACGAAAGGGATACGCGATGTAATCAACCACAAGTCCCCTGAAGCTTTGCGATCTCGGATTATTCAGCTTCAGATGGTCGGGCGAACTTTTTACGAGTCAGGTTGTGGAAGCTGGATAGTCCTGGGGTTGTTCACTGTAGAGTGGGGAGCCACGGGCGGATATTCCCGTGGTAGGGGCATAAAATTGCATATCGCCTGTGATGTACGACTTGCCGTTAGGTGTTTAATGCCCAGTTTGAAGGGTAACTTGCGTGAGGTGGGTTTCTGGGATCGGGCTGTGGGGGTGGGTCCCCATGGGCGACACAGACTTTCGAAGGTGTATACAAATTAAATTGTCAGTTCCCAGAATCGCCACATATATAGGTCAAACGCATGGTACTAAGAAGGAAAGTAAAGGCGTGCACATTTCCTCCTAAGCGCATGATGTCATTTGGAACACATGTGGCTGATATCGTGGCTGCCGAGGCAATGAAGCATTCGGTGGTGCTGTTCATACGAGGGCAGATGATTTGGTTTGTGCCAAGCAGTTAACTTTGAACTGTTATGTCGCATTGCTCAGTGTTTGGTTGTAACAATGGAAGGAGGAATACTGCGGGCAAAGAAGGTGTTAAGTTTTTTCGTTTCCTTAGAGACGAAGACTTTACCGAAAGGTGGACATTTTTGTGCAAGAGAGCAGATAAAATTAACGTCAAAACAGGTAATTGAAACAAAATAATTAGGATATTGATTCAATTGTACGGTTTCCATTGCATTGCGAACTTAAGAATTAATTCTGTTACAGCTCCAATATGTTCCATTCATTTTGATGAGGATTCATACTACAAGAGCTTGCGGGAAAAACTCCTAAAATACTCCCCCATTAAAGTGAGAAAATTAAAGAAAGATGCACTTCCTACTTTGAATCTTCCGACAACCTCAGTCATCAAAAACACTGAAAGGCAAGATAGAGTAAGCAAAAGGAGAAAAAAAATATCGTGCGGGAACTGTGTCAACAAGCCAACCAACCAGAGTAAGATATTCTAATAAACATACATTTAATTTAAAAGTCAATTGTAAGCAGAAAGTACACACAAATACTTTTGTTTTTAAAAAACTTTGTACTGTATAGTATTTTGTCATATTTAGCTAAGACAACAAAACATTCACTTTCCCCTTCTATTTTTTCTTTATTTCGTCACAAGCTGCAGTTTATTTTCAATGCAATGATAAGTAATACATTCAAATTGTTAAAACAGTGTAATGAAAAATTGTTTACGTATTTTTAATTAGTAATTAGGCCTGCATAGTTTTCAGCGCACTTCCAAATTATATAGTCTGCTTTTCTTTTATTTCAGACCATTCTCAAATGCACAGCTAAGTGACACAAATTATGAATCTGTTTCATGAAAAGAACTTCAATCATTTTCTCAGGAAACAGTTAAACAAATGCAGGAGCGAATCCAGCATCTTGAAGCTAAATTAAGCGAAGTTTTGGTCAAGTCTGAAATGATTGAAAAAGAAAAATGTTCATTAAGGGAGCAACTAGAAGCAGCCAGTTCAAATCAAAACGAGATAAAAGAAGTACTCTCCAATTTTTTTACTCCGGGCCAAATTAGTTGCGTCTTAGGGAGAAAAAGAAAAGTTCATTGGTCAGCAGAAGACATCGCTTCCGCAATTTCATTGAAATGTGTTAGTGCAAAGGCACACCGATATTTATTTTATGCAATCAACTTCCATTACCGGATATAAGCACTTTAGTCCACACCTGTGGATTAATGGTCAGCGCATCTGGCTGCGAAACCAGGTGGCCCGGGTCAATTGAACCTGGTTGAGGTTTTTTCCGGGTTTTTCCCTCAACCCAATACGAGCAAATGCTGGATAACTTTCGGCATGGACCGATATTTACGCAATCAACTTAAATATCCATTTTGATACAGCGTCGTAAAATAACCCAATAAAATAAAAATAAGCACTTTAATGAAATGGGCCCAAAATTTTAATTGTGATAATGGAATTTTGAATGATGTTATTTCCTTAATGAAAGCAAAAGGTAAAGATTTAAACAAGTTTAAAAAAACAACAGTTATTTCGTTTGATAAAATGAAAATAAATAGTACAATTTGTGTAGATAGAAAACCAGGTCAGATAGTAGATCCTCATAAATATGCACAGGTTATCATGGCTCGTGGCTTATTTGATAATTGGAAGCAGCCAATTTTTTATAATTTTGATCAGCCGATGACTGAAAACATTCTTTGTGATGTTATCATAAGGCTTGAAGAAAGTGGGTTTCATACGGTAGCTGTTGTAAGTGACATGGGTGGGACGAATAGAGCACTGTGGAAAAAACTGGGCGTAAATTCTGAAAACACGCACTTTCTCAACCCGTATGACAACACCACAAGAGTGTTTGTATTCGCCGATATTCCACATCTCCTGAAATTAGTAAGAAACCATTTCTTAGACAAAGGCTTCATTACTTCCAGTGGTGACATTATAGACAAAAGTTTTGTGCAACAACTGATTGATAAATCAACATCTGAACTTACAATGCTGCCCAAGCTTTCACGAAAACATTTGAATGTAGTAGGGTCTGAAAGGCAAAAGGTAAAAGCAGCAGCACAACTATTTTCTAATACTGTTACAAAAGCTCTAATTTATACACAGGAAAATAATCTCGTTATTGGTGACGCCATTCCCACAGCAAATTTTATTAAATCTGTTAATGATTGGTTCGATGTTTTTAATTCGACTGTACTTTTAAAAGCATACGGTGTGCACAAAGATGAGCAAGACAGTATCTTAGATAAAGTGAACGACATAATAGAAACGATAAGAGCCAGGGGACTTAGAATGAAATTACCATTTCAGCAGGGTATTCTTATGAGTATCAAATCCCTAAAAGACTTTCTTGAATATCTAGGCCAAGAAGATACAGTCCACTACTGTCAAATTAAAGCAAGATGTACTGGAGTGCTTTTTTTCTTACATAAGAGGCATGGGACATCAAAACACCCATCCAACACCTGTAGAATTTAAATATCGAATGAGAAATTACATGATGGGCAAACATTCGGTAGCAGTTTTCTCCACAAAACGTAATGTAGACGAAAGAGTTGAGGAAACCTGTTTAGTTACAGATTTAAAAGAATGTTCTTCACACCAGGAAGGGTAAATGAAAATGTATTGCTTGGGAAAGAGCTCAGACTTACCATTAGCTTAGGATCAGCTGCAATAGATGAAACTACTTTCGATGTAGTGGATATCCCCGAACTCTGTGATTCCCGCAGGTTATGTTGCCCATCGATTGAGAGGAAAGCATCCCGAACTTTTCGAAATTAATCCCACTAAAGGGAACATTTGGACTGATTCCCTTTCCAGAGGGAATTTAACGAAAGCCTCACAGAACTTTGTAAATGCTATGATAATAGGTGAGAACATTTTCAAAGACATTCATGGCACTTATTATTGTAAGTCACAAAATATTTTCAATATCGTGACAGACAAAATAATGGAAGCAGTTGATGAAAAAATACCGTGCAAAGCTGTCAGCTGTTTTGTTACAACAAGGACATACGTACGAGTGCGGCATCTTAATAGGGTAGCACAAAATCTGGATGACGAGAAAAGAAGAAAGAGAAATAAGATGAGCAAAATTATCAAGTAAATGTACAGTTGAAGACCTGCCGGGAATAAGGATGTAACCAACAAAACTATAATTTTTCAGATGAAAGAAAAATACTTTCAGGTGCATATTTTATTATAATTACTAGCAAAACAATTTGACTAATCAAGCATACAAGTGTATTCAGTTATTGAATGCAATAATTAATTGTTATAAATATGAAATCCTCAAAATTACCCTTCCCACCTAAATCACGTATTTCATTGATTTGATATTACAGTGTTCTTTCTGGGACGTCTTCAATTATGGAGCAGTTTTCTAAATGCAGTATAGTATGTCGGAGTTTGTAAACTGAAAATATAAAAGAATGTATAGTAGGCAATGTTCATTATATGTATTAACTTAATGTTTAATATTTAAAGTTTGGCGCAACACTATTTCTTCCTTATTAAACAATTTCATATTCTTTAACTGTTTTGAGATTGTATTTATTTATTTTGACCGACATCCAGTGGCGGTTCCTCGGAGGAGGTAAGGGAGGAACGTCCTCCTCACATTTTCTTCTTTTGAAAGTAAATACCAAATAAAATATATGCCTTGAAATTCGAGGAAGATTCGATAATTTTTAAGTTCACAGCTATAAGAAAAACTCGGTTGATCGAGTTTTAAACGACGCGCGCTCATGTGCTGTAGAAAACTGTGAGAAGGATGCGAGATTGTCTGTGTGGAGGAAAGGCACTCCATTCCTCCTCTACTGCAGTTAACACACACAGACAACAGCGCACTAGCGGCCAGAGAAAGAAGCAGAGTTTTAAAGCAAGTAAATGAACGGAGAGGGAGGAGATCCTCCTGTGAATCAGTCATGGGCGGGAAATAGAAACCGACTGGTCGTGCAGCAAGCTCGCTACTGCTGCCACCTAACGATGCTGCATTCAACCACACTATAACACATCTAGGAAGAGACACAACAAAAACAGTTTTAACGCAACGCTATGAAAGACACCATGTAAACTTTTTTTCAATTATAAATCAAAAATATTATTCATTGCACTTTATATAGGCTACTATTCATGGTTTGAAACTTTCGTGGATATTTGAAAGTTAAAGTCGGGTTTATGTAAAACAAAGAGAAAGTAGTTCTACATAGTTGGCCCCTCAAATTCACTTCTATTCATTGTATACTAGACAGGGCAACAGCCAAGTTGTCAGTTTTGTACAAATATATTTGAAATTGAAAGTAGATACTCCAAATTACATTATTTTAATATAAAAAATTAATCAGTCACCGGCAGCTTTGAACAATAATGATAGTATGACTTTACAAGAATTGACATTGATACTGAAGTTGTAAAATGTACATGTGGCAACACAGACCACGTGGGTGGATGCAGTGTTCTCGCTTTCCTAACAGATTATTTCCCATTCCCATTTCCGTAAAACGGTCCGGTGACATGTTAGTAGCTAGTCTCTTCCAACACGTGTGATGCTGTAGTGTGCTCGAAAAATGCTACGAGGTTGTGAATTTCCTTGTAATTGTTAATTTGTGCAATTATTCAACAATGAATGGAATTGGAAACATAATATATTTTGGAAAATTTAGGAAACTCAGTTTACAAGAACAGATTATTGCTATACAGAAGGGAAGGCCAACCCCAACACTACCTGGTCTTACATGTATGCATGTAGGCTAATTTGTAGCATGTTTCATTCAGGAAAGTGTAATTTCCTGCGCTTAAGAAATATGCAGGAGCCGCCACTGCCGACATCTCTCAATAGCATTCCTTCTGCTGCAGAACCAAGCAGGACAATGACGTCATCAGTTGTCTTTTATTACTTGATCCCGAAACAATAACTCGTGTTGTGGCGATTGCAGCAAGCGGTTCACTTGCAGTGAAGTGCGTTCCACATGACGCAATGCGCAGAAGCTGACCAAACTGAGCATCGGTATGCCTGCCCCCTGGGTCAAACGGGCCGAAATTTCAATATAAGATACAAAGAACATAGAAATATCTGCCATGAAATCTCTCATTCTGCTTTCGGTGAACACATATACAATAATCAACATTATTTTACAGACATTAACTCAGAATGGAAATTTTACATACTAATAGGAAAGGTAAATTATTAAATATTCTGGCATCAATTGAAATATACAAAGACAAATTCATTAACTCTCATAATTTGAATGAAATAGCAATTTACGAAAAAAAAACATTCTCTTTGATCTTTATATTCCTTCCGATTTGAATAGTAAAAGACTAATGTAATATCAGTCAATGTAATTTCTGTCCTTTCCCTCAACTCAGTCTCCTTTAAGTCAAGCAACAACGCGTTTCGATCACCTGAACTAGCCGGTGAGTCTTTCATCCAAGTCACAATTTTGTCCTTTTTTTTTTTAATTATTTATTTTTTAAATATGAACTGTGTAAACTTATCGTAAGAATGTACATACATCATGAGATGTTAACTTTTTTAAATGTCACTTCTACTATCACTTTTTTATTTAATTCATTATACTTTTTTATAATCTCTTACATTATTTTTAATTACCATATGCATATATAGAAGACATAATAATATTGATTATAAATTATTATATCATTTTTTAACTTTTCCAGTTATTGAAAGACTTTTATAAAATATTACATACAATTCAGGTATCTTATTATTACTATTTAATACGAAAAAATTCGTACCGGTACCGGGAATCGAACCCAGGACTTCTCAGCTCTGCGCGCTGAGCGCTCTTTCCAACTGAGCTATGCCAGGACTCGATACACAGCGCTGGCCGAACCCCTGTCGTAATGCTTTTTACGGCCTTACTACCTGCACTTGAGATGATACACGTCATATATGCAGGAGCGCATATTTAAATGACTTTGTGGCCATATTCAACATGAGTTTCATGAACAGTTAATACATCACATATTCATTATGTATGAGGTCTCGCCCACCTCATTGAATATTACACGACTACTCTGAAGTAGCCAATGTGTATTATTATTAGCATAGCTCATTGGAAAGAGCGCTCAGCGCGCAGACCTGAGAGGTCCTGGGTTCGATTCCCGGTACTGGTACGAATTTTTCTCGTATTAAATATTAAAAATACACATTGGCTACTTCAGAGTAGTCGTGTAATATTCAATGAGGTAGGCGAGACCTCATACATAATGAATATGTGATGTATCAGATATCTTATATTTTTCCATTTGTTATTAATTTTGAAATGTAATTAAAAATGAGATTAATTACAATTGTTTTCGTTTTGCAATCGTGGTAAATAGTCACTGAAGATAGAGAAGCATCTCCGAAACATGTCTGACTATAATATCTTTAACAATCTTATTGTATTGATTAGTGTTCATACAACTGTAACATATCACCTTTAATGTATTTTATAAAATCTATGAACACTGTATTATTGACCTAACATGTGTGTTTTATCTTTAAATATAAATAACGTTTCTTAATGTTGTTCTTGAATAGCTATGCTTCCCAAGCTTGACAATGACAAAAATAGAAGAGAGGCATGAATCATTGTGGTGAACACGATCTAGTGGCTATCAGAGTCTTATAATAAGTCTAAGTAATTTTGATTGAAAAACAGGGAACTCTTCTTTATCTTGTGGTACTGTCCTGTTTTGTAGCTATTTCTTGTTCTGGTGCGGTACTGAATGACCACAAAATTTGCCTTAAATCAATATCTTGTAGTACAAATACTCAGGGATGCAGTTTCTAATTATAGTTGAAGGGAATTCAAACTGGAAGTTCTGGATAGAGTAACTGTTATTATTACTATTATTATTATTATTATTATTATTATTATTATTATTATTATTATTATTATTATTATTGGTGTTTTATTTTTGTCATATATGATCAGTTTCTTCACTTAGATATTGCTTCATTACATACCCCATATCTATCACTTTTTCGAGTTTTGTGGTGCTTTTAAATTTTTTTCTGCTTCTATGATTATCACAATAAAGTATTCTTCTTCAGCCTCCAGTTCGGACTAAATCACAAAACAAAACCGTGTAATATTCAACTTTTTCCGTACTAGATTGAATATTAATAATCCTCTCGGCAATATTGTACACGCCATGTAAATGACACATTGTGAATGTTCTTCACGAATGCCATTCATAGTGTCTTCAAAGTCCGAGGAAACTTCTTATTCATTATCTGTTAAGAATGTATTATGTACAGAAAGGTGACAGGTTCAGGGAAGTGTTTTATTTTATTATTTTAATTGTTCTTCTTTTTTTTTTTTTTTTTTAATAGTTCCTTTGTGAAAGCCAGTCATTGATATTTGAATGCCACTGTACATTCTGTACTGAGGAATGATTCTTTATCCCAATTACCATGTTGTTAATCTCTCAATGATTATTGGTAATTTTGAAATAAATTGTATTTTGTTTTCTTAGAGTTACAACCGTCGATATTTCGGATCTGCGTTCTTGGCAAATCATTAATCTCACAAATTTATTGATGTACAGAAAACCATTCCATTGTTTTTGATGCTGTATTGCTTGAATGTCATACATGCTGCTGTTATGTTGAATACCGTCCAAGTTCTGGTCAGATGTTATTGCTTTACATTTCATGCACGTGTCAACGATTAATTATTATGATGTATATTGACTGACGTTATATTTTTATGACAGTGTTCCATACACCTGTGATAGCGCTGCTTCATCAGATTGCGAAGATATTGCACGTGACGTCCACCTGACTGCCAAGTCGGTTGATGCAGACGAGACGCGATTCAAATGCGATGTTTGCGGCAAGTGTCTTTCCACTGCGGGCAATCTGAAGAGACACGTGTTGAAGCACACCGGCGAGAAGCCGTTCAAGTGCGATACCTGCGGGAAGTGCTTCACGCAGCAGGGACATCTGAAAGATCACTCGCGCCTTCACACGGGCGACAAGCCGTTCAAGTGCGAGGTGTGCGGGATGTGCTTCTCGCATTCGGGGACTTTGAGTAAACACGAGCGCCAACACAGGGGCGAGAAACCTTACAAGTGTGAAGTGTGTGGTAAATGTTTTCGCAGCTTTTTAATTTGAAGACTCACGAACGCTCCCACACGGGCGAGAAACCATTTAAGTGCGATACCTGTGGATTGTGTTTCTCGTGCTCTGCTTCATTAATCAAGCATGATCGCTTGCATACGGGCGAGAAGCCGTACCAATGTGATATTTGTGGGAAGAGTTTCTCACAGCCGACTAACCTTAAGAGGCACGGACTGCTGCACACTGGTGAGAAACCATTCAAATGCCAATTTTGCGGAAAATGTTTCTCGCATCAGAGTAATCTGAAGAGCCATTCACGCCAGCATACCGGCGAGAAGCCTTACGAGTGCGGTGTCTGTGGCAAGTGCTTCTCGCAGTCGGGCAATCTGAGAGTGCATGAGCGTCAGCATACCGCTGATAATTATCCAGAAAATGCGGTGTGCGTGGAAAATGTTTCTTCTGTAGATGGAGTATAAAATCTAATTTACTTACACCTTTTAGAGAACACGGAGGTTCGTCGCCCGCCATCGTTCCCTATCCTCAGCATGATAAATCCGGTCTCCACAAAGGTCTTTTTCCCGTCTGGCTTCCCAGCTAACACACTATAAGCATTTCCATTTTTGGATTTGCCCATACGTGCTACATGCCCTGCCCTTCTCCAATGTTTGGATCTAGTGTTCCAAGTTATGTCAGGCGAAGAATACATACAGTTCTGCATTGTGTAACTTTCTCCATTCTCCTGTACCTTCGTCCCTCTTAGCCCCAAATATTTTCCTAAGCACCTTATTCTCTAATATACTTAACCTTTGTTCTTTTGTGAAATTGAGAGTTCAAGTTTCACAACCATGCTGTAACATGTAACTGTTTTATAAATGCTAACGTTTAGTTTATAAATTCTATTTTATTGACCTATACTGCATTTGTGACGTTTGTGGAAAGTACGTCTCGCAGGCGACGAGGAAAAAATTCGAAGAATGCCACAATTCCACCATTGTGCCAATAAGGATTGGATGTAGAATGAGATTTTGATAACAGAATAACCTAAAAAACTAAGAAGACTAGTATCACCATCATCATCTTCCTAACAAGTAAGAAGACTAGTATAAAGGTGGGAAACTATTTAAACATATCTGTGAAAAATGTTTCGTCATGGAAGTGTTATCAACATTTAAAATTCGATGATTGATTGATTGATTGATTGATACGGTATAAGTAAATGAATGTACACGTCATTATAAATACAACAATATAGATTAAAATACATTATTGATTAACAGTACATTATACATTAAAATTACGTTTTTAATATTGGTATATTAAGTAATATTACATCTAGTATCATTGAATCAGTCATTGCAGAAAGGGGATAAGTCATGAAAAACGCGAAAATGAGTTAAGAGTGCCATTGCTTTCTCCAGACCTAGACACACATTTCCATACTGAAATGGGACAAATTTGCTCATTGTCAACGCAAAGCAGAGTACCATAAGCAGCGCAGTCATTGCAGAAAGGGGACAAGTCAGCGACTTACCTTCTTTCTGCACTGACTGACGACGTGACGCAACTCCGCGGATCTAATAAGTTACGCGCCCATCAGCTGATAAGGAAAATGATAGACAAGCTAGAAGTAGTAAGTGACCCAGGGGAAGAAAACTGTGTTATTAGTGGTAAACGTAAACGCAAAGAAATTAACTACCACAGAAATGTAAATAAGAAAAATAAACTGAAGGCACTGGAACGTCAATTCCATTAGGAAGTCTGTAGCAGCCCGTACGACAGGAGAACAATGTGGGTAAGAAACTACTCATTGTTTGTTTAGACGCAACTTTGGGTTCAAAAATTTTCAACATTTACAATTTCAAAGAACATACGGCGCACTTCTATTTCTATCATGAAGGTATAGGCCACAAATCTTCAAATGAAGTGTGTTCCTTCTGAACTACATTGAAAATAATGTCCCATCTTCAGTCAAGGAATTGTATTTTTTCTCTGATAAATGTCGAGGGCAAAATAAAAATCATACCTTAATTCGAGTGTTGCTTGCACTGACCCAAATGGGGAGATTTAACAAAATCATTCATTATTTTCCACAACGAGGCCATTCATTTCATCCCTGTGACCGCAACTTTGGTGTAGTGAAGCGCAAACTAAGGAAGACAGACAGGGTATATGTGCCAGACCAATACAATATCTTGATCCACCAAGCAAACACAAACAACAAATTTTCTGTAGAATCAGTTACTACTGATGATATTTTGAATTTTAAATATTAGTCGCAGAGTATTTCAAGAAAACCACCTGCTCATTAGACACACTGAGGAAGAAAGGGAAAGTTAAGAATATGTTTTCTTCAGGACAATTCAGTGAATTTGTTTACTCTAAAGATGATCCTGGATGTGTGACTGCCAGTTTGTTCATTGGTAGTGAAATGAGAAAACAGATTCTGCATGAAAAAACCAGATTCTGGACGCATAGTAATGCCTACACAAAAGCATACAACGGGAAAATTCCCATTAATACGCAAAACACCTGGAGACGTATCGAAAGTGAGGCAATACATTCCATTGGAACACACTTTCTTTTACGAAGAGATCCTGAACTGGCCACCTTGTGACAAGGAATCTACAAATGACGTGCCTTCCAACGTCTAACAATACACTCTATAACAATTGAAACAAATGATTTTGTGTAGTAGTTTAGTGTATTTTTATTGTGCTCTCCTATATGCAGTTTTTAAGTATTAGTTTAAAAGTAGAGTTTTGATTTAAAACTGTGATGTAAAATCACATATTGGTACGTTTCTGTAGTAGGAATAGTTGCTAAAATGCAAAAATAATTATGTAAATGGTGACAGTAATGTAGTAATTACACACAAAACCATCGTTATCATTGTAATTATTAACATTTAGTTTGTTTTCAAATATTACATTAGTCCAAAATTGTAAATTATATATATTTTTTTATATTTAACAATTCCTTGCAGAAAGGGGATAAGTCATGGTTCGATTAAACAACTTTAAACAAAAGTGTTTGAGATGTCAGATGCCTAACATGATGTATTATACTTCACTATTCATAAACAAAGTAACAAAAAATATTTATAATGATTACTCCAGTATTGGAAGAAGAAAACAGTTTTTATTGATTATCTCGAAAGTAAGATTTTATGACTTATTCCCTTTCTGCAATGACCGATTCAATTTAAGAATTCTGTCACTGAATAAAAACATTGATCAGTTGAAATTTATTTTACTTTCACTGTAAATTCTGAATAAGGTAAAGTTTGTTTATCCAGTGGGCAAAATATGTATCATTATAAGGAGACGATTATTCATATTTTAGTTTAAGATATACGACTGTAGCCACACGTACATTTCGCTTGTTATAATTATGAAATTCTGAATTCTCGTATTTATTGTCATTCTCTTTAATGAAAATTACACATTTATAAATTGGATGGAAATTTTGAAATCTCGCACAGCTTATATAAGTCCAAACCCTAATTTAAAAATGAATCATATAATTCTCCTTTTTCGAATAAATATCCTGCTTGAAATGATAGAGTTATCATATGAGAAGAATGCATGACTAGGATAATAATTGATATAAATATTGTCATATTTCGCTTCTGTTTACTTGAAAAATGGCTACATTAGCTGAACTTAGTTTTTTAGCAATATGATTACAATTTTCGTACGGAGTCAATAGATTGTCCCTTAAATGGCAAGAAAACTTTTGCTATATTCGCTATAACAAGCCAAAAGCGTTCAGCTTTCTCTTAGCAATTGACATCAATATATTGACGGCCAGTCGAGGTGGGCCCCTCCAAGTTTGTGACTGGGGGTGCAGTGGTGGCTCTCGTGCATTCGTTTGTGCACATTTATCTTATATCACCACCCAGCCCTTTTCGAGCTCCCGTCTTTCTCACCAATATTTCTCACTGCCGGCCACCATTGCATGCAGAACGCCCACCACATCATCACAGCCATTTTCACCTCTGCATCCCCGATGTATAGATTCCTACGTCTCCTACATGACGGAATTTGCTGAGAATGCCTCATTAGGCCTCATATTGCTTCCCCTTCTAGCTACTTATATTCACTATTAGCTTAAGTTTCGTAGCCTTATAACTCCTGCCTCTTCAGCGGGGATCTTTCCTATCTCCGTGGTCCTGTCCCACGGTTTCGAGCGCGACTTCCAACTTGTGTGGCTCGACAGGGCGCCCAGCAACGAAGCAATAGTGGACCCTTCACACTGCCCCTATATGCAAGTTTATGTGGCGAGCCCGAACCTGAGGTCACGTTCACTCACATAGAGCCCCAATGGGGGTCCGGGACGATTTAGACACTCCGGTGACCGACTCTGCTCGCCGGGACAGATATATCGCTCCAACGTGTTGCCGTTGACGTACGGGTGTCGCAGTGTAATCAACCACAAGTCCCCTGAAACTGGATAGTCCTAGAATTGTGCAGTGTAGAGTGGGGAGCCACGGACTGTTATTCCCGTGGTAGGGGCATAAACCTGAGACACTCCTCTGGTGTAAGACAAGCCATCAGGCGTGTAATGACCAGTTTGAAGGGTAACTTGCGTGAGGTGGGTTGCTTGGGATCGGGCTGTGGGGGAGGGTTCTCATAGCCGGCACAGAACGCGAACAATTTTTTAGGTTTCTTTGTTTCGCCCCCCCCCCCCGGTGGCAGACTGACGCCGACGGTTCCGTAGGGGGGGGCAGTTTAAATGTCCTCGCGCTCTTCTCCCCGCCCCAGAAAAAATTAACAAAAAAAAAGCAGGAATAGACACGACTGGTGGTCATATGACGAACATTGCTATGAAATTGGATCCTAAGAAAGTAACTGTCTAAGTGCCGCCTCCGAAGTAGTAGTAGTATTACTTTGGAAGGAACAGAAAAGACAGTGAAGAACATCTGTCCATCTGACGTGAGACGCGCACTCGACGGACTCGTTGGGAAGGTCAAAAATGCAACTCGCCTACGCAACGGTAGTCTCCTCGTCGGGACTATATCTCCAAAACAGAGTCAGACGCTGTTGAAAGCGAAGTTGCTGGGGTCTTACCCTATTAAAGTCGAACGGCACTCCTCGCTGAACACCACGCGGGGAGTAGTGCATACGGATTCTCTGGACGGTATGTCTGATGAAGAGATCCAGCTAGAACTGGCGGAGCAGTCTGTGTCCAAGGCTTACCGTTTATTACGTAAGCGGGACGGACAGACTGTTCCCCTGAGCACTGCCTGAGCCTGTCCTACCAGAATACATCCTTGTCGAGTGCGAGCATGTCCCAGTTCGTGCGTATGTGCCGAACCCAATCCGGTGCTTCAGGTGCCAAAACTTCGGACATAGGCAAAAACGTTGCACTTATAATATATGTGCAAAGTGCGGCGGTGCTGACCATGGGAATCCCCATGTGCCGGCGCCGAGCGCTGTGTGAATTGTTCTGGGGACCACGCCGCTAATTCTAAAAATTGCCCGAAGTATATGGTAGAGAAAGATATTCAAGGACAGAGAGTCCGAGAAAATATTACGTTTTTCGAGCGCGTAAGCTTATATTAGATCAACAAAAAAAAAAAAAAAAAAAAGGGAACGGGAAAGTCCTATGCCTCAGTATTGAAAAAAGCCGGGTCGAGATTAGGTGTGCGGCGATCTGCGACTGAGTGTCCATGGTCGAAGGCTAAGCACGATATCATAGAAAAGATAAGAAGAGAAAATCACTCGTAAAGCCAAAATGATAATTTACATTCTCATAATGACTGATATTGTACAGTGGAATGTGAAAGGTGTACGCAGCAGATAATGCAGAACTACAACAATTGATCTATTATGAGAATTCTCCTATTTTATGTCTAGAGGAGACACACCTCCGATCTGAACACTCCCTGAATATATTCAGGATTCAGTGTTCACCGGTACGATCATCTTCCTGGTATTCGGCCCAATGGAGGTTGTGCCATCCTACTCCGCCGAAGCATATTTTCCTCTGTTATCAACATAAACACTCCACATCAATGCGTATGCGCTGCAATAACTTTACCTGCCATTCATTTTTCAATAGTCTGTCTCTATATGCCGCCAGAAACTTCTTTTACAATAAATGAAATTGAACATATCCTGTCGCAGGTACATGCTCCATATCTGTTAGTGGGGGATTTCAATTCATCCCATCACTCTTGGCGCTCAAATTCTGATAATGACTGAGGATATAAACCGTTGCTTACGAGATTATACAAGCTGGCGCATAGAGCTTGAAAAACGAGTCTGAAGTGGTTCCCTCGTAATGCCAATTTCGCCGCTCGGAGCGCTGTTCTGCCCTATATATTCATAGCAGAACACTTAAAAGACATTGACATTTGGGACATTTAAAGGACTCATCATTGCTTATTAAATGCTTCGTACAATATTTTATGGACAATAGACGTAATTTGCAAACTTCTACTCCTCAATTATATTACAATAAAAGGCTGTCATTCTTAATATTAAAACATATTACATATAAACTGAGGGGACTGTCTGCTCTGTACTTCAGTTCATACACCAAACATTTCCGTCTTACATATACTATAGCCTACCCTTTTCACCTAATATTATTAATATTGTTATTAAATAAGATATTGCAACTAATTAAGGTACTGCATTATCTTTAATTTCCTTGAATTCATAATTAAGCATTTGCAAGAAGGCCAAACTTTTCCCTCTCTTTTTAAAAAAAATACGGACGTTACAATAACTGAGAAGTATAATTACTGCGCGATTTTTTCTTGCAGTGGTGAAAACATTTCTATAGGCCTACTGATTAATCTATTGAGCATAGTAATAGTAAACGCTGTAGTATTTTAGTGCGTGTACGCCTAGCTCTTGTAAAACGAAATTTTCACTTTCACTTTCAACGAAACACTCAATCTATTCAGTTCTTGTATCTTGCAAAATTATCCATTTGTGATCATCTTTCCAATATAACCTCCCATTGAAACGACCTCTTAAAATCATGAGCTAGAATTTATTATTTTAAAAACATTTCCACGTACATACTGTTATAATTGTTATGAACCACAATACAAAAGACAACACTGTGAAATTGGATTAATTTACCAAGATCAACATCAATACCGGTAGTATAAAATCACATATAGGCCTAGGCTATATTATTTCATTATTTTATGGTATTAATTAGAAGAATTAATTTTGAAGAATTTACAAATATGCTGAAATAATTTAGGACACCTCTTATAGAAATGTAAAAATATATATGTACATTTTGAAACAATGGGTATAGCACCACTTGAAAATGTTGAGCATTTTAACAGTAACTTGTAAATTGTTCCATCACGTTGTCTATAGTGTTCATTTATTGTAGCACTTTTAGAACGAACGTGGTTCACATACATAAGAAGAAATGACGATGGAATGAGTCGAAGACATACAGTTTTCTTTAATTTTTAGCAAATGATGAAGTTGAATATATACTGTTACTTCATATCCTAACATAAGTAGAGTTGCCACCATAGATGTAACACCTGAAATGAATATAAAATAAATTAATGTATTGGTAATGATACAAGAATAAAAAGAAATTAGGCTAGACATAACCTCACAAAATTACAAACACATGCTAAAACAAAAAAAAAAAAAACTTTACATATCCGTATATAATAAAACTAGATATTCCAGATATAATTTGTTTCACACGATAACCACCTCAGCCTATTTCGGCAGCAGCCATTATTAGTTACAGTTTGAGGTGCATTACCTAATCTCATACTAACCTTGTTAAGTTCTCTAACCTAATTCACTGATAATTACGTAACAATACACAGGTCTAAAATACAGACAAATACACATTAATTACCTAATAAGTACAGCATGAAGATAATTCATTACTTTTGTCGGTATTTTCTAAAAGAGAAAGTGAAAACAGTAACAACATTATCTTCGATGTTTACATCACGTCGTTCACATTTTCATTAGGCCTATATCAGTAATGCTTGGTAAGTGAAACAATGCATGAAATTATTTTACATTTCGGGTCACATCATTCGATCGGAAAATGCAATTCGCCACTTTT
The DNA here is from genome assembly GCA_025594305.2 of Periplaneta americana. Lineage (NCBI taxonomy): Eukaryota > Metazoa > Arthropoda > Insecta > Blattodea > Blattidae > Periplaneta > Periplaneta americana. The sequence goes on from JAJSOF020000042.1 coordinate 14,952,138, forward strand.
AACATAGCATTGCTTGTTATATGAGAGAACTTTGACATTTACCTTAACCTATAAAGATACGACCTGTTGGTACCGAGTTCTTCACATAGCAAAACACAGACAATTTTCGAATATAACTTAGATGAACAGACTTCAAATAACACTGTAATATGTTTGGCATATTTATAATATTCGTACTCAATCAGTAATGCACAATTAATCGAACTATTTTCACGATGCACAATGCTTTGTAATGGTACTATTCATCATTTCATAGGGCAGAGAGGCGAACCTAGCGGCAGAAATTGTCATGACTCACAGAGACCTACTCTCGATCGTGCTATGCGCCAGCTTGTGTAATCCCGTAAGCAACGATATAAACTAACAGAGGTATGTACCACTCTAAATCTTGTTACCCAGAATTCAGGGGAAGCAACACACCTCTCCTTGGCTTACGGTACTTACTCCATGATAGATATCTCCATTTATAGCCCACTTGTGTCCACGCGTTTCGAATGGTCTCTCATTCACGACCTACATGGTAGTGATCACGATCCCATTGGAAAGCATATGTCGGCTCTACGTCCTGCGGAATCTCGCTCTTCATACTCGCTCGGACTGGGATTTTCTGATCCCATATCATCCGATGATAAGGGACTTGATAGTATGGACTCCGTAGTAGAGCACATTTCAAATGAGGTTATTAAGTCCCAGGAATTATCTACCCCCGGTCATCCTGCAGCCCAAAACGCTTCTCTGTCCCCTGGTGGTCGGATGCTTGCAGAGATGCAATCCGAGAACGCTAACGTGCCTTACGTCAATTTGAGCGCCATCCGACCCAAGATAATGTTGTCTAGTTTAAACGTCTTCGAGCCAAAACTCGTCGCACTGTATGCGATCCTAAGAAGACGTCCTGGACAAACTACGCCAATTTATCCCAGGTAACATCGTATGGAACAAAGTCCGTCGAATAATGGGGAAACGTAGTTCTGTAATTCCGGGCCTTCTGTACAATGGCGTAACGACCACCAGTCACGTAGAAATTGCAGAAATATTTGCTACCACTTTGCACAGATAAGCAGTTCAAATAATTATATCCCGCAATTTCTAAAAATCAAAGATGCTGCAGAAAACAAAAATTAAATTTTAAATCTAATAACACTGAACACTACAAAGCACCGTTCACATCTGAGGAGCTGGAGGTGGTACTAAACACATTCCCTAACATCTCCTCTGGTCCTGATAACATCCATAACAGCATGCTTCGCCATATACCACGAGCTGGTATATCCTTCCTGTTGACAATGTACAACAGAATCTGGACTGAGGGAATATTTTTATCTTCTTGGCATTCCGCCATTGTTATCCCCGTCCAGAAACCGGGAAAGTATCCTTCTTTGTCTGGAAGCTACAGACTAATTTCTCTCACCAGATGTGTTCTCAGGTAATGGAAATAATTATAAGCAAACGCCTGATGTGGGTATACGAATCGGAAAACCGGTTATCTAAACATCCAGTGTGGTTTTCGTAAGCACAGATCCGCCGCAGACCATCTTGTTCGGCTAGAGACCGCCATTAGAGATGCTTTCCTCAAGAAGGAACATCTTGTGGCGGTATTCTTTGATGTAGAAAAGGCTTACGATACCACAAGGCGTTATAGAATTCTGCAAACTCTGCATGATTGGGGACTTCGTGGTGGTCTACCAACGTTTATTGCGAAGTTCATGGCAGAGCGGTATTTCCGAGTTCGAGTGGGCACCACACTTTCTAACGAACATCTTCAAGGAAACGGCGTTGCGCATGGGTCTCTATTAAGCGTTCTTCTTTTCTGCATTGCGATCAATGAAATTGCCCACTGTGTGTGTGACCGAGTATCTTCTCTGTTGTACGTTGATGACTTCAGTTTATTTTATAGCTCCCGATATCTTTCATCCATCGGTCGACAGTTGCAACGTACTATCAGAATGAGCTGTTCGCAATGTGTTTAAATTCTCCATTCTAAGAATGCAGTGTGTTACTTTTACAACCAACGTGGATTGCATCCCCATCCTGAACTCTGTCTTAATGGAGTGGAGTTGCAATATACAGACACTGCGAGATTTATGGGCCTTATCTTTGATTATAAATTAATGTGGGCCGCGCATTTACATGATTTGAGAAGACGTTGCGAGAAATCTTTGAACATTTTCCGCCTTTTATCAGGGGTACGCTGGGGTGCAGACCGTACAGTGGTTTTACGCCTTTCCCGAGCTCTTATGCGATGGAAGCTGGATTATGGCTGTTTTATTTATGGCTCAGCAAATAAATCAAATTACGTCTTTTAAATACTATCCAATACCATGGGATACGACTTTCTATAGCGGCCTTCCGAACCAGTCGGATAGCGAGTCTGTATTGTGAAGCAGGAGATCCATCACTGTATCGCCTATGTAGTGTTTTGTGCTCATATGCTGTTAAGCTCCGCTCGCAGCCTGAGCACAATTCCTACGACTCCTTTCATCATTCGTCACTTTACGGCCGATACAGTGAAAATCCACGGAGACTTCGTCCAGCAGATGTGCTGTTTCCAGAACGTCTCTCTGAACTCGGCATCCATTTACCATCAGTTCGCACACTGGAGTATATCTCCACTCCACCGTGGATTATGCGATGTTCCATGTTTGATGTAAGTCTGAGTCGATGTTTTAAGAATTTTACACCAGTTTATGTTTATAGACTTCGTTTTATTGAACTTTTTCACGATATCCAAATTATTCATTTGTTTTTACTGATGGATCCCGGATAAATGATTGTGTTGGTTGTTCCTTCCTTACAAATGGAGAGGTATTTAAATACAGAGTAAGCCAATATAGCAGTGTTTTTACCGTTGAACTCTGTGCTTTTTACAGAGCTTTATTGTTTTTAATTAGTCTACCCTGGGGCAGATTCCTTACCTGGTCCGACTCTTTAAGTGCCATTCAATCCATGCAGTCTTTTATTTGTGATAATCCACTTGTGTTAAGAACTCAGAAGCTGTTCCACACCCTCCTTAGCTCTGATTATGAGATTGGATTAGTGTGGATTCCTGGTCATGTAGGGATTCCAGGAAATGAGGCCGCTGATGCTGCAGCCAGGGCTGGCGCACTGAATGGTTCTCTGGTATATTGGCGCGAGAGGTGGCAGGACATTCGAAACTACTTGAAATATAAAATATGGTGGCAAAGGGAAGGAGAGTGGTCTGCACAAGAGGGAAACAAATTACGAAATATAAAGAATACCTTCCGAGTTTGGGATTTGTCCACAAGAGCGTCAGGACACGAAGAAGTTTTATTCACCTGGTTGAGGATTGGCCACTGTCATCTGACACATGGCCATCTCCTACGTGGCGAACTTCAGTCGGAGTGTGATATGTGCCGTGTTCCACTTGCGGTGAACATTTTTTATTGCATTGCAGAAAATATTACCATGTTCGTTTGCAGTATGAATTTCGGCCGACTCTACGTGACGCCCTTGGAAATGATTTTAGTTGTACAAATGCAGTTGTGAGATTTTTATCGAATACACGTTTGGATAAGGTGATTTAGTTTTTTATTGACCCGTTTTACTTATTCTGCGGACCGTTTACATCCGGAGGTTGCATTTATTGTTTCATACTTGATATTACGCAGTTGAAATTTCGGACCTTATACATCCGAATATGTTATAAAACTTATAATTTTTTAAATATGATACACAGTTTATCTCTGGTGGTCATAGTTTTATTACTGTGTCTGTTCGTTTTGATTACTACCTATGGTCGTAGAACTGCTCACTTTTATGATTCTGTACAAATCACCTAGTATATACTGTATTTGTGTACCTGGTATTACCGTGACAACGGTTTTTGAGTTATTTTAGCTCACTGATTGATGTATTATTTGTGTGTTTGTTTTATGAAGAATTTTAGATAAGGGCGCAAATACCCATAGTAGCTGACGCGCCCTTTTTAAACACTACTACTACTACTACTACTACTACTACTACTACCACTACCACTACCACCACCACCATCAACACGACCACCACCACCACCACTACCACTACCATTACCACTACCACTATCACTACTACTAAGCCGGTTGCTGACTACCAAGCCGGTTGCTGGTTGCGACATGTGGGCGATACATTATAGTTTCGCCACACAGTTATGCACTTAGCTCAATAGTAACTCTGAAGTCTACTTACGTATTACGGTCAATTATAGTGTCGTGCTCTGTAATTAGTAGCTTTTCGCGAACGGCTGCGGCTACCGATTGCATAATGGTTAGCAGAATCGTAGCATATAATTACTTGATTGGAGATCCAGTGACTGGGTATTTCTTCTATTTGCTAATAATAATATTTTTAATCACTTTTATTGGTGCCAGATAAATCATTGATAGTTCTGTTTTCCATACATAGACTATATTATATAAATACTATATGGAGTAAATCATATTCTCTTCCATCCTGTATGTATATGCGCATCCCTCATGATGTTCCGAGACGTTGGAAATGTTGAATTCCAGCAAGCGGTGGAATATCCAAAAATCTATTTCTGATGACAATCACCGTGAAAGGCCGAAACAAATCATCTTGAAAGTTTGCGAACTAAATTGTTGTGTTATCTTTCAGTAATATTTATGACGTGAAATTGTTAACACTCATATCAACTGAGGAATGTGCTGATAGTTGACAGTGCCAGAATTAGATTGACGTCAGGTGGTACGTGACGTGCAATCTGCCGTTTCTCTGTTCTAGATCCACGTGAGCGGCAAGCTATTGGACCCCGATAAGATAGAGTGGTGTGTTCCACGTCAACTACTACACGGCGAGTCCCGCTCTTTTCCTCCCTTTACTCCATTTCTTTTCTTCTCCACCTTCTCTCACCATACTTCACGTCTCATCGTCTATTTCCTGTCTTCTTCTTTCTGATATTTCTTTTTCTTATTTTCAACGCCATACCTTTTTATGCTTCCTATTCTCTTTCTGTTCAACTTACTCTTATTCTTTAAACAGTTCACACTAATTATTATTAGTTTTATCAATTACGCCATGGCTCAGTTTATTTCTAAGTTGCGTATTGTCTCATTTCAGCCTGAGAACTACTAAGGTTGCTGTCCTAATCATGGAAGCACGTACACAATTTGTTACAACGTAGACATAAAATAAATATAGTTGTAGAGGAAAGCATTTTCTGACAAATAAAGCATCTGCAAAAAATAATCCTTTCCTTCACTAGCAACCAGAGACACAAATGCAGCCGATCCTTCTCTGCTGCTGAATAATGAAATGACGGAAGCGTGATCAAATATTGCTAATTAAAATGAAAAAAAAAAGTTTTACGGCATGTACGAAATAACATATCTTAACCAAATTCAGATTTCGTCGTTAAAGTGTTGTGAATATATTAAAATAATTTATTAAGGGGAGGTTCATAGTCGGAAAGTCGCGGGTTCGATTCCGATGGGGTCACGAATTTTTCCATTGATTTAATGCTTCCCTAGCTGAAATGAGTACCAGGGACATTTCCTTGGGGGGAAAAAAGCGATCCCTACTGCCATTAATGCCGATTGTCTGTAAAGATGGGATCGTTAATCTGTCGCCATTCTCTGGAGTGATTTGGCCTGTAATGGGGTTGATATTATTATTATTATTATTATTATTATTATTATTATTATTTTGGCTACATATATTATTAACCCGTGTTCAGGAAGAACTGCTCCTCGAAGATGGTTGTAGGAACTACATATATTATACGCAGACCAGAATGAAAATAGGTCTTTAAGCGGAGGTTTGAGAAATAATTCAATAGAAGGATACAGAAAGGGCACATCCAACCATTTTAATTTTGTTGTATGTCCCCTTTCTGCATCTTTCTATTCAATTATTGTTAGACGCAAAGTTTATTGCATTTTGATTGCTGGCTCGTATGTTTTACATATTTTTATGTGTAAATTAGCTAATTTTATTTCAGCATTTTGTGTTTTAAAAAAGTCGTTATAATAGAGTACAGTAAATAATGAACTAAATATAGTATATTCGAAAATTTGTTGGAATAACAGCATAGACTATAATGGACCCGAATACGCTCCCTTCGCTGCCATTCCAGTCTTTTTCAGTGGACTACATTTTATCATTTTTATGCATGCTCAGTGGAAATTAGCCTAAATCTGTTTGGAAACCTGTTACGAGTTAGGCAAACACGGTGCAGTGGGAATGACACTCTTGAGTCATCAGCGGCAACACCTCGTTGTACACTCTGGAAATCTTGGGCATGAGTAGTCCATAATATACTGTACGGGTTTATTAAATTCAATTTCTTCCCGAAGAAAGTCATCTTAAGGATTGTATCTTCCCTTAAAATATAGTTATTAGGTTTTTTCATAAATTCGTACCTCTTTTATTAAATGCAAAATAATTTATTTTACGTAAATAAAATATACAAATTAATCAGTAATGATTGTATTCCCTTTATTATTTATGACTGTCTACATTCTGGCATTTCCTATTCCACGACAGGTTTGGAATTGAAGAAACTGTGAAACCAAATTTGAAGAAGGCTTTGTTATTATTGTGATTCCTCAGAGATTGTTGCATGGAGGGAGGAGAAGATAAGTATCTGATGAGCAACATCAGAACAGCAAAGTATGTGTGGAATTTCCTCCTAGTCGGTCTCCTGTAAAAATTGCATTTGTAATGTTAAGAATATGCAGAGTAACATTATCTTGCTTCAATATCACGGAATGATCCGGTCTTGCGGCCTCAAGGCAGCTGAGTTGTTGGCAGAGACAGTTAAGAAATTCATATTAGCAGCTCCCTAGCAGAGAAAGTAGTCATCTGGCTACTTTCTCTGCTAGGGAGCTGCTTTTCCTCCTGCTCGTCATCGGTAGGAATAAGAGCTAACGATGCAAATGGCAACACGCTGGTTTTCTTGCTTCTGCTCAAAGCACACGTCCAATCTTCTTTACTGTGTTCAGAGCATGCGATCGTTGACTGCTTGCTTGATGTCGATCATCGTGAATGAAAGCGTCAAAGTCTTCCTGAACGTGGAGAATGATTGATGTGAAACGAGAACATAATTTCCGTCCCCTAAGAGACGAACGGTAAGGCGTAACGCTGCAAGTCTGAAGGTCGCGGGTTCGTTTTCCGATGGAGTCATGGATTTTTCCATTGATCTAATCCTTCCAGTCGCGGGTAAAGGCGGACACGTAGGACTGACATCCCTACTGTCATTAATGCCGATTTTCTGTAAAGGTGAGATCTCTAACATTTCGGCATTCTCTGGGCCGATTTGGCCTGTCATACGGTTGACTTTACCTTCTAGTTTCTCCGATAGCGTTCTCCCCTTAAACGACAGAAATGAGTTTAGCGGCCTTCGATGTCTTTACTGCTCGGTTGAACTCAAACAAAATGACACGTCGAAAATGTACGTTTTCTATATTTAACATTCTGTTTAAAGCATAAGAAATACAAACTTTCTCAAAACTGAGAAATTCAAGATGTATTTATTAACACATTAACATATTAAAGTGACAAATCCCAAACAAATTTTTACAAAGTCACCAAGAGCTAAGAAATTATGCATCAGCCTGTTATCCTGGACGGTGTTCGAACCGAGCCTATGCTAATAGTCACGTCACGAGGACAAACAAGTGATAAACAGAATACAGGCAAGCAAATAAAGCTGATTGGCTGTAATAATTGCCACGTTCCACGTGAGCAGGCAGATTATATTATTGAAAGTTTTCCTTCAACGTGACAGACATGTTGGATATCAATACGTGCGGTGTGTTCAAGAGAAACACAACGTCGCAATATGTCTAACGAGGAAAGAGTGTTAAAAATGGAAAGGTGCCTGGACGGGATGACTTAAATATGAAACTTTCAAAGTATGCTCCAACAGAAATTAGGGCAAGGCTAAACATTTTGAGCATGTATTGGAAGATTGCAACATATCAGAGGAATGACTAATAGGACAATTTGGGCAATCTTTAAAAGGAAACGGAAACGACCTTTCAGGAGAACATCCTCCTTAAAGTAGCTTATAATGTGTAAAGATAATCACCAACCATTAAACATCCTCAACAGAAACGAATTGATAGAGGAACAAGCAACAAACTGCTTGACATAGATGATAAAATATATGTAAGCGCCTCGCCCGCGGCGGAGTAGTTACCCTCTCTGCCGTCCACCGTGGCGACCAGGATTCGATTCCTGCCTGAATTATGAAGAAATTTGTTGTGGGCAAAGCGAGAGCGAGGGATTTTTCTCGGGTTCTCCCGTTTCCCCTCACGATTATCATTATCATTCCTCCATAAACATCCTCACTTTGCCAAATACAAAATGGCTGAGAGTTGTGATTAATAAAGACTGTTATAAAATTTATGTACAGATAACCTCCGGACCGTTAAACAAGGAGCGTGATGTGGGTTTATGAAATAGAAATGAGGCTCCAATTCTATATCCGTACTGCAAAAATAATACAAAAAGGGTAATTCTGTTTGCTGACTTTCATTCCATTCTTTACACCACGAAAAAGCTTTCAATAAGTTTCTCCGGAATAATGAAAGATAATAAATTACTTGGTATTCCCAAGAAACTAGTTCGATTAATTAAAATGTGTCTCAGTGAAACATACAGCAGAGTCCGTATAGGTCAGTTTCTATCTGATGCTTTTCCAATTCACTGCGGGCTAAAGCAGGGAGATGCACTATCACCTTTACTTTTTAACTTCGCTTTAGAATATGCCATTAGGAAAGTTCAGGATAACAGGCAGGGTTTGGAATTGAACTGGTTACATCAGCTTCTTGTCTATGCGGATGACGTGAATATGTTAGGAGAAAATACACAAACGATTAGGGAAAACACGGAAATTTTACTTGAAGCAAGTAAAGCGATCGGTTTGGAAGTAAATCCCGAAAATACTAAGTATATGATTATGTCTAGTGACCAGAATATTGTACGAAATGGAAATATCAAAATTGGAGATTTATCCTTCGAAGAGGTGGAAAAATTCAAATATCTTGGAGCAACAGTAGCAAATATGTAAATGACACTCGGGGGGAAATTAAACGCAGAATAAATATGGGAAATGCGTGTTATTATTCGGTTGAGAAGCTCTTATCATCCAGTCTGCTGTCCAAAAATCTGAAAGTTAGAATTTATAAAACAATTATATTACCGGTTCTTCTGTATGTTTGTGAAACTTGGACTCTCACTCTGAGAGAGGAACATAGATTAAGGGTGTTAGAGAATAAGGTGCTTAGGAAAATATTTTGGGCTAAGCGGGATGAAGTTACAGGAGAATGGAGAAAGTTACACAACACAGAACTGCACGCATTGTATTCTTCACCTGACATAATTAGGAACATTAAATCCAGACATTTGAGGGCAGGGCATGTAGCACGAATGGGCAAATCCAGAAATGCATATAGAGTGTTAGTTGGGAGACCGGAGGGAAAAAGACCTTTAGGGAGGCCGAGACGCAGATGGGAGGATAATATTTAAAGTATTTGAGGGAGGTGGGGTATGATGATAGAGACTGGATTAATCTTGCACAGGATAGAGATATCTTCTTCTCCCCTTTGGGCCTGTGGTGCTGTTGCAGGTAGTCGTGCCTGCTAACGTTCTACTACTTGGCGATCCTTCCGACTTTTTCCCAGGCAAAATTTACTTAAGTCCCTTCAGTGGTAGAGTGTGAACAAAGTGAGACAAATGACCTTTAGGTTAGGAAGCTCACAAAGGTAAGGATGCATCCCAAGAACACGAGTACCTTCTAAATGCTTCTCCGTTTATCTATCCATCTGTTGCAGTTCATAATCTGCAGTTAAACATCAGACAGCATAATTGATATTCTTTTACATAAATAAGTGTGTAGAGCCCGGACGAGAAGTTATGGCACCGGCGCGAGGGACGAATTTTAGTTCGTTTGCTTGGACTCGCCCTCACACTAAACTGGAGGGGTGTTGGGTTAGTTGGTTACTAGCATTCCGAGTGTTCAGATCGTTCTGCTACTACCGCTATTGCTAATACTGAAAACATTGTCCTTCTGAGCGTCGTCATTGTGGCATTGTCTAAGGTGTGAAATCATAGAGTAGTTCATAGTCAAGGACATGAAATAGCATACAATGAATGGAAATTCATGTCAGAAGAGGCTGTAAACGGAATACCAATTCCATTGAAAAGCGTGTGGTGTGTGCAAGAGTACTGGCTGCGACTGGTATTTCAAAGCGAACCTTGGCAAGAATCAGGAAAGAAGGGAAAAATATTGAGGCAGGAACAGCAGATCTTTCTCCAGTCCGGAAAAATCACAGCCGAAGAAGAAGATTGTTGCAGCTGTAGACAGTTTTGATGAGGAAGTCATAAGGAGACTCATTTATAATTTCTCCGCTACGCATAAGCAGAGGCCGACTCTGCAATCGCTTCTTCCAAAAATGGATATCAGTGTATGATTATGTGAAGAAAGTAGAGAACAATTACATTGAAAGTGAGCACGCGATGGACAGTATTTTGGAGAACATTTCCATAAACTTAGGGACATCTGATTCCAGCACAAATCAGTCGTCTGATTCGGATGGAGAATAAGAATATAAAGATGGAATAGCGGGCGTAATTCCATTAGGTACCTTCGGACTCTTGAGTAGGAAAGTGGTGATACTAAGGTAAGACGAATGTTTTTGGAAAGAGATGAAAGGGTATGCCTGTCGCTCTGAGCTTGAGAACCGTAACCCAAACAACCCCCACTCCTCTACCCTGCTGGCCGGCAATTTAAAACTTCGCGCAGGTTGGTGCCATAACATCTCGTCTCAGCTCTACGTCTAAATCGAAAAGTCACTATGATTAAAAAGTAATTGAATAGAATACCTATTTACGTCAAATTCTTCGGAACCAATTTTCGCTTTGCAGCGAAAGAAGTCGCATGAAGTGGCATATTGACAGTTCTAGCAGGTATTTACGTAAACCATGATTTTTTATTCGTCCTTCGATAGTTCTTAACTAATCGCGCCACGTAATTCTTTTGAATTATAGCTTATCTATGAGAAGTTCGTGCAGCGCAGTAACGCCTCCGCTAACGTCGAAGTAAATGAAATCAGCCTGAAATAAAAAACATGAAACGAAGATTAGGTTTTTCTAATTCTAGCACTTGGGACCGATAAAGCAATGAAGGTTTTACGTGGTCCTGCAGTGCATGAGGGCCATAAGTGCACAATCCTGTGCGAGCTCTCTCAATTTTGCTCTGCCATATTTCGGGCCCGAAACACATAACGTATATAATTAACCCTACTTTTTTAGGAGAAACTCTTATAAGTACACAAGCGAACTGTGTGTAGAAATCCAACATTTCGGTAGCAGAAATAGCTGCTGGAAAGTTAGACCTATATATCCGTGTAAATCTTAAAATACCGTATATTTTTCAGAAACACGGAACAGTTTTATTTCTGCTTATAAAAATTAAAATATTACAAAATCGTAGCTGGACACATAAATATCAAAGTGACTATGATATTTGAAGAGTTCGTTTCCAAAACATGTTCAGCGCAAAAGTACGAACTTATCTTTCAGGTTACTTTATCAAATGGAAAAAATGAATTTAGAAAACAAATGCAGTGGAAACAAGTTACTAATTATTGCTGTTTCGAGTTTCCTTGCTCTCCTAAGACCTTTTGGCAACGAGCTATTCGAGCACAAACCAATAAAGTCATAAAATCAGAAAGTGACAAGCTCAGTATTTATCGCATGAGTACAATGAAGTTAAATATAATTATTTTAAGAAACAGAAATGAACTTAACGCAGTTACACTGACATCACTCCTGTAGCTATGGATGAATTATAAAACTCTAATTTCGAAATATCCGACACATTCCTCACTTTGTCTTGTCACAGATGATTCGCTAATATCTTTTTCGCTTTTTAAACTGCGTTAAGTATTCAGGAGGTGACGGATACTATAGTCGCTGCAATCCAATCACTGACGAATCATAACGTAAACTATCAGCGAGCATCGAAACAATCAACATCATTTACCTGTAAGTTGCATTCAATCATATTTCCAATTTTCATTGTGTTCATAATAAAAATGAATATTTTCATTATTACGTAATTTCCATGGTATATTTTAGCTACAGTAGGTGGCTCTGATAGTGTACCTAAACATGTGGGAACAGCGGATGAAATATGATACGACGTAAGCGTGAATCTTCAACTAATATCGTAGTGGCGTTATTATCTTTGTTTAGTTAATTATTCTATTGGCGAGATTGTTGTATTATGTATGACGTGTACCACTTAAGGTCCAACACATTTTATTGTTTTGTAGGAAATATGACGGTGTCCGTCGACAATATGCAGTTCGGCCCAATCTACGTGATGCCCTTGGAAAAGATTTTAATTTTGCAAATGCAGTTCTGAGATTTTATCCACTACAGGACTTGATAGGGTGACTTAGTTTTTATTGGCTCGTTTTGCTTATCTTCTGGACCCTTTAGACCGGAGGTTATATTTGTTGTTTTATTTTTTCTTGCCTACTTGTCTTTTCGGACCTTTTACTTCCGAATATTTTATAAAACTTTACTGTTTTGAAATGCACCGTATAATTTGTCTTTGGTGACGTTTCTTTTATTATTTTATCTTGTCTTTTTAAACACTACCTAGGATCTGAGAATTGCTCATTTTTATGATTTTTTTACGAATCGTCTTGTTAATACTGCATCTGTGTACTTCGTTTTTAATGTGGCAACGTTTTTCAGTTCGTGTTCGTATTAAGCGTGTTGGATTGTTTGTGTTTGAAGGATTTTAGATAATGGCGCAAATAGCCATAGTAAATGATGCGCCCTTTTTAAAACCAATTAACTAACTCAGGGCTGGGCAGCAAGAGCGGATTCTACTCTCTCACGGGGAGCCATATGATTTCTCTTCATCCCCTTTCTTCCCCGCCGAACACGGCGCAGCGTTGTTTCCGTGACTGATGAATATTAAGCATCCCCGTTTAGAGTCTGGATCCGCTCCCGATGCCCAGCCCTGAACTAACTAAATAACTAACTAACTAATTTGTTTTATTCCGTATCACACATTTTTCATTTTCTCCAGAGTGCATTAAAACCAATTAATATGTCTGAATAAAAACTATGAGAACTAAATGCTTGCATTAAATCTTTATGCGTTATATAAGTAAAGAGCGTTCGGATCTTTAAAGTTGCATAAATTATCCAAGATATAACTGTTTCAAATTATGTTACTTTCGAAAATGAACACTTCTTCATTATGCATTACCACCTGCATTGGAGCCTGCTGCTTGCAAAGTAGCCTGTGTTAATAAGCAGTGAAGGGGTAGGCCTACTTACCACAAATAAATCCACAGGTGCTGTGCTGCATCCTTAACTTGGTGTGGATACAGTGAGAAAAAGGAGAATACAAGATTAACAAGAGCAATGGAAGGAAACCATGAGGAAGACAAGGAGAATGCTACGACAGTAAAATAAATACCACAAGAACAAGGAAAATACAAGAATGAAAAGTGGAATCCAAAGAAAAGATGAAGAATACAAAGAGAAAGGGGAAAAGGCAACATACAAGGAGATTAAGTGTGATGCCTAAACACAACAAGAAGGATATACAAGGCGATTAAGTGCGATGCCTAAACACAACAAGAAGGGAATACAAGGAGATTAAGTGCGATGCCTAAACACAACAAGGAGAAGGGAATACAAGGAGATTAAGTGCGATGCCTAAATACAACAACAAGAAGGGAATACAAGGAGATTAAGTGCGATGCCTAAATACAACAAGGAGAAGGGAATACAAGAAGATTAAGTGCGATGCCTAAATACAACAACAAGAAGGGAATACAAGGAGATTAAGTGCGATGCCTAAACACAACAAGAAGGGAATACAAGGAGATTAAGTGCGATGCCTAAACACAACAAGGAGAAGGGAATACAAGGAGATTAAGTGCGATGCCTAAACACAACAAGAAGGGAATACAAGGAGATTAAGTGCGATGCCTGAACACAACAAGAAGGGAATACAAGGAGATTAAGTGCGATGCCTAAATACAACAACAAGAAGGGAATACAAGGCGATTAAGTGCGATGCCTAAACACAACAAGAAGGGAATACAAGGAGATTAAGTGCGATTCCTAAATACAACAACAAGAAGGGAATACAAGGCGATTAAGTGCGATGCCTAAACACAACAACAAGAAGGGAATACAAGGAGATTAAGTGCGATGCCTAAACACAACAACAAGAAGGGAATACAAGGAGATTAAGTGCGATGCCTAAACACAACAAGGAGAAGGGAATACAAGGAGATTAAGTGCGATGCCTAAATACAACAACAAGAAGGGAATACAAGGCGATTAAGTGCGATGCCTAAACACAACTAGAAGGGAATACAAGGAGATTAAGTGCGATGCCTAAACACAACAAGGAGAAGGGAATAAAAGATTAAGTGCGATGCCTAAACACAACAAGAAGGGAATACAAGGAGATTAAGTGCGATGCCTAAACACAACAAGAAGGGAATACAAGGAGATTAAGTGCGATGCCTAAATACAACAACAAGAAGGGAATACAAGAAGATTAAGTGCGATGCCTAAACAGAACAAGGAGAAGGGAATACAAGGAGATTAAGTGTGATGCCTAAATACAAAAAGGGGAAAGAAATACAAAGGGATTAAGTGCGATGCCTAAACACAACAAGGGGAAGGAAATAGAAAGGGATTAAGTGCGATGCCTAAACACAACAAGAAGGGAATAGAAGGAGATTAAGTGCGATGCCTAAACGCAACAAGGAGGGATTACAAGGAGATTAAATGCGATGCCTAAACACAACAGCAAGGGATTACAAGGATATTAAATGCGATGCCTAAATACAACAAGAAGGGAATTACAAGGAGATTAAGTGCGATGCCTAAACACAACAACAAGGGAATAGAAGGAGATTAAGTGCGATGCCTAAACACGACAAGAAGGGAATATAAGAAGATTAAGTGCGATGCCTAAACACAACAAGAACGAAATACAAGGAGATTAAGTGCGATGCCTAAACACAACAAGAAGGGAATAGAAGAAGATTAAGTACGATGCCTAAACACAACAA
Organism: Periplaneta americana; assembly: GCA_025594305.2. Classification (NCBI taxonomy): domain Eukaryota; kingdom Metazoa; phylum Arthropoda; class Insecta; order Blattodea; family Blattidae; genus Periplaneta; species Periplaneta americana. The sequence goes on from JAJSOF020000042.1 coordinate 14,967,218, forward strand.
GAACGAAATACAAGGAGATGAAGTGCGATGCCTATACCCTAAACACAACAACAAGGGATTACAAGGAGATTAAGTGCGATGCCTAAACACAACAAGAAGGGAATATAAGAAGATTAAGTGCGATGCCTAAACACAACAAGAACGAAATACAAGGAGATTAAGTGCGATGCCTAAACACAACAAGAAGGGAATAGAAGAAGATTAAGTACAATGCCTAAACACAACAAGAACGAAATACAAGGAGATTAAGTGCGATGCCTAAACCCTAAACACAACAACAAGGGATTACAAGGAGATTAAGTGCGATGCCTAAACACAACAGCAAGGGATTACAAGGATATTAAATGCGATGCCTGAACACAACAAGAAGGGATTACAAGGAGATTAAGTGCGATGCCTAAACACAACAACAAGGGAATAGAAGGAGATTAAGTGCGATGCCTAAACACAACAAGAAGGGAATATAAGAAGATTAAGTGCGATGCCTAAACACAACAAGAACGAAATACAAGGAGATTAAGTGCGATGCCTAAACACAACAAGAAGGGAATATAAGAAGATTAAGTGCGATGCCTAAACACAACAAGAAGGGAATAGAAGAAGATTAAGTACGATGCCTAAACACAACAAGAACGAAATACAAGGAGATTAAGTGCGATGCCTAAACACAACAACAAGGGATTACAAGGAGATTAAGTGCGATGCCTAAACACAACAACAAGGGATTACAAGGAGATTAAGTGCGATGCCTGAACACAACAAGAAGGGAATAGAAGGAGATTAAGTGCGATTCCTAAACACAACAAGAAGGGAATAGAAGGAGATTAAGTGCGATTCCTAAGCACAACAACAAGGATCACAAGGAGATCAAGTGCGATGCCTGAACACAACAAGGATGGAATAGAAGGAGATTAAGTGCGATTCCTAAACACAACAACAAGGATTGCAAGGAGATTAAGTGCGATGCCTAAACACAACAAGGATGGAATAGAAGGATATTAAGTGCGATGCCTAAACACAACAAGGATGGAATAGAAGGAGATTAAGTGCGATGCCTAAGCACAACAACAAGGGATTACAAGTACATTAAGTGCAATGCCTGAACACAACAACAAGAAGGGAATACAAGTAGATTAAGTGCGATTCCTAAATACAAGAAGAAGGGATTACAAGGAGATTAAGTGCGATGCCTAAACACAAGAAGAAGGGATTACAAGGAGATTAAGTGCGATGCCTAAACACAAGAGGAAGGGATTACAAGGAGATTAAGTGCGATGCCTGAACACAAGAAGAAGGGATTACAAGGAGATTAAGTGCGATGCCTAAACACAAGAAGAAGGGAATACAAGTAGATTAAGTGCGATGCCTAAACACAACAAGAAGGGATTACAAGGAGATTAAGTGCGATGCCTGAACACAAGAAGAAGGGATTACAAGGAGATTAATTGCGATACCTGAACACAACAACAAGAAGGGAATATAAGTAGATTAAGTGCGATACCTGAACACAACAAGAAGAAGGGAATAGATTGAGAAATGGAAGATAAGAGGACAAGAGAAATGTTATTGAATCAAGAAGACTTGGACAACAAGTGGAATACAAAGAGAAAAGAAGACAAGGAGAACAATGGAAATGAAGAAGTAGAATAAGAGAAAAATAGGAAGAATGTAGGAAAGCAAGGGAATAACAGGACTAGAAGTTGAGGGCAAGGAGAAAAAGAGAAATGCAACGACATAAGAGAGAATACAAGAGGAAGAAGTAGAAAGCAAGCCGAAAGAGATAAATGAAAAACGAGAGGACGATAAGAACAATGGAAAGACAAGGATAATAAAAAATAGCAAGGGAAATACAATTAGAGAAGTGGAATCCGAGGAGAAGGGAAATAGGAGAAGAAAGAGAAATGCAAGGAGAAGAAAGGAATACAAAGACAATTAAAGAGAACAGTAGGAATACAAAGATAACTAGTGGAATAGGAAGTGAATAAGGAGAATATAAGGAGACAAAGGGCAGGACAAGTAGAAGAGTAATATTTGAAACAGACAACACTCGCAGACGCAACCTGCAGCGGCCCTTCATACTTTGTTTCTCTCTCTATCCAAGGGTATGTATTAAGTACAATATCTTTGTGTTTGTTTTCCTTTGTGTGCAGTAATCAAGAGACTAGGTTCCGTTCTATGTGACGGTTGATTACGCAGTTTCCTCGCATACCAAATGGGGAGCTAGGTGTTGTTCTAACGTGAGTCATCAGTCTAAGCCGTGCGACAGTCCTAGGGAGTAACAAATTAAACAATTATTTTATGACCACAGACAATTGAATGATTTTCTGTCAGGTATCCATCCTTACCTACTGATATATGTTTACATCGATCCTCTCTTATAAACTGCATTATTTACAGTGTTGCTAATTGTTTTTGCAAGGGTTAAAATGGTTTCCTCCAATGAACCTGGTTTCCTTGTAAGCGAGTGTGCACTACTTTACTTGAAGGATATGAATAGAGATTCAATTCAAATAAGTATAGTTTCCTTGTAAGCCAGTGTACTCTAGTCTAATTGAAGGATATGAATAGAGATTCAATTCAAATAAGTATAGTTTCCTTGTAAGCCAGTGTACTCTAGTCTAATAGAAGGATATGAATAGAGATTCAATTCAAATAAGTATAGTTTCCTTGTAAGCCAGTGTACTCTAGTCTAATAGAAGGATATGAATAGAGATTCAATTCAAATAAGTATAGTTTCCTTGTAAGCCAGTGTACTCTAGTCTAATTGAAGGATATGAATAGAGATTCAATTCAAATAAGTATAGTTTCCTTGTAAGCCAGTGTACTCTAGTCTAATTGAAGGATATGAATAGAGATTCAATTCAAATAAGTATAGTTTCCTTGTAAGCCAGTGTACTCTAGTCTAATTGAAGGATATGAATAGAGATTCAATTCAAATAAGTATAGTTTCCTTGTAAGCCAGTGTACTCTAGTCTAATTGAAGGATATGAATAGAGATTCAATTCAAATAAGTATAGTTTCCTTGTAAGCCAGTGTACTCTAGTCTAATTCAAGGATATGAATAGAGATTCAATTCAAATAAGTATAGTTTCCTTGTAAGCCAGTGTACTCTAGTCTAATTGAAGGATATGAATAGAGATTCAATTCAAATAAGTATAGTTTCCTTGTAAGCCATTGTACTCTAGTCTAATTGAAGGATATGAATAGAGATTCAATTCAAATAAGTATAGTTTCCTTGTAAGCCAGTGTACTCTAGTCTAATTGAAGGATATGAATAGAGATTCAATTCAAATAAGTATAGTTTCCTTGTAAGCCAGTGTACTCTAGTCTAATAGAAGGATATGAATAGAGATTCAATTCAAATAAGTATAGTTTCCTTGTAAGCCAGTGTACTCTAGTCTAATTGAAGGATATGAATAGAGATTCAATTCAAATAAGTATAGTTTCCTTGTAAGCCAGTGTACTCTAGTCTAATTGAAGGATATGAATAGAGATTCAATTCAAATAAGTATAGTTTCCTTGTAAGCCAGTGTACTCTAGTCTAATTGAAGGATATGAATAGAGATTCAATTCAAATAAGTATAGTTTCCTTGTAAGCCAGTGTACTCTAGTCTAATTGAAGGATATGAATAGAGATTCAATTCAAATAAGTATACTTTCCTTGTAAGCCAGTGTACTCTAGTCTAATTGAAGGATATGAATAGAGATTCAATTCAAATAAGTATACTTTCCTTGTAAGCCAGTGTACTCTAGTCTAATTGAAGGATATGAATAGAGATTCAATTCAAATAAGTATAGTTTCCTTGTAAGCCAGTGTACTCTAGTCTAATTGAAGGATATGAATAGAGATTCAATTCAAATAAGTATAGTTTCCTTGTAAGCCAGTGTACTCTAGTCTAATTGAAGGATATGAATAGAGATTCAATTCAAATAAGTATAGTTTCCTTGTAAGCCAGTGTACTCTAGTCTAATTCAAGGATATGAATAGAGATTCAATTCAAATAAGTATAGTTTCCTTGTAAGCCAGTGTACTCTAGTCTAATTGAAGGATATGAATAGAGATTCAATTCAAATAAGTATAGTTTCCTTGTAAGCCAGTGTACTCTAGTCTAATTGAAGGATATGAATAGAGATTCAATTCAAATAAGTATAGTTTCCTTGTAAGCCATTGTACTCTAGTCTAATAGAAGGATATGAATAGAGATTCAATTCAAATAAGTATAGTTTCCTTGTAAGCCAGTGTACTCTAGTCTAATTCAAGGATATGAATAGAGATTCAATTCAAATAAGTATAGTTTCCTTGTAAGCCAGTGTACTCTAGTCTAATTGAAGGATATGAATAGAGATTCAATTCAAATAAGTATAGTTTCCTTGTAAGCCAGTGTACTCTAGTCTAATTCAAGGATATGAATAGAGATTCAATTCAAATAAGTATAGTTTCCTTGTAAGCCAGTGTACTCTAGTCTAATTGAAGGATATGAATAGAGATTCAATTCAAATAAGTATAGTTTCCTTGTAAGCCAGTGTACTCTAGTCTAATTGAAGGATATGAATAGAGATTCAATTCAAATAAGTATAGTTTCCTTGTAAGCCATTGTACTCTAGTCTAATAGAAGGATATGAATAGAGATTCAATTCAAATAAGTATAGTTTCCTTGTAAGCCAGTGTACTCTAGTCTAATTCAAGGATATGAATAGAGATTCAATTCAAATAAGTATAGTTTCCTTGTAAGCCAGTGTACTCTAGTCTAATTGAAGGATATGAATAGAGATTCAATTCAAATAAGTATAGTTTCCTTGTAAGCCAGTGTACTCTAGTCTAATTGAAGGATATGAATAGAGATTCAATTCAAATAAGTATAGTTTCCTTGTAAGCCAGTGTACTCTAGTCTAATTGAAGGATATGAATAGAGATTCAATTCAAATATTTATGGTTTCTTTGGTAACTTGTGTGCAGGAATCTATCTGACCAAGGAGAATATCTTTTGAATTCAAGTAGGCATTTTTATGGCTGTCTCGGTATAATTGATCATGTTTCTTGTCGATGGTCATCAACTCAGTTCGGATTAAACTATTTATGAATTCTTTGATAAAGAATATCTTTGAGTCCATTGACTGGATAGGTATATAGTGTCAATTCAGGAAATATCTATTATTTCTTCGGAATATGGTGCAATGCGTACCAATTGGTGTATTTGTGATTTTTCTGTGTAATTCTACTCAACATGGGCCCTATGTGGAATTATAAATTTTGTGTAGTCGGACACGATAGGAAACTACGGAAACTTGTCAATGAAGTTAACAGAATAATTTTTAAGATATTGAGAATAGAAGTGAAGAAGCTAAAGTAAGAATTGTAAATTCAAGAGCTGTACTGTAGTTTATTAATTATTTTATTATTATTATTATTATTATTATTATTATTATTATTATTATTATTATTATTACTACTAGCCGTACCCGTGCGCTCCGCTGCACCCGTTAGAAATAAATATAAAGTAATTGCATAATTAAAATAGGACATTTGATCCAGGGAACATTCGTGTTTGATAGAAGGATAAATCGTTTATTATGTTACTTAATTTAAATTGTATTTAAAATATTAAAATGCGATCATTTTGATCCAGAGACCACTCACTTGGTGCAATGACAATTCCTTTAACATGTTTCTTAATTGTTATTACCAATTATTTTTGGAAAAGCGAAATTTAACAAAAAAATTTTGGCTACAGAGTTATTATTATATTTATATTATATTATATTATATTATATTATATTATATTATATTATATTATGTAAAATTATATGTTGATAACGGATGTACTCGAATTAGAATGTTTTTAATTTGTTGTGGGAGCTCTTGAATCTCAGGAGGAACAGCTTTTACAACAGCGCAACATAATCTGCTTGGCTCATTACCCAATTTTTTTGCATTACTTTTATTGCATATATATTTTATGTATTTTAACACGATTCAATTGAGCATAAAATTTGAATTATACAATAATGGATTGCTAAGCTAACGTACTATTACTGCATACTAAATCAATAGGCCTACACTCTCGTTGTTCGTTAATTCTCTGAGATAAAAATGAATATATTCATAAACATTATTTTAAGAAATACAGGAAATGAATATACAGAATAACCTATCAAGTTTTCTGTGCATAAGAAACTATTTTAATCCTACCTGTCCTCAATTCACTCACAAGCTACTGTAATAACATTATAGCATTATGTCCATCCTGAGAAACTACACTTTCCAATGATTAAATAATAATTAATTATATAAATCGGTTAATTTAGCTTCCGATATTACTTCATAAAACACAGAAACATTGTCTGTAGGCTATCTTTCATAGCTTTCGATTGTTGTGTCCAAGGCCCCTTATAGACTAACTCATTTGCTTTTTGTTTCAATACACTGCCTTAGATGGCAGTTATTTTAACTTTAAAACTCATTTAACTCATTAAATATCAGTCCTATCAAAATTTTTCAAAGAATAAAACTTATCAGAAATCATTTTTAAAGAAACATTATGTAACATTTTTCACAAAAATCAATAATAAGCGAGATATTTCGATTTATTTCATTCAGACCCCCTTATAACCCTCCTTTTAAATAATGTATTTTGAATGCCATATAGCCTAAAATCTAAGTTACAACGAACTTAATTTATATTCCAATTTTCATCGAAATCGGCTCAGCCATTATCGCATGAAAAGGTAACAAACATACAGACAGACAGACATACAAACAAAAATTTCAAAAAAGCGATTTTCGGTTTCAGGGTGGTTAATTATATATGTTAGGAGCAATTATTTTTGGAAAATCGAAAATTACCAGAAAAATTTCGGCTACAGATTTATTATTAGTATAGATTATTATTATTATTATTATTATTATTATTATTATTATTATTATTATTATTATTATTATTATTATTATTATTACAGAGGATACAGACTTATAGGTTCAATATGTAGTAGTTCTTGTAATGTTGGTATAGAGAGTGATAGCGGATTAAGAACTGGAACTCATCTAATCCGCCATGAACAAAGATTGATGAAATAAATAAATAAATAAATAAATAAATAAATAAATAAATAAATAAATAAATAAATAAATAAATATGTACGCTTATGAACCAAATGAAAATTCAATATTTTATAGTTTATTTCGTGAACAATTGTGTGTGTCCACTCGCAAATTATTGATTCTGGATCACTATTTTTCTTTTAATTTTCAGATTTATCGTGAAACTAGTGGAAATGAGTTCTCTTTAATGAAGTGTCAAGCGAAGTAGCAAAATAAGGGGATATTCTTGAAATGCAAAATCTGCAATAAAATTGTGCTGTGTTAACTTTTTCACTTCCAATTTGTTTTGTACTCGTGGCCTGCACTAGTCGTCGCCGCTGCATTTTAATCGTGTAAGCTGTGTTCTCCCTTTTCATCCGCACTTGAACTGTTTTTGCATTAAGGCAAGAAGTGCAGCACGTGACGTGAAATGTGTCGCCTGCCATCATATAAGAGTGTTAGGGCCACATAGGAATACCAATCAAGGAGCCAACTCAACATCGTGAGCAAGAGCGTAAGTGTACCAAATTTTACCATCGTTAATTGTCGTAGAGTAAATATTGCAATATAAATTTCTTTATAAACTTAAACTTCATTCTCAGGAACTGACTGCTAAACATAAATTAATACAACTGCTTTTGGGCGAGACCAAGAAGATTTTATTTTAAAATAGCCATGAATTTAATTCTAGCTTTATATTATTCATTTTAGGTATCCTTTGAAGTTAAAGGCTAACATTATTATTATTATTATTATTATTATTATTATTATTATTATTATTATTATTATTATCCTATTGATCTGCAAAATTTACAAATAATTCGTGCACTTGTGTTGTGAAGGGTTGTAGTTAAACATAAAAATAATGAACAGAACAGAATGTGTATGACGAAACAAATGTTTGCAGTTTATTAAAATATGGCAAATAAAATTAATAAAATATCTGTAACAAGGTGTAGAGAACATTCTGAAAAGAGGATGTTAATCTTATGTAGTATTACATTGATGTAAATGTGATGACAACATATTTTTCTCTCCAGAAAACATTTGCAATCAAATAGAATATGATGAACAGTGTATGTTATGAATACCCGGCGTCGGAACAATTTTTCCCTTGAAATTATTCAAATCTGCTTTACAGGGAGCTTTACCTGAAAGACAAGATTTGCATAATATATACGACACTGTGTACGTTAACAGAAAACCACAATTTCAAGTCACACAGAGATTGTGTGCACTCGATGTGGGTCTCTGGCATCTCGTCAGCCCACGCGAGTTGTGTGGATATAAAGGGAAAAGTTGAGACGGTGTCGGGTGGAGTTCCCGGGTAGCTCAGTTGGTAAGAGCGCTGGTACGTTCAATCAGAGGTCCCGGGATCGATACCCGGCCCCGGAACAATTTTTCCCTTAAAATTATTCATATCTGCTTTACAGGGAGCCTTACCTGAAAGACTAGATTTGCATAGTGTATGTTATGTTATGTTTTAATTGCTATTATGAAATCTTATGCAGTAGAAAACAAATGTTCTGGCCTGGTAGAAATCGAGAAACTACAGTTGGACGCCGGCGATTTACTTTAATCCCGATTTGATCTTTTGTTAGTAATCCCGAAGTACTATTTCTCCGGTTGTCATGCAACATTTCTATCATGTTCATTCTCATTGTTCTTTTATAAACAAGTATCACTAAGCTTGTTTTGTTGCGCTCTTTGAATTCTGACTGGTGCTGCAGCCTGGACATGCAGTGATATCTAAACTTCATGGTGTCTCCTTCTCAGGACGCCCTTCCCCTCTGTATCCCCGCTTCAAGACCGCTTTTTCTTTTTCTTCTTTTTATGTGGTAGACTATTTACCCTCTATCTTCCAGATTATTTACCCTCCAGTAGCGGCCCGCGGTTACAAAGATTGGCAGTTCTGCATGAAAAATAGTGTATTTAGCAAACGCATGCTGTTTATTGCATCTAAATCGGATGACGCGTGTAATTACAGGCCCTTCTCGATGTTGACTGTGCACCCGAAATTGTACTCCAATCATCCGTGCGCTACACACCCCTCCCACCTGGTACAACTAGTCACGTGGTGGAGATGTGCTCCACATGCTTTTCTAGTTTTTAAGCCAAATTAACTAAATCCTTCACTCCGGTGTTTGTCCATGTATTTTCTCCTCTAAACAGTATACACGGGTGGGGGAGAAAGCGTTTTCATGAGCGCAGCAAAAAACCAATCGTTTCCATTACACATTTCGTATTAAAATGACTAGTAGGCTACATGATTTCCTCGACTTTTTCCAGAAATTTCAGTATTTAACTTTTGTGTAGGACGTCCTAATTTCTTACGTTAACATGCAATTCCTCTTTTAATTTCGAAAAGGGTTGGTCGATTAGGTTTTCATTTCATTCATTTTTAATATAAAATATTTCCTTAGACACACCGACTAATCACATCACACCCCCACAGTATTATAACACACTGGAACTGTAATGATATACAGTAGTCCAGAAGCCTGTGTGTTCTAACGCAGGTCATACAGAGACGAGGGTGTTGACGGTTCTTTTGTATATTCGAAGAGAGCTGGTTCGGTTGCAGCTCTAATGCAGACTTATGGGACGGTGAAGAAAACCAGTTTTCTGCTGCCGACTACCCCACGTTGAGCTTCAGGAACTGCCGATCACAGATCCGAAAAGTACACTACAGCTAAAATCCTCGAGCAGTTCAAGGCTCCTACAGACAGTAAAATCTCGAATCGAAAGAGAATGAATTGGAACAATAAATGAAACAATGAACTAGATTAGGTCTACATAAAAGCACGTTTTATATTTTTTTAGTCTTTTAATAATGATAATACGAAATGCGCACAATTGTGCGCATTTCAGGTCCAATTAAATGGCGGTTCTGCAGCTCTGCAGTTCTTATTGTAGAGCCGCCTCTGTTACCCTCTATCTTCCAGACCATCATTGTATCGCCTCGTTGGTCTCCCTGAGGTCCTGCCTTCCGGTTTGTTGTGGCGTACCACTATTATTGGTAATCTTCCAAGATTCATTCTTCCATTCTATTCCTCTTATCAGTACCAAACATCCGATATGCTACAATTATCTTATATTTTTTTCTTATTTTCTCTGTTGCATTATGTAATGAAGTCTTCCTCATTACTGTCCTCAGCATTCTCATTTCTAACTGTTGAACTTCTCTTATGATATTTACAGACGTGGACAAATTATTAACAAAATTGACGATTTTTTATGATAATTCTGTTTACAAAGTTTGACTTTTCAATTTAGACTACAGTTGACAATTTTGCATATTTCCATCATTACAGAAGACAGAAATATGCAAAAATGTCAACTGTAGTTTAAATTAAGGAGTCAAGTTTTGTAAAAACATATAATAAAAATCTTCAATTTTGCTAATAATTTGTAAATTAGCAAAAATGTCAACTGCATTGAAGAGTCAAATTTTGTAAAAATATAAAACAAAAATGTTCAGTTTTGCTAATAATTTGGAAATATCCAAAATGTCAACTGTGGTCCAAATTGAAGAATCGAATTTTGTAAAAATATACAATAAAAACCTTCAGTTTTGCTAATAATTTGTAAATATGCAAAAATATCAAATGTAGTCCAAATTGAGGAGTTAAATTTTGAAAAATATACAATACAAATCTTCAATTTTGCTAATAATTTGGAAATACACAAAAATGTCAACTGTAGTCTAAATTGAAGAATCATATTTTGTAAAAATATATAATAAAAATCTTCAATTTTGCTAATAATTTGTAAATTAGCAAAAATGTCAACAGCATTGAAGAGTCAAATTTTGTGAAAATATAAAACAAAAATGTTCAGTTTTGCTAATAATTTGGAAATATCCAAAATGTCAAATGTGGTCCAAATTGAAGAATCGAATTTTGTAAAATATACAATAAAAACCTTCAGTTTTGCTAATAATTTGTAAATATGCAAAAATATCAAATGTAGTCCAAATTGAGGAGTTAAATTTTGAAAAATATACAATACAAATCTTCAATTTTGCTAATAATTTGAAATACACAAAAATGTCAACTGTAGTCTAAATTGAAGAATCATATTTTGTAAAAATATATAATAAAAATCTTCAATTTTGCTAATAATTTGTAAATTAGCAAAAATGTCAACTGCATTGAAGAGTCAAATTTTGTAAAAATATAAAACAAAAATGTTCAGTTTTGCTAATAATTTGGAAATATCCAAAATGTCAAATGTGGTCCAAATTGAAGAATCGAATTTTGTAAAAATATACAATAAAAACCTTCAGTTTTGCTAATAATTTGTAAATATGCAAAAATATCAAATGTAGTCCAAATTGAGGAGTTAAATTTTGAAAAATATACAATACAAATCTTCAATTTTGCTAATAATTTGGAAATACACAAAAATGTCAACTGTAGTCTAAATTGAAGAATCATATTTTGTAAAAATATATAATAAAAATCTTCAATTTTGCTAATAATTTGTCCACGTCTGTAGGTCTCTTTCCTCGTGCATAAGTTAAAATGTGCCTGACTACGGTTTCATATCTCATATACTTTACTTTATGTGCGGCGGTCTCCTCTAGATGGAATGTCCTGTTGTGAACTTATTATAAGTACAGTGAAACCTGTTCAAATCGGAACCTGAATAATCCGGAATCCTGTCTATTTCGGAACAATTTATTGGTCCCGGCGAAATTCATATGTATTATGTGTAATTTTTCCTGAACAAAACGGAAACTGTCCAACGCGGAAACGGAAACTGTCTGCTACTGTTCAAAACGGAAATAATATTTTGGACACACTACTTTAATGTAAACTGTATTTTGAAACAGTATGTGCTTTCAAGGAATGTACGAAATATTAGTAGGTCACTAAGATAAAAACAAGTTTTCTTTGTAAAATTTTTGAGGGTGCGAGGGTGTGTTGGCCTGGTGGTCATAAATTTTATTACCCTATTGACTAGGCAGACGAGTCCCTTCAAAGATGTTGAATGCTTTACTCCTGTATACTGTCGTAGCTGGGTAGAACGCAAGTATATTACTGATTTCGTGATTAAAAAAGGTTACGTAAAAATGTTGTACTATCATTAATTGACAGCTATCGAGGAAAATGAGAAACGAAGTGTATGGAAAATAATGTTAAAATTTATGAATGGAAAACTCGGGTGTAACTTAACACTTTCAAAAATAAAGGCCGTATCATGAATGAGTGGCTTGCGGTCAATAATGGTGACATAAAAGGAAACAGAAAACAACTGGTTACATACAAATAAATGAACTGTTGTGGGAGTGGATTATTCTTGCCCTTTCAAAGAACATGCAAATTTCTGGACCTATTCTGCAAAGAATACCCTTGAACTGGCAAAGAAATTAAATAATCCAGAATTCAAGGCTTCTAGGCTCCTAGTTAATTAAATAATGTGCTGTGATATACAGTACAGTATTATATTATAGTGTTAGATACTAAATTTAGTGTAATTAATAAACTTTATAGTATTTAATGAGTGAGTTGCGATACAACTTATACACGAAATGAGATTTTCATCACGATCATTCACCAATTAAATAAGTGACAGGAAGCTGATTTAATGTCAGTAGTGTTAAACGGAATATTTTGTAATTCCTACAATTTGCGGCGTGCCATTTTGTTTTTCATTTATACAAATGATAAAATAATCCATTTTAACTTCACACCTGAATAACACGGAAACCTGTCCACAACGGAAAAAAAAATTGGCACCATGTCACTTCCGTCTTGAACAGGTTTCACTGTATCAGCTTTTCTGGGTACGACAACGTGACGCGCCAGTGGCCGAGCTGTTAAAATGGCTGCACACGTGGCTTCCGTACGTTCCCTTCCGGGGAGGACTCGTGATGACATCCGTTGTCGGCGAAATCAGAATCCTCACGTTGAAGTATTACGACATAATTGAATTCGTTCCATGATCGCCGAAAAGTTTGTATCAAATAGTAACTAGGAGAAGTACACGGACCGGCACACAATGGCAGTACATAAAGAAGAATAGTCATGATTAGTGTTGAGATAAACTGCTCTTTTGTGGTCACTGTTCGACCTGTGATTGCTCATTTATAATCACGGTGATCTTAGATAGTGAAACAGTGATTGAACTGTGAACTTGTTCGAGGTGAACACTGAACACTTCATTCTTCCCCGCTCATCACAGCATTTCACTGCGATGTTTCAATGCTCTCGATATTTCGCACATGGTAGGAGAAGGCGAGAAAATGTTGAGGTTATGTGTTTGTCCTTCAGAGAAGTCAAGTGCAATCACAATACCGAGACGTAAATATAGGCGTTTCATTATTTTAAAACCAGATTAAAGATTTGAAAGTTAGTATTAATTTATTTATTCAATCATTAATTTAATTTAATCCTTTAGACAAACTGGACATTTGTCGTCTTGCTACCCAATAAGGGCTTATGATTTCCATTTGATCTTGTCCAGTATTCGTGAAGTGAAATATTATATAGGAAATAATGGAAAATTAGTAATTTTGACATAATTCACACATCACTTAGAAGATGAATGAAACATTGTTATTTTTTAAATAATTGTCATATTTCGTATAACTTTATTATTGTAATTTTACTAGTTGAATAGTGTAGCAAATTAATAACGTCACTGCTTAAAATAATGGAATTAATTAAGCAATGTAAAATCCTGCCAGATTTTCGCCTGTCGGCTGACAATAGTATATTTTCCGCCTTTAAGAAATTGAAATCTGCCAGGATCAGCCTGAAATCTACCGAGTGGCTACACTGAATGTATTGTTAAAATCGAGCGCTCACAGTTCGCGGGCGTAGTTGTTCCAGGTTTTGTCACTAGGTAGCATAAGAACAGCAGCGCAGCGCACGCAGTGAGAAAAGAACATGAACTGTCTTAGCTGGTGAGCAGTTTAGCCCTCGAACTGTGATCACTGTTTAAAGAGCTGTTTAATCACAGGTGTGATCGTGATTTTTCGACCACCGTGATAAAATCACAGGTCAGTGATTTTCTGCTCATCACTAGTCATGATTCACATCCCACCTACTGTCGGTGATTCAGGAGAAGACAAGAGCGGACTGAGGAGGAAGGATGTGAACAGATAACGTACGACAACACGTGCAATATTTGTATACTTGGCTCGAAAACATGACGACCTTCCCTCATCCCCTTCACCATTTAACTGCAGGCACGCGCAAGGGATAAACCCTTAGCCGAGTTGCCAATTCTTGAAGTCATTGTCATATGCAAAAGTTTTACAAACGTGTTCCGTGAAACCGAGATTTTCAGCGATACCATGATCTTTGTAATATACGTTAATTTATAATTACTAAAGCAAAATCGGTATAAAAATTAACAAACTTACTTAAAAAACACTGTGTACTTATATTTCCACTAATGTTTTTCCCAAATAATAAACAAAGATATTCAAAATTATATAATGTGTAAAAGGCTTATGTTATTCAAGTTTCATATTTAACTAAAGGTTTTGCGCGGGTAAAAATTTCGAAACTTTGATCATAAAATAGTAATTTATAGTTCTGTTTACTCACTATATAATATTTTATCCATTACTGGTTCTAAATTTAATTTCAAATTGTAGGCCATTTTTTGTGATGTGTTGTTTGTGAAGAAGCTATAAATTAAAGAATATGAATTCTGTTGTTGCTAGTGTATTGGTTATGGAGAGTAACTTAAAATTTAATTCAATGCTATGAGTTAACTTTTAAGTCACTGCTATGAATAAAGTCATTGTTAGGTTGCTAAGGACGGTGAAATAAAGACCAGTTTAGATACCAGTTGTGAATAAATTCCTTGTGCATCCTTTCTTTCAAACCACAAAATAACACACTTCTTTCTCTGCTGTTTAGCCTGATGTCGATGCAAATTTTCTGTAAGCCTAAGAAATGTTATAAGATGCGAATTGTGAATGAATTATTTATTAATTAAGAGAATATGTACAGTTTTTACACCTTAAAAGTCTGTTATATAAAATACAATAAAACATTTAAATTTCTACACCAACTTCTCGTAAAAGAAGCTGTGATCGGCATTGGTTATTTAAGTGAAAAACGGTATGAGTTTTTTCATAACAAACTATATTTCTGAAATCCGATTCTCTGATAATTCCGAAACTACTGGATGGAACCGAATGAAATTGTTCTGCATTCTTAACACAACGTACAATCAGGCCAGAATCATTTATCAAATTTACATTTATAACATTTTGTCTAAAAAATAAGCACTAAAATACCTTGAAAGTTTATTACAAATAAATTAAAAGTATAATTAATTTCAGAAACATGTAGATGCGTGGAGCATCTTTAAGTTTCCAAACACACAAAAAAAAATTATTTAACGACGCTCTAAGAACTACTCATCATGGGATTCGTGATAGCGAGATGGTATTTGAAGATGAGGCCGAGGATTCATCCTGACAATCGCCTTACGGTTGTCGCAAAAACCAAACCAGGTAATCTCCAATCGGGAATCGAACCAACGCCCGAGCTCAACTCCGAACCGGTAAACGAGCGCCTCAGCTGACTGAGCTATGTCGGTGGCTCACGAAAAGTTAAACTTTGAGTTACAAGGAAATAATCAATTTGTGACATAGAGAATAAAAATGGCCAAAGTATAGTATGGTCCAGCATCTTCAGGTGAATTAGAAGGCCTTGATAACAACCACGTTAACCACGGCAAAAAATCAGACATATCGCACAACAGTATGAAACAACACCTCGACTAATAGCTGAAACGACATTAGGGTAAAGTCAGGTCAAAGACTTCTGTTCTATTGTATTTCTGCCACGCTTTGAGGATTTCCCAAGAAAAGAGGCCGTTACGAAAAGAGGCATTTTCCGTTACTCATGTTTCTCCTTCTGTTCAACTTAGCTTTAATTTCCATATGCATTGTTACTCATGTTTCCTGCACGAGTAATAACCTGGCTACTGGGATGCTTATCTGAGCGATGTTTATAATAATCAGCAGCGATAGTCAAGAAGGTCACATTCTTTCCGCTCGTCTTCTCCTGAGTAACGGACAGTAGTAGCAACAGTGGTAAAAAACGACATTCATATGCCTACCGTTCTGTATTTATGGTCAAATACGGCTTATAATAAATTCAGTAACGGGACTGCTTGGAGCGCACAGAAATATCCCTCGTTTCTTCTTCCAAATGTGGCAACAGAGGAAGTAATTGACGACATCCTTCTTCCAGCTCTGAGGGGATCCATATTTCTACTCCGAAATCATCTGTATGGCCAACAGTGATCTTGAAATAACTATGTAATTAGTAATTATTTATTCAATCATTTCTTGCCATTGTTGTGTGACTCGATTATGACTTGACAGTCTATTACTTTTAAGCTCTCTATAGGCTGTATCATTAATACAAACCCATTGTCGTTCCGAAAATAAATAGCAAGAATACTGTATTAAAAATTTCTAGAGTGTCTAGGTATATTTTTATGACTAAGCCAGAAATAGTATGTTTGTCGTTTTGCTGAAAGTTTGTTCATTTATTTTATTTTCATAACACGATTTTATCATTTATTTGTTAGCACTCTTGTACCTATTATAAAAAGTCGTAACGTAAGAGTTTTGATGGTACGTACCTGAAATTCAAAATAACATGTCAAGCGCCACAGTAATTAAAATGTTTTAATAATAATAATAATAATAATAATAATAATAATAATAATAATAATAATAATAATAATAAACGTAAAACCGGATATTTTATAATAAAATTGATGTAAAATTCGAACACCGCGGACAAGATTGAAAGATGAAGTGAAACTGGATTTAGAAATAACAGGAAAGTCATGGATGGAAGTAATGAACGAGATCAGCTGTAGAAGAATCGAGAAAAGTGGAGGCTGATCTCACACTCGACGATCATGATCGGGGACACGAGAACGGATGATGATAATGAGGATGATTAAATGATTTGTTTAGATGTGCCTTTTGAATAATAGCCAAGACATTAAATTATAATATATTGCAACAGAACGCGCAAAACGAATGCAAGTTTCCTTCCTCCTAACCTATTGTCAAATTCCTAGAGATCTCGCGGTTTTCAACACAGCCAGTCTTGTAGAATGCGTAAAATATATGTAACTTTATTTTATAACGCTACATTATGGAAAACATTTTACAATAATATTCTCTACTAGCAGTACCCGTGCGCTCCGCTGCACCCGTTAGAAATAAATACAAAGCAATTACATAATTAAAATAGGACATTTGATCCAGGGAACATTCGTGTTTGATAGAAGGATAAATCGTTTAATATGTTACTTAATTTAAATTGTATTTAAAATATTAAAATGCGAACATTTTGATCCAGAGACCACTCATTTGGTGCAATGACAATTCCTTTAACATGTTTCTTAATTGTTATTACCAATTATTTTTGGAAAAGCGAAAATTAACAGAAAAATTTTGGCTACAGATTTATTATTATGTTTATATTATATTATGAAAAAATGTGTTGATAACGGATGTACTCGAATTAGAAAGTTTTTAATTTGTTGTGGGAGCTCTTGAATCTCAGGAGGAACAGCTTTTACAACAGCGCAACATAATCTGCTTGGCTCATTACCCAATTTTTTTGCATTGCATTTATTGCATATGTATTTTATGTATTTTAACACGATTCAATTGAGCATAGTTAAAATTTGAATTATAAAATAATGGATTGCTAAGCTAACGTACTATTACTGCATACTAAATCAATACACTCTCGTTGTTCGTTAATTCTCTGAGATAAAACTGAATATGTTCATAAACATTATTATAAGAAATACAGGAAATGAATATACAGAATAACCTATCAAGTTACTCACCCGGTTGAGGATTGGCCATTGTCATCTGACACACGGCCATCTCCTACGTGGCGAACCTCAGCCGGAGTGCGATATGTGCCATGTTCCACTTACGGTGGAACACTTTTATTGCGTTGCAGGAAATATGACCATGCACGGATTGGAATTCACATTACGTGACGCTCTTGGAAATGATTTTAATTGTGCAAATGCAGTTCTGAGATTTTTATCAAATACAGGTTTGGATAAGGTGATTTAGTTTTTTATTGATCCGTTTTACTCATCCTCCGGGCCCTTTACATCCGGAGGTTACATTTGTTGTTTTATATTTGATTTTACATTGTTGACATTTCGGACTTTATACATCCGAATATTTTATAAAATTTTATGGTTTTAAAATATGATTGACAAGTTATCCTCGGTGGCCTTAGTTTTATTGTTTTATTTGTTTGTCTTGAATACCACCTAGTGTGGTAGAATTGCTCACTTTTATGTTTCTGTAGAAATCACCTTATGTATACTGCATTTGTGTGCCTCGTTTTATCGTGACAACGCTTTTTAGTTCTTTTAGCACTCTGATTATTATATTATTTATGTATTTGTTACATTAAGAATTTTAGATAAGGGCGCAAATAGCCATAGTAGCTGACGCGCCCTTCTTAAACCCTACTACTACCTATCAAGTTTTCTGTGCATAAGAAGCTATTTTAATCTTACCTGTCCTCGATTCACTCACAAGTTACTGTAATAACATTATAGCATTATGTCCATCCAGAGAAACTACACTTTCCAATGATGAAATAATAATTAATTATACAAATCGGTTAATTTAGCTTCTGATATTACTTCATACAAGCACAGAAACATTGTCAGTAGGCTATGTTTTATAGCTTTCGATTGTTGTGTCCAAGGCCCCTCATAGACGAAGTCATTTGTTTTTTATTTCAATACAGATGGCAGTTATTTTAATTTTAAAACTCATTTATCTCATTAAATATCAGTCCTATCAAAATTTTTCAGAGAATAAAACTTATCAGAAATCATTTTTAAAGAAACTTTTGTTATGTAACATATTTCACAAAAATCAATAATAAGCGAGATATTTCCATTTATTTAATTCAGGCCCCCTTATAATCCCCCTTTTAAATAATGTATTTTGAATGCCATATAGCCTAAAATCTAAGTTACAACGAACTTAATTTATATTCCAATTTTCATCGAAATCGGTTCAGCCATTATTGCGTGAAAAGGTAACAAACATACAGACAGACAGACATACAAACAAAAATTTCAAAAAAGCGATTTTCGGTTTCAGGGTGGTTAATTATATATGTTAGGACCAATTATTTTTGGAAAATCGAAAATTACCAGAAAAATTTTGGCTACAGATTTATTATTAGTATAGATTAGTGAATAAAAATTCTACGAATCTGATGCACGTCGTGCAGCGCCTTCTAAGCGCGATGCATTTCGAGACTTCCTGGTCGTTGGTCACGTCACAGGACGGCATGTGACGTGGTCGGAAGGCAAATCTCTTCCATTTCCCCCGCCGGGACTCGGAGCATGGGTCGCTTGTCTGGGAAATGCGTCCACAGCTGGTGCTCCAGGATTGTTATCGTTCGTCCATACGTCGTTAAGTTTTACACATTGTGCTTTATCAGCCCTCATTTACACGTGATATCTTCAATTTTTACATTAAAATTACTTATTTTGCCATTTTCAACACATACGAGTACATTCGGTTGTTTTATGTTCAAAAATCATTCCAGATCATTTTATCAATATTTAGCCTATCTGAGTGTTAATTGTGAGTTTGTGGGCCTCGAGGGGGCCTGTGAAGCAGCAGGTTTATCGTCCACTGTCTCGTACTAAAGTACAACGCATGGATACTTAGTACCGCCAGGGGCGGCTTTATGCCCCGTGCCATGGCACTGCCTAAATGAATTGTAATTGTATCTTATTTTCAACTGTACATTCAGAGCGCTATAAGTTCGCGAATTTTATAAAACTACGGGTTTTCCATGGAGTGATTCGAATACCACGCCGTGTCAGGGGTAACATTTCCGCTCGCGCTCTCATGCTGTATTTTGTCATTCGAGCCAACTTACTGTGCATGGACTTGCACAGAAGTGTAACTCATTCGCTGGAGCTTCTCGGGGGTGCAAAGAGCATGATAAAAGATCTTATCCATGCCCACTGTTGCCAGATTGGGCGAAAAGTCGCGGATTGGGCTACTCCGAAGCCCTGTTTGCGACTTATTTTTACTTCATGCTATTTGCGAATTTTTGGGTTACTAGAAATTTTGGCGACAGAAATTTGGTCGGATGAAAACTTCTTGCCATTTTTTTTAATATTGCATTTTTCTTTCGTTTTTCTTTGAGTTTATATTTGTCATGACAAGGTTTTCGATCTCTAAACCAGTGATTTCTTCTAGTATCTTATACTCTAGGCGTATACGATAACATAAATCCACGTGAATCACCACCTATGTTAAGCCACATTATTACGCCTCCACGTGTATTCGAAGGGGCTTCCCCATCCCCACTGCGTCACTTATCTCAGAAACCTCCAGTGCACAGACTACAGTAGATGCAATGCAAGTTGCAACTTACGTTCAGTTAATGAAAAGTTGATAGTTGATCAGATGTCGGTATGAGTGTCATTTACAGCAGTAGTGATTAGCATGTCTGACCTTGAAACGAGAGGATCCGGGTTCAAATCCTTGTTGGGACAAGTTTAAGTGGTTGAGATTTTTAAGGGGTTTTCTCTCAACGCAATAAGAGATGCTAGATAACCATTGCAGTTGATAAAGCGTCTGAAAATAAACCAATTAAAACTTATTTATTAGGTATCTTTTATTGTGTGTGACTCCGTCTAGAAGATCGTAGGAAAATCCACTGTCTTTCCCTTCTCTTTCACCTATTGCATATCTCCACTCCTGTCTATCTTGCGTCTCGTTTTCAAAATTTATCCACCCATCATAACCTAGACACACGATCACAACACTCCTCAATATTATCCATTCCCTCCCACCGAACATCCTCATATTCATCTTCTTTCACTGTGGCTGTTCCTCGGCTTTGGAATTCCCTACCGAGTAATGTCAGGGACTGTCAGACATCAAACCAATTTAAAAATAGGCTAACGAGATATTTTTCTAACAATTCTTGTTAACAATAATAGCTGTTTCAGGTTTCTCAATGTTTAATGGTTATATATATCACAGATAAATATCTAAATTATCTCATTACTATTATTATTATTATTATTATTATTATTATTATTATTATTATTATTATTATTATTATTATTATTATTATTATAACTATTTCTTACCAATGTTTATTATTGTCACACTAACATTAGTTATCCAATTTTCATTATTTACTTTCAAGTTGTTTTATGATCTAGATATTAATGTAATAACTATGTAATCAAATGTATTTAATTAGAATTAGAGTCTGGCTGGGCTTCCGCCTACTGACCTTAGGTCTGCCAGATTAAATAAATAAATTATTATTAATTATTAATTATTATTTTACAAGACTATAAACAGTGAGTTTATTATGTCCTCTTACACACTGCGTATTGTAGTATTTCGCACTGCGATTTTATTAGCATTTGGTTTGATTGCAATGGGAGAAGTACAGGAAGAGCTGCCGAGTGGAACTAACTGCATAAAAAGTGGACTTGAAAACAACATGTAGATTCATCAAAATACAAACAAAATTCAGCATCTATCTTATTTCAATCTAAACTTAAAGATACATTGTCAGTTACTAAATCATTAACAAAATTTGAAGTTCAGTTGACGGTTTGTGACGCGTCATACCGCGATAAAAATTTTGAATCATTTAAGCTAACGTTTTGATTTAAATTGTTCAAGTATAGGAATGTAAATTTCCAATTTCATAGAACAAAGTGCAATGTACGGTAATGATTAAGACAGTCATAGCCACTAATATCCTAAGGGAGCAAGTATGAGATATGAAAGACGTACCAATTTCTTGAACTATTATTAACGAATGTACAGATGTATTATACAGGGTTAGTTAAGTCCCGCACCACCTAAATAACTTTTGAAGCAGCCCCACTAATTAACTAACTAACACTAATAATCCCTAATTGAGGCGTTTAGTTGCAGAATCAGATACATCACTAAAACATAATTTTTCAATATGAAGGCAAAATGTTTGCAAGGAATCAAGGATTTGCAACCAATACTATTCTAGTGGCAGCTGGTGAAGTTTGGGTCTAGGTATTGCACTTTCTGTGATGAGAGGTGTAAAATTAGTTACCTTTATCAGTACATGGTCATGAACATTTTAATCCTATGCTGGTACTTAAATGATTAATATCAGTAATGTCCGTTCTTGTCCACGACTGTTCCCCATCAAAGAAAATACACGGAAAACAAAACAGTGCGTTTTTCACTACACAACCACAAAGCCAGTCATGATTATTGTAAATTTCCTTTCTAAAAATTCTCTTGAACTGTCTTTTCCCCGTAGTAACTGTCTGACAATATTTAGATCAGGCAATGGTCTACCAAGTTCTTTAATTTTTTTATTTTTCTTCGTCAGAAAGTACAGAGAAGTTCTTGTTTTGTAAACTATTTATATACATCACAAACTTGAAGAAAACATCACTGCACTATAAAAATTGTGATAACTACCACAATTCACATAAAACTCATTAAACTCCAGAAAAGTTCCTGTTTTTTAAACAACTTACAAAATTCATAACGTTATATGCCTACGTACCTATGTCACGAACTTGACGGAATATCACATCCAATAAAAAAATTGTATTATGCAACACAATTCACATAAAACTACTTAAATTTCAACAAAAACTAAATATTTAAGAGGATTAAATTAATTTCACACGATTATAAAATGACTGGACCACGTGCTCACCTAGCTACACGTTGGTCAGGAAACAGGAGGTCAGGAAGTGAGAAACCACGTGAGAAACGAAGACTCGGAAAAAAGCTGAAAATTTCGTCTCATGTCACGAGTCATCCAGCGACTGTGTCCGTTCGAAATGCCCACTTCTGCAATCTACGGGCAAATACAAGAACTATTTGCTTCCGGTTGTTGTAAGAGCTTTGCCGCGACCAGCTGTGTTAACTGCTGGGATAGGGAACTCTGAGCTGAGCCTGCCTTCAATACCAGCCGCTACACGAATCTGGCTGTTGCTTGGGCCGCACAACGACCAGTTCTGAAGTATTCACAATTTGATGAATTTTATAAATGCTGACTATTTTAGACTCGAATTCTTGAATGATATATAAATAAAAATATGTATATATTTCAATTCGACGAGAAGGAAACTTAAAATCTGTTTAGTTATTTAATATAAACAAAATTTTAATGTGCGGGAAAAATTTGGTCGTTGTGCAACGCTGCAACATGATCAGCAGCCGCCACTAATCTTTCATCATACAAATCATGTAATGTATCTGGCTTCGGAGCATAACAGTGCTACAGCAGTTGTAGAATCGTATGAAGAATGAAGTATAACATTAACTAGCATAACAGTGCTACAGCAGTTGTAGAATCGTATGAAGAATGAATTATAACATTAACTAGCATAACAGTGCTACAGCAGTTGTAGAATCGTATGAAGAATGAATTATAACATTAACTAGAATAACAGTGCTACAGCAGTTGTAGAATCGTATGAAGAATGAAGTATAACATTAACTAGCATAACAGTGCTACAGCAGTTGTAGAATCGTATGAAGAATGAAGTATAACATTAACTAGCATAACAGTGCTACAGCAGTTGTAGAATCGTATGAAGAATGAATTATAACATTAACTAGCATAACAGTGCTACAGCAGTTGTAGAATCGTATGAAGAATGAATTATAACATTAACTAGAATAACAGTGCTACAGCAGTTGTAGAATCGTATGAATAATGAAGTATAACATTAACTAGCGTAACAGTGCTACAGCAGTTGTAGAATCGTATGAAGAATGAAGTATAACATTAACTAGCATAACAGTGCTACAGCAGTTGTAGAATCGTATGAAGAATGAATTATAACATTAACTAGAATAACAGTGCTACAGCAGTTGTAGAATCGTATGAAGAATGAAGTATAACATTAACTAGCATAACAGTGCTACAGCAGTTGTAGAATCGTATGAAGAATGAATTATAACATTAACTAGCATAACAGTGCTACAGCAGTTGTAGAATCGTATGAAGAATGAATTATAACATTAACTAGCATAACAGTGCTACAGCAGTTGTAGAATCGTATGAAGAATGAATTATAACATTAACTAGAATAACAGTGCTACAGCAGTTGTAGAATCGTATGAAGAATGAAGTATAACATTAACTAGCATAACAGTGCTACAGCAGTTGTAGAATCGTATGAAGAATGAATTATAACATTAACTAGCATAACAGTGCTACAGCAGTTGTAGAATCGTATGAAGAATGAATTATAACATTAACTAGAATAACAGTGCTACAGCAGTTGTAGAATCGTATGAATAATGAAGTATAACATTAACTAGCATAACAGTGCTACAGCAGTTGTAGAATCGTATGAAGAATGAATTATAACATTAACTAGAATAACAGTGCTACAGCAGTTGTAGAATCGTATGAAGAATGAATTATAACATTAACTAGAATAACAGTGCTACAGCAGTTGTAGAATCGTATGAAGAATGAATTATAACATTAACTAGCATAACAGTGCTACAGCAGTTGTAGAATCGTATGAAGAATGAATTATAACATTAACTAGAATAACAGTGCTACAGCAGTTGTAGAATCGTATGAAGAATGAATTATAACATTAACTAGCATAACAGTGCTACAGCAGTTGTAGAATCGTATGAAGAATGAATTATAACATTAACTAGAATAACAGTGCTACAGCAGTTGTAGAATCGTATGAAGAATGAAGTATAACATTAACTAGCATAACAGTGCTACAGCAGTTGTAGAATCGTATGAAGAATGAAGTATAACATTAACTAGAATAACAGTGCTACAGCAGTTGTAGAATCGTATGAAGAATGAAGTATAACATTAACTAGCATAACAGTGCTACAGCAGTTGTAGAATCGTATGAAGAATGAAGTATAACATTAACTAGCATAACAGTGCTACAGCAGTTGTAGAATCGTATGAAGAATGAAGTATAACATTAACTAGCATAACAGTGCTACAGCAGTTGTAGAATCGTATGAAGAATGAAGTATAACATTAACTAGAATAACAGTGCTACAGCAGTTGTAGAATCGTATGAAGAATGAAGTATAACATTAACTAGCATAACAGTGCTACAGCAGTTGTAGAATCGTATGAAGAATGAAGTATAACATTAACTAGAATAACAGTGCTACAGCAGTTGTAGAATCGTATGAAGAATGAAGTATAACATTAACTAGCATAACAGTGCTACAGCAGTTGTAGAATCGTATGAAGAATGAAGTATAACATTAACTAGAATAACAGTGCTACAGCAGTTGTAGAATCGTATGAAGAATGAAGTATAACATTAACTAGCATAACAGTGCTACAGCAGTTGTAGAATCGTATGAAGAATGAAGTATAACATTAACTAGAATAACAGTGCTACAGCAGTTGTAGAATCGTATGAAGAATGAAGTATAACATTAACTAGCATAACAGTTGTAGAATCGTATGAAGAATGAAGTATAACATTAACTAGCATAACAGTGCTACAGCAGTTGTAGAATCGTATGAAGAATGAAGTATAACATTAACTAGCATAACAGTGCTACAGCAGTTGTAGAATCGTATGAAGAATGAAGTATAACATTAACTAGCATAACAGTTGTAGAATCGTATGAAGAATGAAGTATAACATTAACTAGCATAACAGTTGTAGAATCGTATGAAGAATGAAGTATAACATTAACTAGCATAACAGTGCTACAGCAGTTGTAGAATCGTATGAAGAATGAAGTATAACATTAACTAGAATAACAGTGCTACAGCAGTTGTAGAATCGTATGAAGAATGAAGTATAACATTAACTAGCATAACAGTGCTACAGCAGTTGTAGAATCGTATGAAGAATGAAGTATAACATTAACTAGAATAACAGTGCTACAGCAGTTGTAGAATCGTATGAAGAATGAAGTATAACATTAACTAGCATAACAGTTGTAGAATCGTATGAAGAATGAAGTATAACATTAACTAGCATAACAGTGCTACAGCAGTTGTAGAATCGTATGAAGAATGAAGTATAACATTAACTAGCATAACAGTGCTACAGCAGTTGTAGAATCGTATGAAGAATGAAGTATAACATTAACTAGCATAACAGTTGTAGAATCGTATGAAGAATGAAGTATAACATTAACTAGCATAACAGTTGTAGAATCGTATGAAGAATGAAGTATAACATTAACTAGCATAACAGTGCTACAGCAGTTGTAGAATCGTATGAAGAATGAAGTATAACATTAACTAGCATAACAGTGCTACAGCAGTTGTAGAATCGTATGAAGAATGAAGTATAACATTAACTAGCATAACAGTGCTACAGCAGTTGTAGAATCGTATGAAGAATGAAGTATAACATTAACTAGCATAACAGTGCTACAGCAGTTGTAGAATCGTATGAAGAATGAAGTATAACATTAACTAATTTTCGAAAAACGAAGTAATGTAACTGATTTCGCAACTACACGCCACAATTACTATGATGCTACTGCAATTGCTCATTTAACTGCCAGTTGAAGTTCGCTATCAATCGAGGCTTGAAACAGAAATGACGCATGCGCCAACTGCATCAACTTTTTCTCTAAGTGTCATCCCACACTGTCCTCTATCATCACAGCAGGAATTACTGGTCAATACGTCTTGTAAGTGGGTGAAAATTCTCTTCAAGTATGCAGTATGTATTCTATGGAACGAGAAGAATTACGAGCTTAGCACTGTCGTGTCTGTCTGTTCTATTTAAATTTGCTCATCTTTATTACACATGACGTTTAAAATAATTAAACAATAACTACATGATTCTTACACCTATCATACCAGTAATTAAATAATTTTGCATTTATAGTGCATTTTTATCGTTACCATTAAATTTTTCATCCAACTTATGCCGAGAAGTGTTTATTTCCGCAACCTTCGATAGTATTGATGGCACTGCATTTGTTATTATAATGTGTTTAATGTGTCCTTACACAATAAGGGTTGCAAACACGATGTTTACTCTTTCCAGTAGGCCTATATGTTATTGTTTCTGCCTCAATAAAGATTCTCTAATCTGACATATGATCTTTTTGTCAGTAAACAGACTTAAACGTGATGTTTTTTTCCTACCAGTATCTGTTACCCTTCATTTCTATCTCATTATAACAGTAAGTTTTCTTTCAGTGTTCTCTAACTCTCTTACACAGAAGTATATACGGTACTTGTTTTCTTAAAGTTGCTTATAAATTAATAGAGTGCGCTTGTGACAGCGCTAAATAGACCTAATAAGTGAAACAAGTGCTGAATCAAGAAGCGCTCAACACAGAAATCGAAGCGTAAAACAAGTGTAGCTAAAAAAAACCGAAATATAGGCCTAAAATAAAGCAGCTCAATGTATTCAGTTCTTTGATCATAACAGTCCACATTCAACAAAACGATATTTACACTGATTGGTTAATTCATTATTACCCTAATAATTATTAATTATTTTCTTGCCATATATTCAAAGCAAATATAATCTTGGCTTTATGCCATCTCTTAGACACTTGCATTTTCTGTGACAAAGTTAAGTGCAAAATTCAAAATATCGATAAAGTCTGCAACAAATGTTAAAACTTAAAGCAATTAAAATGTTACATGACAAAATAGTAACTGGTTAAATGGCTGGGTTTATTAGCTATACTTGAATCTGAGGCTTCGGACGAAAATGGGTTCAAATCCTGCTTCGTAAGATCAACTGGTGGGACTTTCTCAATTGTAAAGTAAAACAACTGATGGCTCACCTCGACGACGGAATACCTCGCGGTTTATACAGCGTCATTTAATAAGCAATTATGTAACAATACTGAACATGACAGTGGCTAGTATTATGTCTTCCCTTCCTCAACAGGACTGCCGAACAATGAATATTCTGCTGTCCACATTGTTGCTGTCTCTTGTTGCTGGGACGGCGCTAGCTTACATGTGTGACGTAGGCAACGTGCTGGTGCAGGAAGTGGACGCAAATGACGTGAGTGAAGGCGTTTGAAGTAATGTTGATGTACTTTGAGTGATGCAGTAGTAGCCCTGATAAGCGTTGTCTGTGCAGTTCCTGCAGGGGCCGTGGCGTCCTGTGCTGCTGAGGCCCAGCTACTTCCCGGACAGGTACCCCTGCTGGCACTACGAAAGCACGCTGACCGGCGAGGATGTAGCCGACATCGAAACCAGCGTTGAAGACACCAAGTGAGATGAAAGACAAGCACTCGCACTCGATCAGCATACTCAAACACGCAACACAGTAACGCTCACATAACCTAACACTCAGAAACTCAACACATGCAAACACGCGTGTATTCCTAATAGAGTAAGACTGCTGTTTTCCGAAACAAAAACCAGTGGCGTAGCATGAAATTTTGAGCAGGGGAAGCTAACTCAAGTTGTCTTTCATGCGATATGAGATAACGTATTACAAAAATATAAATAGTAGTCAATGTCAAGTCAGCAGTCGAAGATTAGTTGGAACCTCGTAACAACAATAAGGCATGACCTCAAATGATACGTAGTAAAATATGATTTCACGGTTTACACATATCTCTAACAGATAAACACGTATACGTATAACATTAGCTCACTCCCTGTCATAGAGGAATCACAATATTAACGGTCAATAGATACAGTACGTAGTATACGTCTGTCTTTCGGTTGTGTCCTTCATTGACAGCAAGGGAGTCGGTCATTTGTTTTTAGATCACACTTTTGTTCGTAAGTCAGTCTTGATAATAGAATTGTCCTAAAAAAATTCAAGTAAATTGGTGTCAGGAAGTGTTATTTCACTCATTATTTATTACATTAGCCACAATGCACACTAACACTTTAACTGAACACAACTGACGAAAAGGGATAACTCGGAAACTACTTATTTTCAATGTCAAAGCTAGCTTCTTGATAGCCTTGCGACCAGGGTAGTTTAGTTAAAGGGATGGAAAATCTGCGGGGTGGGTTACACAGAAGAATGAGTGTGAAACCAGTCTGCTTGGAAGCTGGTGTGTGCAGGCTTCTTGTTTACTGCTGCATCACAAATCATCCTGAGCTGCCGCATCACAATATTTAACGCGTAAATATAAATTCTATTAAAATTAATAAATGAGTAGCTTAATATCAAAGGCGGACATCTGACCTTCAGATGAAATTTAGATAATGTGGATTCTTATACATTTTTTTCATGCTTTTTTCACTTATGGTGAAACTATATACAAATTCTAACACTGCATTTATAAAAATGAATTGTTTTAAAATACTACAAAGAACACTGTGAAAAAAAAAGTGCCTCTAGATCAAAACTATGGAGACGACAGATGTCCGTCTTTGATATTAAACTACTCAAATTATTTTGTCCATAAACTGCAGGTTTATTATGAAATTATTATTAACTGGGGAAGCTGAGCTTTTTAGCTTACATTGACGCTACGCCACTGACAAAAACACACCCGTATAACACTCGCATATAAACACACAGAGACTCACGTGTATTCGCAACATTCGTTAATATTTCTATAGGCCTAGCTGCCACTGAACCGGCCTTTCAGATATTATAGAAGACAATAGAGATGTTTCTAGAAAACACTTGACAAACCAAAGGCATCCATTACACCAACATTCTGGGATTCCCACTCGCAAATGAAATCTTCAAAGTTCCCCTCGAACCAGTAGCTCCAGTGAACTACAGAGGCCAAACTATGTATCATCTTATTCCACCATGCTTATTCTTTCGAACGCAGTGAATGTTTAGTCATGTCTACTGTTAGCCTACATTTGTAAATTAACGTTCTACTTTGGTTTCAGTCATCACTTTAGCTGCCAGTATCTACTTAATTTCTGCTTTTTTTTTTCCTAATTTTTTCAACTTCGTCGGTTTTTCTTCCAATAAAATATCAACTGACACAAGCTGTAGACCTAATCCGCTGCCAGAAAATAGAAAACTTCCTTGTCTTTTATTGTAACCAGTGCCAGTTTAGCCAATGTCAGGAGTTTTTCCTCTCTTCACTGCAAAGATATCGAGCTGCGTAGTTCTCGTATTCAGGTAAGGACTTGCCCAGCTGTTTAATAATTTATTGTATGTTGGATGTGTATGTATTTATTCACACTGCAATGGGTATATACCCGGTGGCAGTGGTAACTAATTACACTCAATAATGACAATAATAAACTTAAAATTAAAAATACAATTAATAATAATACTAATAATTAATACTAACATTAATTTATAATAATAATAATAATAATAATAATAATAATAATAATAATAATAATAATAATAATAATAATAATAATAATAATAAATTAAATGAAATATCCTAAATTAAATGAAACGATCACTTAAAATAACATTAAATCACTTAAAATAACATTAGCTAGTTGGTAGTATATGAAATGTAGGAAATCTCTAAAGAGTTATTTTGTAAATAGAGATGTAAATCTTCTTCAAGTGGTTAGTACCAAAGATATTTTAGCAATTTCACTGAAATAAAGGACTATTGCAAAAATCCAAATTTCATTGAAATAAAGGACTACGGTTTTTCCTGACAAAATGGTATCGTAAATTGTATATAATTCTATGTCTAATACTCATAGATAAGCAGAAGTCAACACACACAATAATACATTTCCATCTTCGTAGCTCTCACCCACACATTCACATATGCACACGAATTAAGAAACGCACAAAAGTGCGTGTGTCCTCAGACGTACGTACATACATACATACATACATACATACATACATACATACATACATACATACATACATACACACACATACACACATACATACATACATACACACACCTGTGGAGTAACATATATCTGGCTACACCATACATTCGAATCCCGGTCATACATACCTGGTTGACATACATACATACATACATAAATACATAACATTCGGTGCATACTCATTTCACCGGCATTATCACCTTCATATCATTCATACATACATCTTATATATAAAATAACAATAAAATAAAAATACTATGTATGTATGTATGTACATATGTATGTACATACATACATATGTACATACATACATGTACATACATCTTATATGTAAAAGTATGTATGTATGTATGTATGTATGTATGTATGTACTATATACAAATCTACACGCTTTGACCGATATTTGCCAAAGTTTGCACATTTAATCATCATAACCAGGAGAAGAATATAGGCTACATTGAAATCGGACAAATTGACGTTAAATTAATTTAAAAAATAAAAACTAAAATTATATGCGATCAAACATTCCTGTATAATATTAAATGCAATCTTCTACAGTCAATTGTCCTTTATTATTGTTTGTTGTATTCAACATCGACTTTCACGAGGCCGTGGAAGAAAGAACACGAAAGCATTGTTGATACATCATGAAGGCCAAATTTTAGACAGTTCATGCAATAAGTATCTTTCCGCAGTCCAGGACCGTAGTATGAGTTTCTCGATGCAGTTGTAGTTAGTGAGCAGACTGTCTTTTATCCAACTGAATTCTTGAATTCTTTGAAACCTTTGAGATGTCTCTCTTGCTAGAATACATCTTTGTCGGGTACGAGCGTGTCCCTGTGCGTGCGTTTGTGCCGAATCCAATGCGGTGCTTTAGGCGCCAACGGTTCGGATATACGCAAAAAGTTGCACTAACATCATATCTGGAAAGTGCGGCGGTGCTGACCATGGGGAATCCCCATGTGCCGGTGCCGAGCACTGTGTGAATTGTTCTGGGGACCCCATTTCTAGCTCGAAAATTTGCCCAAACTATATGCTGGAGAAGACGATTCATAAGCTTCTAGTTCGGGAAAATATTACGTTCTTCGAGGTGAGTAAGCGTATTTTAGATAAAGAAGAGAAGGCAATGGAAAAGTCCTATACGCATGTACTACACAAAGCAACAGAAGGAATTGATGCTTCTACACAAACGCCACCTCTTACTAATATACCTGGGAAGCGAATTGAGATCGCAACCCAGACGTATGTGGACGCTGCCACTCAGACTGCTGAGTCAGACGACTCTTGTGGACTTGACATCAGGCCTTAAGTCCCTACGAAAATCGCTGCTCTGACAGCAGAGAAGGATTCTAGGCCTGGACGAGTGGAGTTGCCTGCTAGGAACCTGGATACTTAGCGGATCTTAGTGTAGTCAGCCGGTGTGGATTTGGAAATGCGCCTAGCTTGAGGGCCAGCGAAAACTTCATAGAGCCCTCCCGAAATTCGATTCTATGATACCCAGTTCAATGGTGAATTTAAGTAAAGTCTTGAAGACACGAATAGAAATGTATTCTACGTGTGAAGACCAGACCACAAGGAAGAATACAGGCCGTAGATCTCTAGATCAGGATCTTCAGGCTACAAATCTAAAGGTTGATGATGATGATGATGATGATGATGATGATGATGATGATGATGATGATGATGATGATGATGATGATGTTGATGATACTATTGGCAACAGTGTAGCCTACTCACCCAGCTGCCTCTGAGAAATGAATTCCCCTAAGAGACAAAAGGAAGCCTCGATGACAGTTGTCATCTAGTGTGAACAACTTTAATACGCTTTGAATAGGAATGTCGTTTGTTGCTTGTTTCAGGACTGGGGACTTATTCAATATGACGGGAAAAGCCTACATCGAAAACGGGAACGTCTTCAACATCACTTTCAAAGGAAACAGTGAGTGTGACATTACATAAAAATCGTGTTTGTGGACTTCAGGCGAAACTGCTTGTGAAAATATTACAGTAAATCAAACCATTTTCCTCCTTACGTAATATAAGGAGATGAAACTTTCAACCGGGAAATAAAATTTCTTAAAAATAAATCATAAATTCACAAGAACAAATGCTGCAACATTTTAATCGTCCAAATTACAAGATAACCAGTGTACGCCTGGAAACAAGTTTCGCTTAGCACGTGTGGCCAAGTAACGGCCCGCTTAGCGTCAGAGTTCGGCAATCAGATGCACTTTATCAGCTTAGCTTGTCCACCATCCTTTAATGCACATTTCACATGGTTTTTTTTTTTATATTTTAGACACACGCTGTATTTCGTCTCTACCGAAAGAATTGAACCCTACACATCTGCTTCATTCAGTTTATGAGCGAATTGACGTCATTACTTTGAACAGCTTAAATCCGATGTCTTGGGTACACTTGGCTGTATAACTTTTGTTAATTAATGCATGGGCGATTGTTCTACTCAATAGCCTACATCATCGAATTGTTCTACAGTTGGGACGCGATTTATGCAACTTCTTTTTGTTTTCCTTAAATGAGCTGGCATCTCTCACTTGTACCAGTCAGTCAGTCAGTCAGTCAGTCAGTCAGCCGCTGGTTATGTTTATATTGTGACTTTGCTTATAAATATAGCAGCGAGACACTTTTTATACGACTTCTTTATAGTATAGCTAGACCTATATGAATCTTGAATTGCAGAACTCCTACATATCCATTTAAGTACATTTCCAGGAGGCACAAAAAACTGATTATCTTTGTACGCGTTTGGTATTTTGAAGTGACTCTTTTCTACTGAAGCATTGCAGTAAGTTCCTATGTTTAACATGCATGAACTTTAGTAAATCCGTGGCGCTACAGCCCTTTGAAGGGCCAAGACCGACCAGCCAGCTGCTGGCCTCACGTCCACATGCCGAAGCAGAGATGGACGATCATCCCACCAGAAGGGAGGTATCGTGTGGTTAGCACGAGCTGGTTTGCGAAACCGGATTTTCGCTACCAATCGTAGCTCCCCAAGTGCATCACGATGCTGGGTGGGCACCGGTCCCATACACTGGCCGAAATTTCGTGAGAAAATTTCTTCCCCCACGAGGACTCGAACCAGCGAGCATTCCGTAACGCGAGTCCTGGGCGGGACCGCGACGCCACGGCGCGGGACATATATATATATATATATGGTATTTCCTGGAAGAAGTCTGAAATGCCAGGACATGTGGAGTGTCTGCAATTCGCGACTAGTAACAATTATTTTATTTCTTTAAAACAATTTTAAGTGACGAAGACGGAGCAGCATTTTTTTATCTTATAAACAACTTTAGGTGCATGTTTGAGCTAAGAAAATGATAAAGTACAGAAACATATAAAAATCCAAAATTCTGTAAATAGCATACTTATTTTTTTTTAATTTTCTTTTTTCTCATATAAAAAAAGAAAAGCAAACTGAATTTTTTTTTTAGTTTCTAAAAAAATTCCACATGGCCTGGATTTGTGGTTTTCCTGCAATTCATTGTAACTTATTTCCGCCGTGAAATATACACTGTATTTGCTAATGGTCTTACTAATAAAAACTCTATATACAGACGTTTAACTGTCTTATACAATGAATAGCTCGTTTATAAGTCGTGCGTAAATTCCTTACTAATAATCACTATCTACGTCATGTATAACAGTATAACTGTTACACAGCTACGTCATAGTTTCGTCATTATTTCGTTACGAAAGGTAATAGAATATCTGAGGTTCTCTATTGCATCCGGTAGAGCGCTCTAGTGTGGCGTGTTAAATATCGATAGTACAACTGGCTCTAATCGATTACCACACTACATTTTGGTCAAAGAGTACAAGCTACAGCATTATTAATTCCAATAATTCTATGACCTTTGGTTTCTTCTTACGTGGTTACACGGTAACCATCATCATGAAATGACAGTCGATACGAACAGCTGTTAGAGGGGAGGCCATTTTTTCGCCATATACAACGCTTAAACAAGGGGTTTCGTGTATATAACTACTGCAAAGCAATTCCCATTGTATAGTTACAGACTATTTATACGTCCATAGCTTATTCACGGTTTATTAGTAACGTTTTCTGTCTCAACTCTGCATAAGTCTCGTATAAAAAGTATACACGGTTTATTAGCAAGACGGTAAATGTTTTGTGTGTATCCAAATTTATGTAACATATTACAAACGAAGCCTGACGTTTTACTTTGTCTTTATACTGACCATAAAAATAAATAACTGAGGTTTTCTAAATAATAATTTAAGAAAATAAAGTGTAAACAGTAACATGGTAAATGAACTGAATTGGTATGCAACACTCAAAACTTATGAGAAATGTATCAACTTCGTAATATGTAATACACTCCACGCAGCAAACCTTTCAAGTGCGTTCTGTGACGTACAGATATGTTCTCGGCTACAGTGCACTACAGCAATACTGAGTGGCGGATAATTTATCTACGAAAGTGAGCGCGGCACGGCATTCACTGGCCGCGGAGCGTGTTCCCAGCCGGCAGCAACTACATTTTGTGGTCAAACTCGTGGCGCTGTCCAACAGAATAATACATAAATTGTTTTAAAACTTTATTTACCTATGTCGTGTTGGAAGGTGCTGGAACTATTTAACTTCATTTTCCACACATTTCTGTCATACGAACCTGGCCACATATATGGAACTAAACTTGGTACGAAAACAAACTGAGATTACGGTCGTACACTTTATTCAAAATCTGCTTAAAATGTTGCTGAGTATGGAAGACACGATTGAAAGTTCTCGCACTATACCGCTTTACCTTAAAGTGCCTTCGTAGTCTGTGGTGTAGAAGTGGCGAGGAAGACGCGAAGAGACACTTAGGGGAATTTTCCAGCTGGTGTCAAAAAAAAATGTCTTTGGCAGCACTGTACATTGTCCTTTTCGTTTATCCGGAACGCTTCCCGCTTCAAGAACTCCTTACTGTATATATATTTTGATGTACCGAAGTACATATGATATTTCCATGCAGATATTCTGCGTCATCATATGATGAAAGAGTGATGGAACGGAGAAAAATTCTCTCCGGCGCCGGGATTTGAACCCGGGTTTTCAGCTCTACGTGCTGATGCTTTATCCACTAAGCCACGCCGGATACAACCC
The DNA here is from genome assembly GCA_025594305.2 of Periplaneta americana. Classification (NCBI taxonomy): domain Eukaryota; kingdom Metazoa; phylum Arthropoda; class Insecta; order Blattodea; family Blattidae; genus Periplaneta; species Periplaneta americana. The sequence goes on from JAJSOF020000042.1 coordinate 15,003,222, forward strand.
CGACGCCGGTTAGAATCGTCTCAGATTAAGCTCCATCTCTTGGGTTCCCTCTAGTGGCCGCCCTCTGCACTACGTCATAGATGTCTATGAACGCAGGACCGAAGTCCATACATGTGTTGAGGTGCACTCGAATGAGTGACTGCTTGGCCGGGATCCGACGGTATGGGCGCATGGAAATATCATATGTACTTCGGTACATCAAAATATATATGATATGCGTAATAAATCACTTCGTGATTTAAGACGGCGCCCATACCGTCGGATCCCGGCCAACCAGTCACTCATTCAAGTGCACCTCAACACATGTATGGACTTCGGTCCTGCGTTCATAGACATCTATGACGTAGTGCAGAGGGCGGCCACTAGAGGGAACCCAAGAGATGGAGCTTAATCTGAGACGATTCTAAACGGCGTCGGGGTTGTATCCGGCGTGGCTTAGTGGATAAAGCATCAGCACGTAGAGCTGAAAACCCGGGTTCAAATCCCGGCGCCGGAGAGAATTTTTCTCCGTTCCATCACTCTTTCATCCTTACTGTATATTAACCAAGTTAAGACCCGGGATTCGAGTGGGTTCAGTGGGCTATGAATCAAAATATTCACTCATTTAAGAATAGAATAGTTCGGCGTATTATTTTCCACTGCAACTTTTTTTCTCAGTAGAGAGTATACACTGACCAATAAATACGAAGGCTTGCTGTCCAGCTACAGCAGCACGAAGCTCACGTTTCGCCTGCCTAATCATCACATTTTTCTCCAAGGAATAATTAATTTGTACTGCTGACGAATTCAATCTCGAACATCCCACGAATTTAACGCTGAGTACCTTTGGACAGAAACGGAGATTTTTACCGACTCTTACCTATCCAACCATTCAGATACACGCACCTATTCATATAGAGCGACCGCCGACACGAGTCCAAATCTCGTCAATGTTGTGAGAGTTTTTGTTACGCGTCTCCACTATTAAACATTTAACAACAACGTGTTGAATTTAACATGTATATGGACATTTCAAGTCTCAATTGACTTAACATGTTAACTGAGTATGTTGAATTTAACACTTTTAACATGTTGGCGTGTTTTCCAGCAGAAATGGAAAACATGTCAAGTCAATTCATTTGCTTGTGCAGCGTCGGTACAGTTCGGCAAAGATCGTACAGTTTCCATAGCAACAACTATAAGTTCCGATTTTGTGGCGCGTATCTTGATCATTTTGATACTATCATTGGTCCTTGGTGTTGGCTTTAAGTTCGAAGTAATGGAGTGGACGAAAGAAAACACATTAGAATAAAATTAATGCACTGATGGAAAGTCTTGTTGTGGGATGTGTCTGCAAAAGAATACAGAGACCAAACAAAGAAGGCCGACTGTTTTAGAGAACTGGAATTATTATTTAACTGTTGTCGAGAATACAATAGAGAGTTTTCGCACTCTCGTCGTACGCTAAACGTTAATGCTATGTTGACGTCAGTAATGGTCGTATTTGGTGATGTATGTTAACGTTCGTAAAACTTTGGAAAGAATAATTATACGATATTACCCACTCCTTTAACATCTATCATGTCGTAGGTCCTATGATAATCAATCGTGCTGTAATTTTTTTTTTTAATTGAGATGTAATGGTTGCTCTTAAATTGTGTATTTCTTTGATGTAACAGGAAGTATTTTTGCAGTAGTATATTAAAATCGTGTTCTGACATTCTCAGCAAGTTTTTGAATCCAAATCGATACTGTATTCAACTTTAAGCCCGTTTAGAATGTATCCTGCATAGTGTCTTTTACTAAGATACTGCCGCATCCACATTCTCATTTTCTTCCTTTTCAAAGCCTTGTAACAAGCAATAGAGGCAATTACAAAAGTCAGATCATCATCTGAGTCCATTGTCCAAGGTTTAAAAATAAAACACTATCTATATTAAAATCTCATAGACTGTTTATGGTGGACTACGCAAAGTCAAGTTTAACATGTTTAACAGTGTGGACAAAGTGTTAAATGAAATTAGCATTAACATGTTCAGTCAACATGTTGGGATGTTAACGGTAAACAATTTAACATTTAACATGTTGTTGTTAAATGTTTAATTGTGGAGACGCCCTTAGATAACAATGGACACATGACTCATAGTTCTGTATAATAGTGGAGACGCGCCTTAGATAACAATGGACTCATGATTCATAGTTCTGTATATTAGTGGAGACGCGCCTTAGATAACATTGGACACATGACTCATAGTTCTGTATAATAGTGGAGACGCGCCTTAGATAACAATGGACACATGACTCATAGTTCTGTATAATAGTGGAGACGCGCCTTAGATAACAATGGACACATGACTCATAGTTCTGTATAATAGTGGAGACGCGCCTTAGATGACAATGGACTCATGACTCATAGTTCTGTATATTAGTGGAGACGCGCCGTAGATAACAATGGACACATGACTCATAGTTCTGTATAATAGTGGAGACGCGCCTTAGATAACAATGGACACATGACTCATAGTTCTGTATAATAGTGGAGACGCGCCTTAGATAACAATGGACTCATGACTCATAGTTCTGTATATTAGTGGAGACGCGCCTTACATAACAATGGACACATGACTCATAGTTCTGTATAATAGTGGAGACGCGCCTTAGATAACAATGGACTCATGACTCATAGTTCTGTATAATAGTGGAGACGCGCCTTAGATAACAATGGACTCATGACTCATAGTTCTGTATATTAGTGGAGACTCGCCTTAGATAACAATGGACACATGACTCATAGTTCTGTATAATAGTGGAGACGCGCCTTAGATAACAATGGACACATGACTCATAGTTCTGTATAATAGTGGAGACGCGCCTTAGATAACAATGGACACATGACTCATAGTTCTGTATAATAGTGGAGACGCGCCTTAGAAAACAATGGACACATGACTCATAGTTCTGTATAATAGTGGAGACGCGCCTAAGATAACAATGGACTCATGACTCATAGTTCTGTATATTAGTGGAGACGCGCCTTAGATAACAATGGACACATGACTCATAGTTCTGTATAATAGTGAAGACGCGCCTGAGATAACAATGGACACGTGACTCATAGTTCTGTATAATAGTGGAGACGCGCCTCAGATAACAATGGACACGTGACTCATAGTTCTGTATAATAGTGGAGACGCGCCTCAGATAACAATGGACACGTGACTCATAGTTTTGTATAATAGGCATTGAAGCCCCCACAGCTTCCTGCTTGTCTAAAGTGGAACGACGAATCGCCACCAGAGGTGCTGCGTAGTGTGGCAACTTATTCCAACAAGCTGCAGTGCACAGGGATGCGATGTCTTGTCCCTTAAGCACCTGCATAAATATATTCTCCTCTATATATCCACGAATAAATCTTTTTATTGATCATTCGCCATTCTATAAACCCATCCACATAGCTATTTCTTCGTCTACTTCAGCTCTCCATACTTCCTGCCATTCATCTACCCACCTACCCATCTTCCTACCCATTCATTAATCTCCCCATCGTCGCAATAATCCGTCTGTTATCAACATCCATCATTCCATGCCGCGCCTGAAGCTTCTTTGTCGGTAAGTTTACACATAAAGGTGAATGACGAACAGTCAAGGATCCGCCATTAATACAAATTACATCTCAAATGCATCCTTTCGTCTTTTAATGTTTCAATCTATAACTTAATTCATGCATCCGTATACTTCTGAATCCAGCCATCTATCAGTGCATTACTCTGTCAAGTATTTGTGCAGCATTCACACTGTTCAAGAAGTTACAGTGTGCACTTCTGACTTATTGTTTTGGTCTGCCCGCAGGCAAATTCTCTGATCGATACCAAGTGTTGGCGTGGAATGCCACGTTGCAGTACCAGATAGCGGGGGCTTGTCCGGATTCCGTGAACAACGAACGTAAGTAACGGCATCGAATGGGGCCGATTTTTAAATCTCTTTTTAGGGAGAAGAAGACAAAATGTTTTGACAAAACATTTTTTACATGAAATAAGAATTCCGTTCAATCAACTTGACTGGGGCAGGCTGCTCCTCGGGGGATCCATGTTTCAATTAAGATATTACTGTGCACCAGCCTACACTACACTCACTCTGTTATATTTCCATATTAATTTTTCTCAAATACATTTTTAATATTTTCTCTAAAGTATGGCTGTATTTACTTTTTAAATTATATCTTAGTTCTTTCTACTAATTCAAATGCAGATTATTAAACATGTTTATAAACAAATGATTTTTTATTTATCTTGTACACGCAATATTTTAATTTCAGTAACAAATAACGTTTCCACATGTTGCAATAACTAACATTTTCTTAGCCTATTGGTTTAGTAAGTACTGTTTTTAAATTGTAGGATTTGAACATTCATTAATACATTGGTTAGGGAAAGGAACCTAATGTGTTTGGAGAGATACATAATTCTTATGGGCGATCTTGATTCCAGTATTCATCAGTGGGTTGAATTCTACACGTGGACCCTAAAACGCCATTCTCGACTTGAGTCTATATTACATGAATCCAATAACATTACGCCAAAATCGAATATTGAACACTATGTTTAAATCATCTTGAATCTTTCGTACACTACTTTTAGCACTTGAATATAAATAATTCATTAAATGGCGATCTTATTCGTGTTAATTGTGTAAGCATATGCGACTTACAGCTGTTTCGGTGTTTAAATTAAGTATTTATCGCGTGGTTACTGATCGGGTTTGGTGTGGTTAAGTTTGGATGTTTGTGAGGCTCACAGAATTTTCATCGAAGGAAGAGACCGCAACTATCCTTTATCAGTTGAAAAGGAATCTTGGAAAGGAGACTGAAGGAGACAGAACAGTTTGGAAGAAAGTATCTACGGCGAAATAGGGGATCGGTAGCATGTCTTGATCTCATGAGGAATAGAGAATACTAACAAAAAACTGGAATGTTCCTCTTCAAGCTTAGAAGATCTGCTTTACTTTACTCTCTAGCATAAGTGGTGTATAAACAGACAGAAAATTTAGATGCACACGGCAGAGTTGTAAAGTAGGGCTTTGTTGCATAAAGCAATTCAAAAGCCACTGTGAAGGATTATAAAATATATGACAATATATTGGGGTAAAAAAGGAGAAAACATCACTGTGCTGGAAAAACAAACACAAAACATTTGGAATACGTACGTCGTTCTCATGTTTAACAAACACCATTATTGCTTATTTTTGCGATACATAGAATAGCAGTTTGAAGACAATATCTTGGAATATTTCAGAATTTTTTTAGAGATAGCATCTTCCTCGGTTCAAAACGCGTTCTTTAGGTAAACCCAAAATAAAAAATCGACCAGATTCAGATCTGCAGATCGCGGAGACCGTATTCCTCGAAAATCCCTACTGATGACGATCTTGAAAGATCCGTGTAATTATTTTACAGCGGTGTAGATGTGGTGCAGTGCGCCATTTCTCATTAAGATCAAAATATTTTCTGCTTATCGTTTTCTTGGAGTGCGAATACTGGTTTTAGTTTAAATTAGTAAGTAGATACTAAGATGTTTTCTTAGAATTCTCCAAACTGCGCTGTTAGTAGTGTATACATTGTAAGATATCTGGATAGTCAACACTTCGACTCCCATAATAATTACCGGTATAGAGTATTTGATTACTTGTCTGATGCTCCTCTGTAGCTGTGACATTAGTGTTGGTCTTTTTACCGGTACGTGCATAGAACCAGCTTCCTTACACCTGATTGAATACTTGCAGTTATGAATGGAACTTGGGCCTTCTCTGGAATATTAAGTTTTCTACATTTCCTCAGATTTTAAGAAATACTCATAATACTTTAATAGGAAGACTTTACCAGCTGCATCCTAATATTTAGTAATTGAAACTTCCAACTTCTCGTAGCAGTGCTATAGACCTACCAGTAACCATTAATATTTATTCAATAAAATGGCAACCATGGAAACGCAGAAAAACTGTAACAAACAGAAAACCCCATTGTTTGCACTAGTGAGTGACTTGTTTTATATCACATAGAAATATTACAATATTTAAAACATTTTAGCGTTTGAAGACAGTTTTGAATGAAGTTGCACTTCATTTTGTAGGTTTAATATCTTCCATCTGAAGCACAATTAACAAAATACTCGAAAACTGAAGAGCATTCTCTCTCTGTGAGATAATCTATACCGGTACATTGCAATTTGCATTACAATGCATGAAAATGTATAACACATTTTATTAAGAGAAAAACTAAAATCAAGGATGTCTTAAATTATGTAAACATGCATTTCCGTTATTGTATTCTAACAGCTTCATATTTTTCTTTGCTTAATTTGTAATTAATCGTTTACATTTTTTATGTACTTTAGTTCCAAATCTATCAATTATATTTCAGATTTCCTCTATACTTTAACATCTATAGTCTAATAATTGCTTATTTTTTATGATTTTAATGTGGCAACGGTCCTTAGTTCGTGTTCGCTTTTAGCTTATGGTAATGTTTGTGTTTTTGTTTTTGGAAGAATTTTAGATAAGGGCGCAAATAGTCATAGTAGCTGACGCGCCCTTTTAAAACTTCACTAACTAATTTTAGCTCTAATCAGTCGCTATGTATTATCTTTTGCAGTACGGGTATATTTTCCTTTCCAATCAGTCAATCACATTTTTTATTTTGTATACTTTAGGACCTATAGTCGCGACGCTGTTATTCCCGGCGTGGCTCCTCCTCTTTGCTTACGCCTTAGGAAGTGAATGCTCTATAAAGTCTAGGTAGGTAGTATCGTTCGCCATTTTTGTTCTTTCGTTGCCGAGCTACCAGACGAGGAATCTATCTGCCACACCGTTAAACATTATCATGTCGTAGCTCCTATGATAATAAGTCAAACGCAGTGTAATTCATCAAATAATTGAGCGGCAAATAACGTCCTTGTGTGCTTTCTGCGAACGCCAACGAAAGAGCCAAAGTATTTGTCGAGCCTTAGGAAATACATAACGTCTTCATCAGCGAATCACAAGACGCACACGTTTAAATGTAGTCGGCCTGCAACGTGATTGGCTGCCGGAAATTAGAGCGACGGGACTGTAGTATCTAAACAGATTAGAGGATTGGCTTTATAATGCACGGGGAGTTAACACGAAATTCTGCAGTTGCAACCCCAGCTTTCGTATTATCATTGACGACTTTCTATAAGTTTTCGCGTTGAAAACAGCTTAAAAGCTGTTATGTTGAAACAATCACTATTTCTATATCCCATCCAAGTTTGTATTCAAAGAGGGGTGGCAATTACCTTGTACGCTCTTCACAGGACGATATAGATATAGGCCTATGCTTCCAGAGAAAGTAGTTCCCAAATTGATCGTAATATTTGTGCCATATAACGATAAAAATGTTACAACGAAGCGCACATGAATGTTTTTAATTTAGCCTATTTATTTATAAGTTTTGAATAATTTTATAATCTACTGCAAATAATCTGAGTAGGCCTAAATGAACGTTAGGTATTGGATGAGGTTTGTAATCAAGCAGATACTATTCTACACATGAATTTAGTAGGATATCATAAGCAGCAAACGTATGATTGGTTCATCCCTATGACTAAGCGTTCATAATGTAGGTCCACACAACAAAAGCCTTTTGTTATTGTTACGGCTGTTACGCGCTGTGGGCGCTTTGACTGCACTTCTAAGCTTTTTTTGTTTGCTTTTTCTCCTGAGCACGACTCTTCTTCGCAGCACAGGAACAATATCACGTTGAAACTCACACAAATAAAATTGTAGAACTTTATTCCAACTCTCGATTCAAAATGTAACCTCGGAAGACTGGTCAAATTATCTTCAACACTTAATAAATTTAAGGAAGACGATTTACTTTGTAACCTGGACGGTATGGCTGACATCATAGTAGAGCAGCTCTAGTGACGAGGAACTGGGCAAAGAAGAAGGTTCCTTATCGGGTGTTGAACAACTGCGGAGTCTCAATGGGGCAGGCCTATGCATATTAAATCTAAAAATAAATTGAGTGATTATCTCCGTATGTATTGAAATAGTCAAACTTACGAGGTCACACAGATGACTGCTCACATGTTACACAATACACATGTGTAAGCGTTGCATATACTTATGTACAGTTTTGAACTGTAGCACGTGGGTCTGTCATTCCTGTGCTTTTATCATAAAAATTTCTCCACCTCTTCATTTACATCAGGAACAAGTTTGGGTGGAACATAGAGTAGCATGTTATTCGGAAAGTTAACCTGTGATTGTTACTAGGAGAAAAGTTTTTCGGACTATCAGGTCGTGGCCCGTTGGTTGTGTGACCAAACGTTTCGTTCACTGCTGCGGTGAACATCTTCAGTGGTGTGTGCAGAATACTGGTTCTGCTGCGCTGGCTGCACAGTGTGTGAACGAAACGTTTGGTCACAACCAACGGGCCACGGCCTGATAGTCCGAAAAACTTTCCTCCTATTGACGCCGGCCGTGAAAGCCTACACTCGAATACTGTGATTGTTATATTCGGAAACTATTGCTAAATATCAAGATACACCAATTTCAGCATCTTAAAATATTAGAATTGTTCCGTTTTCAAGCGCGTGAACATCTGCTAGACTCGCAGCTTCGACTGACTACTTGATTGGGTGTTTTCCGAGGTTTTGCCGGACTGTAAGACAAACGTCAAGTAATCTCAAGATGAATCCTCGGGCCTGTCTTGCTGTCACTAGTTCGCTGATAATATAAAACCTCACAGTTGATGCAGCACCGTTAAATAATGATTTAAAAGTACAACATCGGAAAGCGGAAATGATGTAGTCATCCACCTGAATAGGGCAGCCCTAACGCTAATAGGCTTCGAAAAATATAAACAACGCAGTTTCAATCAAGCTCGAACTCTTTAATCACGCAACTGTCCTGCATTCAGAATCCATGACGTCACTCTCACTAGAGGCTGACGATTTCTATCTATAGTGTGAGAATAGATTATGCAATGAATAAAATATATAGTTATATGTAAACAATCTGATAGTTAATTTAAACTTTTGAATTTTGTTTATTTCCACATTTTAATTAATTTAAAACTACATTCTTCAGCTGACCTTCTCTAGTTGGAATGGATGCACTGCTGAAATAGCTTCTGGAAACTTCTGAGACGAATGCATTGCTCCTTACCAATGTGTTCAATTGCATGCACAATCTTGAATGTCATGTAACATATGACAGAATATTCTGCTTTGCAGAAGTTCATCACCCGATGTTTGTTTCAGAGCTGGTCTGGGTAGCTTTCCGCACGTGGAACCCAGACGTGGCTGCGATGCAAGCCGCTTTGGAGGACCTCAAGAAGACCGGGCAGGATGTCCAGAAATTCACTTATGAATGCCCGGAAATATCTGCCTCTTAAGAAGCAACTAATACATAGTTTGCTGTATGGAAAATAAATTCCCGACATGAACTTACTCTTCTTTCTATAATGTTACATTAATCCCAATCCTAATTCAAAAATAAAATAAGAATATTTTACCATGACAGCACACCAAAAATAATACTACGAGGTTATTGAACGTCTGATGGGAAGGCTGTCTCCACTCTTCAATAATTATTAGGCATTGTCATTCGGGAGGACATCTGAGGACAGTATGTTAAAGTGGGGGGGGGGGAATTGTTGACTCCAGTTATGATTTACGGTACTTCGCTGCTATAATCGCGAAACGCATCACCCTGTGCTTTCTCCACATACCTACCTGCAGATTTTGTTCACTATCTACATTAGTCACAAAAATGTTCCTGAAATTCTCCTTAGTAAACATTTTGTTAAGACAGCGGCCGATTTTCAGGGGAGGCAAGAGAAGCCGTGCATCTCCTAGGCCCGATTGTATAAACCATTTAATCTTAGATCAGAGGTTAAATTAATCCTTGTTTCAGCTGAACTTGGAATTTTGTGTTGTATAAAGTCTAATCTGAGATTAATTTGTCTCAAACTAAAGTCAACTTTGACTGAAGAAATTTCTCCGATTAAGTTAGATGATCCAAGTTCAGTTATTTCTTTTCTGTTTGAAATATACGAGTGACAGATTGTGCAAATAAAATATCAATTATTATTAATATTAATAGATATGATAGGTACATTTATATATATTTCTTTCAATTTCTTGCCTTAATACACAAACAATCTTATATTTTATAAGGCTCTATCGTGTTCAGCAGTATCAAATAACATAACCTATAATTATATTATGTTTATAACAACCATTAATTATTAATGGATATGATAGGTAATTTATAAATTTTCAATTAACTGTATTACTAAACGAAAATTGTCGTTTTATAAAGCTTTATTATGTTTAGCAGTATCAAACACCATAACATGATAACAACTCGGAGAACAGTCAACCTTCTTCTTATTGTCCGCCATTATTTACATTGCACAAAAAACCAGTGCTTCCAACAGAGTGTACGGAAAGTCGCCAAAAAGTAGTTGTAAAGTCGCTAGATTTCTCATTATCAACAAAGAAAGATTAAATTTTGTCACTATGGGGCGCTAAAAAGGTCACTAAATCCCTATTTAAGCAATATAAAAGTTAAAAGAAATTGTTGTTGAAAAAGAGTTAAAGTCGCTAGATTGGCAACACTGAACAAAACTGTATAACATGGTCCGCGCATCACGTATTTCACCTGTTTAAGCGATGTTGCCAAATCCTTTTCACGTGAACTTAGATTGCATTTGAACTAAGGTAATTTGATCGCAGAAAAGTTTTATACAATAGAAGAAGTGTCTGAACTCGGTTCACTTTTCGATCTTCGATCAAAGTTGATCTTTAGTCAGGGAGTTTTATACAATTGGGCCTAATATTTTAGCAAAACACAATACGACAGACAAATTAAGAACATAGAGATGCTATAGCAACAGACAGACATTGTTTTAATTTATACTGTATTATTGAATACCAGTTTCAATATTCAATACGAGTGATAACATCGGTTATTGGTGATGTCCGCTCAGTATAAATAGTACAATGGCGTTCAAAGATAACTGACTAGAATTATCTGATCGTGTAAGCGAACTTTCTAACCATGGATAAGTTAGAATCAAAGATATAAAAATTGGACAAACTTTGAAATAGTTTCGCTAGTTGTCAGTAGATGACACCACTATTGGGACGAGTAAAAATGAGTTTGGGGATAATGATGACGCATATTAAGTATAAATTATTCTCATTAATATCAAAGGTTTCCCGCTAAACCTGGTGAGTGCTTTCTACAATTAGCAGAGGGGGATGAAATTTTGAATTCTATAATGTGGGTATATTTATGTACCATTGGCTACAATGAATGTTATCTTAGCCATATGTTCATAGAAGTAATAACTAAAGAAGCCACACTTACGCGAACAAATTGTCTATCACTATCGATTAATAGGGGTCAGGTATCTGAATGCCAGTTTACAAGTAATTCGTACTGATAAAACATCGCTGTAACCTGTAGAATTGACACCAGTAAGATTAGAGTATCTATGAGTAGTGAGTGATAAGTATAAAATCACTGACGTGTGATTTTATCGCAGATCACGATCACATCCATGATTAAACAGGCCTTTAAACGGTGATTACAGTTCTAGGGCTAAACTGCTCTCCAAGTGCTGATTTTTTTTTCCGGAGGAGGAGTCATAGGCAAGCACCGCAGCCTTAGGCTTATTCTGCAACCTCCTTACATTGGGATGATTTTGAAGTCCTTAGAACCGCTCTCCAAGCATGTGATTCGCTGCCACAGCATCCAGTAGTCCATCCTCTGCAGCCTGCCCACATATGCTTGTATTCTGCTGTACCAAGGCCCTGTCTATCCGAGGGAGCTCTTCTTCCCCGCTCTGCTGCAGTCCATATTGAAGCCTCAGCGGTCTTTTGGGATTTGTGCAGCTCCGGCCAACAGCCCATCTGCAGGGGAATCCCGGAACCACGTCGGTTATGTATTCCTGGTCGACCTGTAACTATCGAGAATGATTTATGAAATGATGCCAATGAGGGCGAAATGAATCTGATGTCCAACGTCGAAAGTTACCAAGCAGTTCTGCTTCAAGTGGTTGAGGGAAAACCTCGGAAAAAATCTCGCCAGATAACTTACCCAAAAAGGATTTCAACCCGGGCCTGCTCATTTCACGGTCGGGCTAGCTAACCGTTACTTCACAGCGGTGGACCAACTGTTAGTTATTCTGTGAGCGTGATCGCCCTTATCTTATCTTATCCTTTTCTCACTGCGTGCGCTGCGCTTCTGTGTTATGCTATTCCTACGTGGTAAGCCTCAACCGGAGTGTAGTGTAGGCTACCAGTTACGGTCGGACATATTTTATTGCATTGTAGGACATATGACCGTGTCCATCGTCAATATGCAATTCGGCCGAATCTACGTGACGCTCTTGGATATGATTTTAATTGTGCAAATGCAGTTCTGAGATTTTTATCCAATACAGGACTTGACAGGGTGATTTCGTTTTTATTGACTCGTTGTTTGTTTACCCTCCGAACCCTTTACATCCAGAGGTTTTTTTTAATTTTTTCGTTTTACTTAACTTGGCATTTCGGCATATATAGTAGTAGTAGGGTTTAAGAAAGGCGCGTCAGCTACTATGGCTATTTGCGCCCTTATCTAAAATTCTTACTGTAACAAATACATAAATAATATAATAATCAGAGTGCTAAAAGAACTAAAAAGCGTTGTCACGATAAAACGAGGCACACAAATGCAGTATACATAAGGTGATTTCTACAGAATCATAAAAGTGAGCAATTCTACCACACTAGGTGGTATTCAAGACGAACAAATAAAACAATAAAACGAAGGCCACCAGAGATAACTTGTCAATCATATTTTAAAACCATAAAATTTTATAATATATTCGGATGTATAAAGTCCGAAATGACAACAATGTAAAATCAAATATAAAACAACAAATGTAACCTCCGGATGTAAAGGGTCCGGAGGATGAGTAAAACGGATCAATAAAAAACTAAATCACCTTATCCAAACCTGTATTTGATAAAAATCTCAGAACTGCATTTGCACAATTAAAATCACTTCCAAGAGCGTCACGTAATGTCGGCCGAATTCCATATTGCCTCCGTGCATGGTCATATTTCCTGCAACGCAATAAAAAGTGTTCCACCGTAAGTGGAACATGGCACATATCGCACTCCGGCTGAGGTTCGCCACGTAGGAGATGGCCGTGTGTCAGATGACAATGGCCAATCCTCAACCGGGTGAGTAAAACCTCCTCGTGTCGCGACGCTCTTGTAGACTAATCCCAAACTCTAACAGTATTCTTTATATTTCGTAATCTGTTTCCCTCTTGTGCAGACCATTCTCCTTCCCATTGCAACCAAATTTTAGATTTCAAGTAGTTTCGAATGTCCTGCCACCTCTCGCGCCAATATACCAGAGAGCCATCCTGTGCGCCAGCCCTGGCTGCAGCATCCGCGGCCTCATTTCCTGCAATCCCTACATGGCCAGGAATCCACACTACTCCAATCTCATAATCAGAGCAAAGGATAGCATGGAACAGCTGCTGAGTTCTTAAGACAAGCGGATCATCACAATTAAAAGACTGCAAGGACTGGATGGCACTTAAAGAGTCGGAACAGATAAGGAATCTGCCCCGAGGTTGCCTAATTAAAAACAATAAAAATCTGTAAAAAGCATAGAGTTCAGGAGTAAAAACACTAGTATATTGGCTTAGTCTGTATTTAAATATCCCTCCATTTGTAACGAAGGAACAACCAACACAATCATTTATCCGGGATCCGTCAGTAAAAACTAATGAATAATTTGGATATCGGGATAAAAGTTCACTAAAACGAAGTCTATAAACAAAAGCTGGTGTAAAATTCTTAAAACAGCGGCTCAGACTTATATCAAAAATGGGACGTCGCATAATCCACGGTGGAGTGGTGGTATACTCCAGTGTGCGGACTGATGGTAGATGTATATCCAGCTCAGAGAGCAGTTCACGAAACCGCACACCTGCTGGACGAGGTCTCCGTGGATTTTCACTGTATCGGCCGTAAAGAGACGAATGATAGAAAGAGTCGTAAGAGTTGTGCTCAGGCTGCGAGCGGAGCTTAACAGCATATGAGCACAACAAAATATGACGTCGCCGATACAGTGATGGTTCTCCTGCTTCACAATACAGGCTCGCTATCCGACTGGTTCGGAAGGCCCCTGTAGCGAGTCGTATCCCATGGTGATGTACAGTATCTAAAAGACGTAATTTAGAGTTATTTGCTGAGCCATAAATAAAACACCCATAATCCAGCTTTGATCGAATAAGAGCTCGGTAAAGGCGTAAAAGCACTGTACGGTCTGCACCCCATCGGACCCCTGACAAAAGGCGTAAGATGTTTAAGGATTTCTCGCAACGCCTTCTCAAATCACGTATATGCGCCTCCCACGTTAACTTATAATCAAAGATAAGGCCCAAGAATCTCGCAGTGTCTGTATATTGCAATTCCACTCCATTCAGACGCAATTCGGGATGTGGATGTAGTCCACGTTGGTTGTAAAAGTGGACACACTGCGTCTTCTGAGTGGAGAATTTAAAGCCATTGCGAACAGCCCATTCTGATAGTACGTTGATGACCAGCTGCAAATGTCGACCGATGGACGGAAGATATCGGGAGCTGTAATATAAACTGAAGTCATCAACGTACAACAGAGAAGATACTCGGTTACCCACACAGTGGGCAATTCCATTGATCGCAATGCAGAAAAGAAGAACGCTTAATACAGAACCCTGCGGAACGCCGTTTTCTTGGAGGTGTTCGTTAGAAAGTGTCGTGCCTACTCGAACTCGGAAATACCGCTCTGCCATGAACTTCGCAATAAACGTTGGTAGACTACCACGAAGTCCCCAGTCATGCAGAGTTTGCAGAATGCCATACCGCCATGTGGTATCGTAAGCCTTTTCTAGATCAAAGAAGACCGCCACAAGATGTTCCTTCTTGAGGAAAGCATCTCTAATGGCGGTCTCTAGCCGAACAAGATGGTCTACGGCGGATCTGTGCTTACGAAAACCACATTGGATGTTAGATAATCGGTTTTCCGATTCGAGTACCCACATCAGGCGTTTGCTTATCATTCTTTCCATAACCTTGCATACGCAGCTGGTGAGAGAAATTGGTCTGTAGCTTCCAGACAAAGAAGGATCCTTTCCTGGTTTCTGGACGGGGATTACAATGGCGGAACGCAAAGCAGATGGGAACACTCTCTCAGTCCAGATTCTGTTATACATTCCCAGAAGAAAGGATTTTCCAGCAGGCGGAAGATGGCGAAGCATTCGGTTATGGATGTTATCAGGACCAGGGGAGGTGTCAGGGGATGTGCCTAGTGCCGCCTCCAGCTCCTCGGATGTGAACGGTGTATTGTAGTACTCTGTATTATCTGATATAAAATTGAGGTTTCGTTTTTCCGCAGCATCTTTGATTTTCAGAAATTCCGGGTCATAATTATTTGAGCTGCTAATCTGTGCGAACGAGGTAGCGAATATTTCTGCAATTTCTATTGGACTGGTGGTCGTTAATCCATTGCTTATTATTCCCGGAATTACAGAACTACGTTTCCCCATTATTCGGCGGACTTTGTCCCATACGATGTTAGATGGGACATTCCTTTTCATTGAATTAACGTAGTTTGTCCAGGAGTAGTAGTAGTAGGGTTTAAGAAGGGCGCGTCAGCTACTATGGCTATTTGCGCCCTTATCTAAAATTCTAAATGTAACAACTACATAAATAATATAATTATCAGAGTGCTAAAAGAACTAAAAAGCGTTGTCACGATAAAACGAGGCACACAAATGCAGTATACATAAGGTGATTTCTACAGAAACATAAAAGTGAGCAATTCTACCACACTAGGTGGTATTCAAGACGAACAAATAAAACAATAAAACTAAGGCCACCGAGGATAACTTGTCAATCATATTTTAAAACCATAAAATTTTATAAAATATTCGGATGTATAAAGTCCGAAATGTCAACAATGTAAAATCAAATATAAAACAACAAATGTAACCTCCGGATGTAAAGGGCCCGGAGGATGAGTAAAACGGATCAATAAAAACTAAATCACCTTATCCAAACCTGTATTTGATAAAAATCTCAGAACTGCATTTGCACAATTAAAATCATTTCCAAGAGCGTCACGTAATGTCGGCCGAATTCCATATTGCCTCCGTGCATGGTCATATTTCCTGCAACGCAATAAAAGTGTTCCACCGTAAGTGGAACATGGCACATATCGCACTCCGGCTGAGGTTCGCCACGTAGGAGATGGCCGTGTGTCAGATGACAATGGCCAATCCTCAACCGGGTGAGTAAAACCTCCTCGTGTCGCGACGCTCTTGTAGACGAATCCCAAACTCTAACAGTATTCTTTATATTTCGTAATCTGTTTCCCTCTTGTGCAGACCATTCTCCTTCCCATTGCCACCAAATTTTAAATTTCAAGTAGTTTCGAATGTCCTGCCACCTCTCGCGCCAATATACCAGAGAGCCATCCTGTGCGCCAGCCCTGGCTGCAGCATCCGCGGCCTCATTTCCTGCAATCCCTACATGGCCAGGAATCCACACTACTCCAATCTCATAATCAGAGCAAAGGAGAGTATGGAGCAGCTGCTGGGTTCTTAAGACAAGCGGATCATCACAATTAAAAGACTGCAAGGACTGGATTGCACTTAAAGAGTCGGAACAGATAAGGAATCTGCCCCGAGGTTGCCTAATTAAAAACAATAAAACTCTGTAAAAAGCATAGAGTTCAGCAGTAAAAACACTAGTATATTGGCTTAGTCTGTATTTAAATATCTCTCCATTTGTAACGAAGGAACAACCAACACAATCATTTATCCGGGATCCGTCAGTAAAAATTAATGAATAATTTGGATATCGGGATAAAAGTTCACTAAAACGAAGTCTATAAACAAAAGCTGGTGTAAAATTCTTAAAACAGCGGCTCAGACTTATATCAAACATGGGACGTCGCATAATCCACGGTGGAGTGGTGGTATACTCCAGTGTGCGGACTGATGGTAGATGTATATCCAGCTCAGAGAGCAGTTCACGAAACCGCACACCTGCTGGACGAGTTCTCCGTGGATTTTCACTGTATCGGCCGTAAAGAGACGAATGATGGAAAGAGTCGTAAGAGATGTGCTCAGGCTGCGAGCGGAGCTTAACAGCATATGAGCACAACAAAATATGACGTCGCCGATACAGTGATGGTTCTCCTGCTTCACAATACAGGCTCGCTATCCGACTGGTTCGGAAGGCCCCTGTAGCGAGTCGTATCCCATGGTGATGTACAGTATCTAAAAGACGTAATTTAGAGTTATTTGCTGAGCCATAAATAAAACACCCATAATCCAGCTTTGATCGAATAAGAGCTCGGTAAAGGCGTAAAAGCACTGTACGGTCTGCACCCCATCGGACCCCTGACAAAAGGCGTAAGATGTTTAAGGATTTCTCGCAACGCCTTCTCAAATCACGTATATGCGCCTCCCACGTTAACTTATAATCAAAGATAAGGCCCAAGAATCTCGCAGTGTCTGTATATTGCAATTCCACTCCATTCAGACGCAATTCGGGATGTGGATGTAGTCCACGTTGGTTGTAAAAGTGGACACACTGCGTCTTCTGAGTGGAGAATTTAAAGCCATTGCGAACAGCCCATTCTGATAGTACGTTGATGACCAGCTGCAAATGTCGACCGATGGACGGAAGATATCGGGAGCTGTAATATAAACTGAAGTCATCAACGTACAACAGAGAAGATACTCGGTTACCCACACAGTGGGCAATTCCATTGATCGCAATGCAGAAAAGAAGAACGCTTAATACAGAACCCTGCGGAACGCCGTTTTCTTGGAGGTGTTCGTTAGAAAGTGTGGTGCCTACTCGAACTCGGAAATACCGCTCTGCCATGAACTTCGCAATAAACGTTGGTAGACTACCACGAAGTCCCCAGTCATGCAGAGTTTGCAGAATGCCATACCGCCATGTGGTATCGTAAGCCTTTTCTAGATCAAAGAAGACCGCCACAAGATGTTCCTTCTTGAGGAAAGCATCTCTAATGGCGGTCTCTAGCCGAACAAGATGGTCTACGGCGGATCTGTGCTTACGAAAACCACATTGGATGTTAGATAATCGGTTTTCCGATTCGAGTACCCACATCAGGCGTTTGCTTATCATTCTTTCCATAACCTTGCATACGCAGCTGGTGAGAGAAATTGGTCTGTAGCTTCCAGACAAAGAAGGATCCTTTCCTGGTTTCTGGACGGGGATTACAATGGCGGAACGCCAAGCAGATGGGAACACTCCCTCAGTCCAGATTCTGTTATACATTCCCAGAAGAAAGGATTTTCCAGCAGGCGGAAGATGGCGAAGCATTTGGTTATGGATGTTATCAGGACCAGGGGAGGTGTCAGGGGATGTGCCTAGTGCCGCCTCCAGCTCCTCGGATGTGAACGGTGTATTGTAGTACTCTGTATTATCTGATATAAAATTGAGGTTTCGTTTTTCCGCAGCATCTTTGATTTTCAGAAATTCCGGGTCATAATTATTTGAGCTGCTAATCTGTGCGAACGAGGTAGCGAATATTTCTGCAATTTCTATTGGACTGGTGGTCGTTAATCCATTGCTTATTATTCCCGGAATTACAGAACTACGTTTCCCCATTATTCGGCGGACTTTGTCCCATACGATGTTAGATGGGACATTCCTTTTCATTGAATTGACGTAGTTTGTCCAGGACGTCTTCTTAGCATCGCATACAGTGCGACGAGCTTTTGCTCGAAGACGTTTAAACTGGACAAAATTTTCTTGTGTCGGATGGCGCTCAAATTGGCGTAAGGCACATCGGCGGTCTCGGATTGCATCTCTGCAGGCATCCGACCACCAGGGGACAGAGAAGCGTTTTGGCCTGCAGGACGACCGGGGGATAGATAATTCCGCTGACTTGATAACCATATTTGAGAAATGCTCTACTACGGAGTCCACACTTTCATGTCCGTTATCTTCGAATGATATGGACTCCGAAAATCCGACCCAGTCCGCCTTTTTAATAACCCAGTTTGGAGATCGAGATTCCGCAGGACGTAAAGCGGACATACGCATTCGGATGGGGTAGTGGTCACTACCATGTAGGTCGTGAATCACAGACCATTCGAAATGCGTGGACAAAACTGGGCTACAAATGGAGATATCTATCATGGAGTATGTACCATAAGCCAAGGAAAGGTGTGTTGCTTCCCCTGAATTCAGGGTAACAAGATTTAGACGGGTACATACCTCTGCTATTTTATTTCCTCTGTCGTCATCGGAATTTGAGCCCCAAGAGTGGTGGGATGCATTGAAATCCCCCACCAAGAGATATGGTGCAGGTACCTGTGAAAGAATATGTTGAATTTCAAGTACTGTAAAGGGTGTATCTGGGGGCATATAAACGGAGACTATTGAAAACTGTATGGTAGGTAAGGTTACTCTGGCAGCTATGCATTGATGAGGACTGTTAATGTTTAGAACAGAGGAAAAGATATTCTGGCGGAGAAGGAGGGCACAACCTCCGTTAGCACGAATACCGGCAAGATGGTCATACCGGTAAACATTGTATCCTGAGATTTTCAGGGAATGTTCAGGTCGGAGGTGTGTCTCCTGTAGACATAAAATAGCAGGGTTCTCACGATAGATCAATTGCTGTAGTTCTGCATATCTGCTGCGTACACCGTTCACATTCCATTGTATGATATCAGTCATTATGTGGATCTAAATTATCATGGTGGCTTGACGGGTGATTTTCTCTTCTTATCTTTTCTAGGATTTCGTGCCGTTGACTGAGACTGCTTGGTCTTCGACCGTGGGGATTCGCTCTCAGATCGCCGCACGTCCGATCGTGATCTTGATCGAGACCGTGATCTCGACCCGTCACCAGAACAGGGAGCGCGACGTCGCGGCGATCTACCAGGCGTAGAGTCTTTCTCTGTCGCCACGGTAATAATCTTTTTGGAATATAAGGCCTTATGTCAAGGCCACACGAGTCGTCTGACTCAGCAGTCTGAGTGGCAACGTCTACATACGTCTGGGTTGCGCTTTCAATACGCTTCCCAGGTATACTAACAAGAGGTGGCGTTTGCGTAAATACATCTATTGCTTGTGTTGCCTTTTGCAAAACTGCTGCATAGGACTTTTCCGTCGCCTTTTTCTGTTGATCTAAAATACGCTTACGCGCCTCGAAAAACGTAATATTTTCTCGGACTCTCAGTTCTTGGATATCCTTCTCTACCATATACTTCGGGCAATTTTTTAGAATTGGAGGCGTGGTCCCCAGCACAATTCACACAGTGCTCGGCGCTGGCACACGGGGATTCCCATGGTCAGAACCGCCGCACCTTGCACATACGATGTTGTTTGTGCAACGTTTTTGCGTATGTCCGAACCGTTGGCACCTAAAGCACCGCATTGGGTTCGGCACATACGCACGAACTGGGACACGCTCGTACCCGACAAGGATGTACTCTGGTAGGACAGGCTTTTCGAAGGTCAAAAAGACAGTGCTCAGCGGAATAGTCTGTCCGTCCCGCTTACGTAATAAACGGTAAGCCTTGGACACAGACTGTTCCGCCAGTTCTAGTTGGATCTCTTCATCAGACATACCGTCCAGAGAATCCGTATGCACTACTCCCCGCGTGGTGTTCAGCGAGGAGTGCCGTTCGACTTTAATAGGGTAAGACCCTAGCAACTTCGCTTTCAACAGCGTCTCACTCTGTTTTGGAGATACCGTCTCGACGAGGAGACTACCGTTGCGTAGGCGAGTTGCATTTTTGGCCTTCCCAACGAGTCCGTCGAGTGCGCGTCTCACGTAAAATGGACTAATGTTTTTCATGGTCTTTTCTGTTCCGTCCAAGGTGATACTGATAAACTTCGGAGGCGGCACTTTGACAGTTACTTTCTCAGGGTCCAAGTCCATAGCAATTTTTGTCAAAATTTGACCACCAGTCGTATCAATTCCTGTCTTCTGTTTTTATTATTTTTTCTGAGGGAGAAGAGGAGCGCGAAGAGGCCATTTTGAACTGGCCCCCTTCGGAACTGTCGGCGTCAGCCTGCCACCGGGGGACGAAAGAAAAAGACACCTAAAAATTCTTCGCGGTCTGTGCCGGCCGTGGGGACCCCCACAGCCCGATCCCAAGCAACCCACTTCACGCAAGTTACCCTTCAAACTGGTCATTACACACCTAATGGCAAGTCTTACACCAGAGGCGTGTCGCAGTTTTATGCCCCTACCACGGGAATAACCGCCCGTGGCTCCCCACTCTACACCGAATACAAGTGCCAGACTACTGCGGCTAACTCCGACCGACCCTCCCAAAGCCGGAGCAATCCGAGACCGCACGCAGCTTCAGGGGACTTGTGGTTGATTACACTGCGACACCCATACGTCAGCGGTAACACGTCGGAGCGATATATCCGCCCCGGCGAGCAGAGTCGGTCACCGGGACGTTTAAGTCGCTCCGGACCCCCATTGGGGTTCTACGTGAGTGTACATGACTACTGGTCCGGGCTCCGCACCTAGACTTGCATATAGGGGCAGTATGAAGGGTCCACTATTGCTTCGTTGCTGGGCGCCCTGTCGGGCCACACAAGTTGGAAGTCGCGCTCGAAACCGTGGGACAGGACCACGGAGATAGGAAAGATCCCCGCTGGTGAGACGGGAGTTATAAACCTAAGAAACTTAACCTAATAATAGATATAAGAATTAGAAGGGGAAGAAGAATAAAGCCTCATCAGGCATTGTTAACAAATCCCGTCATGGTGGCGGACGTGGCAAGAACAAAAACAGCGGGGATGGAGAGGTGAAAATGGCTGTGATGATGTGGTGGGCGTTCCGCATGCAATGGCGGCCGGCAGAGAGAAATAGTGATGAAAAAGAAGAGAGAACGAAGAGGAGTGGATGGTTATAGGACGAAAAATGGCCGAAAAGAAGAGCACGAGAGCCACCATTGCACCCCCCGGTCACCACTTGGAGGAACCCACCTCGGCATGTATATCCGAATATTTTATAGAGTTATATTGTTGTTAAATCTCGAGATTATTTGTGTCTGTTGGCATTTGTTTTGTCATTTTATGGTTGCTTTTTAAACAGTTTTGTACCAAATATTTGCTCATGTTTATAATTTTTTAACGAATCACGTAGTTAGTAATGCAATTGTGTAGCTTATTTTAATGTTACAACATATTTTGTTCGTGTTTGTTTTTAGCTTATGGTATTGTTTGTGTTTTTGTTTTTGAAATAAGGGCGCAAATAGCCATAGAAGCTAACTCGCCCTTTTAAACCACAATAACTAACTGTTATGCTACCTATTGACAAAACTGGGAAAACTACACCTGTGAACTGTGAGCGCCCGTTGTTAATAATACTCGTAGATACAGTGCAGCCAACTCACCCGATTTCAGGCTGATCTGGCAGATTTCAGTTTCTTTAAACCTGGAAAATAAACTATCTACAGCTGACAGCCGAAACTATGACTTTGCATTTCCTAATTTATTTCATAATTGTAAGCAGTAAAGTTATCATTGGCTGCGCTGTTCAACTATTAAAATTAGAATCAGGGCCTATATAAAATAACAGATATTGACAAATAAAACAATTATTCAAAGAATAACAGTGTTTCATTCATCTTGTGAGTAATTTATGAATTAGGCTATGTCAAAATTGCTAGTTTTTCGTTTTTATACGTATATAATACTTCAAGATTAGATAAATGGACAATCATTATATCGGGTAGGCAGACGACAAATGTTAGAGCAAGAAGGTATCAGATCTGCTTTTCTACTGTGTAAAAAATCAGAGCAATTATTACATTTGAGATTGTATACGTCTGTTAGGTTCTATATTTTGTTTGTTTCTCTCCCTTGTTTAGGTATATCTGTAGTATGTTTTGTCTTTTGTAGGTTACATTACACTCGTATTTAAATTTTTCTGAATGATGACACAATTTTATATATTTTGTAATTGTGATATAAACAAATACAGAGGCATCTCTTTGGAAATTATTCCCTTGAAAATTCTCACAAAAATAATCACGGAAAGAATAAAGGAGCTGATTGACGAACATGTCCTAGAAACTCAGCTAGGATTCAGGAAAGGAAGATCAATCCTAACCGCGATAGAACTCCTGTTAAAGAACATCTGGGAAGCACTTGAAGGGAAGGAGAAGTTTTATGTCAAATTTGTAGATTTTTCCAAAGCATTTGACCTCATAAACAGAAAATTTGTTATATCTTTTTCCAAAGTGTTTGACATCATAAACAGAAAATTAGTGATGCAGAAACTGGAGTAGACCTTAGATAAAAGCAACATATGGACACAAATTGTAAGTTCAATACTACAGTGGAACAAAATAAGAATATCAGACAATCTCTCAGTATCAGAGCCGATGATCCATGAACGGAGTACTCCAGGGTGACCCGCTAAGTCCCTACTTTTCATCCTTACAGCTGAAGAAATTATAAGAATAGCCCAAAGGGAAGCGTAATATCATATGCCTACGCCGACGATATTGTAGTAGGATCAGAAGACATCACAAAACTTCAAAATACAATAAATGATAGGAAGAACGTTGTTTGAAGCAAGAGTTTAAATTTAACATATCTAAAACAGAAATGATGATATTTAGAAATGGAGGGAAGGCCCCTACATCGGCGAAAATCTTTATCAAGAAGAAGATAAAGGTCACACCAGATTCCAAATATCTAGGGGTCATGTTGCAAACAAGCGCTAAATGTTTCACAAATCACATAACAGAGAAAGCAACGCAAGCAGTAACGGCAATACATGAAATAAGCTACGTCAGAACACTCAGCCAGGAGACAGCAATCACATTATTCAGAACAGAATACTGATGTATGGCATAGAAAACATCTGTCCACACTAGAGACAGTAAAAGCATTACACATCAAGAGAGCGATTGAATTGTCAAAGACTATACGATCCAGACTCATCTACTGTACCTCCTGGCAAGAGAAACCTTCCTCATTGAAGACCTCAGGACACTTCTACCTCTGTCCTCTACCCTACACTAGAGCCTCGGAATAACTATTAGCATCACTAAAGGAACGAAGAGAAGAAATATGGCCAGAATTATATGGCAAAGGGGCCATGACAGACCGAACATGGACAATGGCCATTTTTGAGATGAGACAAGTGTTTACAAGAATGGCAGTGCATGGTTTCCATCGTGACAACAAAGCAGATCATGAACCAGCCACGACATGTGAGTATACATTGTGTGGACATACATGCGAAAGCTATCACCTGGAACTCTGTACTAAATAAGTGACTATGCAAAGTGTGTAATTCAAGTTAAAAATTGTAATGTATTCCTCTACACTTCATTTGGCTATTTGGCTGCAATAAAAGTATTATTAATTGTGATATAGGCCTATTCAATGTTGAAATCAGACACTTTCCTACAGGTGGAGATTTATGCTATACCCGGAAGGTGGAACCGACCAAAGGAAACAGTCATAGCTACCGATCTTACCTACCGAAATAAGCAGTCTATGTAAAAGAGAAGGTATAAAAATGAGGTCAATTAAAGAAATAGAGTTTTTATCTGTTCATAAATTATGTTAAAAATATCTACTATTAAATGCTGGGACGTATTAATTTAAATATGTAGCACTTTTGTTTGGAGCAATATACTGATTACTCTCCAGTTAAATCTGGCAAATACGTCTTCCAGTAGCTTATCTGAAGTTTTCAAAGGGTACTGATATGAATATCCCACTGATTTTGAAGAGTTAACAAAATGCACTACTCCGAGTATGAACCAATCATATTCAGAGTTCCATCGTTGTTACATTTGATTCCGCGTCTAACAATTTTTTTCATTGACTCACCACCAACAGTACTCTAAATAACATAGAGTCATTACGGTTCATAGATTTCACCTTTATGTGAAGCCAACTGAGAATTTTCTTCCCTAAATTCAAGGGATAACTTTCTATTGACTCCTCAATACTGTATATATGTAAACAATCTCTGTTGTTTTGCCATCATACACGAAATCTTTACATTTTATGCTACAACAGTATTTTAGGAAATAAAATTATTATATTCGCTATACAAAACTAACACTCAAAACTACACCAATAAAAAAGAAAGCACATCTGACTTGTTAATTTTATTTAAAAATCTAAGACTGAACATTCAGACGGTTTAAATTTCATCCAATCAAGATTGGCCGGCAGACTCAGTTATGCGAACTCTATCGCCAAATAAAACCCCCTACATTGATCTTCCGAGATTGGAGTAGTGTGGATTCCTGGCCATGTCGGAATTCCTGGGAATGAGGCCGCAGATGCTGCAGCCAAAGATGGTGCCACGAATGGCACTCTGGTATATTGGCGCGAGAGGTGGCAAGACTTATAAAATCATTTGAAATATAGAAGATGGTGGCAATGGGTAGGAGAATGGTCTGCACAAGAGGAAAACAAATTACGAAGAATAAAGAATACTGTTCGAGTTTGGGATTCGTCCACAAGAGCGTCACGACACGACGAAGTTTTACTCACCCGGTTGAGGATTGGCCACTGTCATCTGACACATGGCCATCTGCTACGTGGCGAGCTTCAGCCGGAGTGTCATATGTGCCATGTTCCGCTTACGGTGGAACTTTTTTTATTGTATTGTAGAAAATATGACCGTGTCTGTCGGCAATATGGAATTCGGCCGACTCTACATGACACTCTTGGAAATAATTTTAATTGTACAAATGCAGTCCTGAGATTTTTATCAAGTACTGGACTTGACAGGGTGATTTAGTTTTTTATTGACCCGTTTTCCTGTCCTCCGGACCCTTTACATCCGGAGGTTACATTTGTTATTTAGTATATAAGTTTTTTAACAAACTTGACATTCGGACCTTTTACATCCGATTATTTTAGAAATATGCCAGATAATTTATTTGTGGTAGCATTTGTTTTATTATTTTATTGTCTCTTTTTAAATACCCTGTTGAAACTGCATTTGTGAACCACGTTTTAATCGTGACAACGTTTTTTAGTTCTTTTAAGCATTCTGATTATTGTATTATGTCTCTGTTCTGTAAAGAATTTTAGATAAGGGCGCAAATAGCCATAGTCGCAGACACGCCCTTTTTAAACCCCACTAACTAATTACATTGATCTTTAAAAAAACTCAAGGAAAGTGTACATACCGTAACAGAATTTATTTTAGTTACTGAAAATCCATTTCAGTGGTACAGGCATATTAAAAGGATGGAAGATGGAAGAACAGCTGAGGAAAGCATGCGTTTGGAACCAGAAGGACTAGGAAATGAAGACTTAATGAAAATTGAATGAACGTAGTGAGAAGAAATGCGGAACTGAAAGAACTACAAGAACCAGATAGCACATTACAATGGAGGAAAAGAATGATAATTCTTAAGTATTATATTCAAGTGTTAAAAGTAGTGTACGCAAGATTCAAAATGTATTATATTCTGTTTTGTTCAGGGAACTTACATTACTGTAGAAAGTTTATAGGCTAATAGAAAAATATGAAATTGAAATATAATATCCAAATTATACGTTTTAGTTAAAAAAAGATCTGAAACCTCCTGGGGGGATACTTCTTGAAAACCGGGTTGGGGGGCGGCGAGAAAATTCCCCCCTAGCCACCACTTGAATTCATCACGTTAGTGAAGTAGTTGACATTTTATATGTATAACCATTCCACAGTGATCACAGCAAACCTACTTAACTCGTTCACCACATATGCTAAACGTCAACCTACCCTCCCAGCGGGGTTGAGAAGTCGCATTCTACCTGTAAACTGACGTTCAAAGATATTTGACTACTAATCGATAGTGATCGATAATATATTGGTGTAAGTGTGGCTTCTTTAGTTACTACTTCTATCAGAGCGTTTAGAATAGAAAGTGTATTAACTCGGCAAGGGTCTTATGGGACTTTTAGTCCCCCTAGTGTCTCCACGGCAACTGAGCGAAACATTGGCGTGGCAATCGTTCTAAGACTTCAGTTTTCCTCTTAATACTGTGGACAGAACAGGTAGAAATTGTTCTGCAATGCAATTAAGGAGATACCGGTATTTCTTGTGGTGTTCGGGTGATTTTTATTGTGCCGTTTATGTGAGCGAGTAGTAATAAGCCTAATTGTTTTGTTCTTTATGTAAATCCGATTATATAAGCTGTAAGGACGGGACGTTTCTTTTATCCACCCAAAGACTACACTATTTTTCAGAAGTGGTGTAGAGCAATTCCACGAAGACAGAAAACTGTATGCTCGTTCATATATCTGTGATATCCATTTTTCTGCGGTTTTCATTGTAAAAACCGATAAATTTATTATTGCCGATAAAGAGGTAGGACTTCCACACAAGTACTGACGATCAAGACCGTATGCCATAACACATATTTTCCCAAACTTGCCTCGATATCTTGAAAAAAGAAAAGAAGAGGAAATATCCAACCAAGAGGACATCAATCCTTTCTCATAACAATGTACCCTTACCAAATACCATCTGGCTATGACCAATTCCATTGACGCAAATAACCCAGTAGTTGATACAGCAACGTTAAAAATGCGAGTAAAATAGTAATTGGATGTGACACCCGAAAATCAGAACACCTTAGCTAATCTTGCGCTTGTGTGCATTAATGTGCCATTACTCCACACCTGAATGCCCAAAATTTTGTCTAGTTACATTGACCGTAATTCCTTCCAGTGAATGAACTCCAGACCAGCATTTCAGCTGTTTAGTTCGAGTTTTTCAAAATCGATACATTTTTATTAGAGTCATAAACTGTGATGTGTTCGAGGGAAGTGAAAATACAAACGAATTTACAAGGTGAATGAACGACCTTGCAGATACGCTGAACTCCAAGACTCTCCCTCTGCCCTGTACAAAGGATCCTAGCATTACACGATTTTAGAAAATATATTACACGTAATTGGCAATACAAGGAACAGTTTGCCTAAGAATGAACTCTTTAATTATTTAGAGTGATAACTCAGAGCACTCACGAAATACATTAATATTCTTGTGGGATAGCAGATTTAAATATATTCTGATAGAAAAAAATTAACGGGATCCTCTACAGCGACATTTTGGAATTAGAAAATGATTATCTTGTGATGATCACCATAGACTTTCTACATCTGAACATTTTTCAATTTATGTGCCGGTTAAAAAATGTGCTGTATTCAAGTGCTAAGAACTCCTAATTGAATTCAAGTACCTACCTTCTACTTCATTGAATAAACATGTTTAATTATTAATTATTTTATTTTAATAATAGCACTTTAGTCGTAATTAACGTAAAAGTTATTTCGGTAACAAAAGTACAGTATAATTCTACTTTGCATCTAGAATACAACTTAATCTGGTTTACAATTTTATTACATTTGTTTATTCCGTCTCCACATCATAAGAGATTTCTAATCGAGTATAGTAATAGAGCTCATGGAAAAGTCGTTAATTTAATATTCTCCAATAAGTTGCATACAACTAGTTAATACAGTGCTACTAAATAGTTTTAATTTTACAAAACATAAAATAACCTAGGTATTTCAAAAGATTAAAACATACATACATTAGCAGAGATATAATATCGAAGCTTAATTTATGAGTTTAAGTTGCACGTAATATTTCTTGTTCCCCTGAGTTACGTATAAACCAGATACAACTGCAACTAGTGATTAAATAGTAGGTAAAAACTATTGGTGAAAATAAAGTTTCTCCTTTATTATATTACATTCTTTCTTGTGTATAAAAAATTATAATTTCATGTCAATGCGTACTTTATAATGTCATAAAAATGTTCAGTTTTGCGAAGCTGTACTTTTTTTTTTCATATTTCTGGCTCAAGCCGGCACAATGTTCCATTTTCAGTTAATTATTATACCGGTATTTATTATTTAGGGTTGTTTTATGTAACTCACAATTTGTTAATGTAGTAATATTACATTTTTAAACAAGTAAAATATTATAACAAAGCATTCTCCAATACATTCTTATCTAATGGGTTATTTTTAAAAACCCTTTGCATTCTCTCGAACAGCGATCCTGAAACTTGGGACGGAAAACAGAGCTAGAGCCACTCGGCGACGAACCACTGAACTAGAGGAAGTAACGTCACTTTCTCTTCTACCCGCTCTGTTTCTATGAATAGATGACGAATATAGTAGTCATTGTTGCTAATAGTATACAAATATACCCGCATTATAGAAGTCAATATTTGAATTCCCTCTGATAATTATAAAACAACACTGGGTTTAGCTGAAAACTGCTGATATTGTCAGTTATGAGAATAATTTATGCATAATCTATATCATCATTTTCCCCGACACTTTTTTAATCGCCCCAATAATGGTGTCACCTGTTGAGAACTAGCAAAACTGATTCAAAGTTTGTCAATTTTTTGTATGTTTGGTTTTGAGTTATCCCGTGGTTAGAAAGTTCACTTACACGATCAGAAAATTCTAGATTAGATATCTTTGAACACCAATGAACTAAATGTAGCCTATTGCATTTGTCGACTGCTGCATGACTATAACGAATTTATTTCCTTTCCAGCTTAGTGTGTCGTTGTTCGTTAATATATTAAATTTAAACCTGCCTTTCTAGGCAACATCATTCTTCTTCCCCCTCTAACTGAATTTCATTATATGTATATTTGATTTGTACTTAGTTGTATTGTATGTAGTGCTATGTGAAATTACGTTCGTCAATATCAAATATCAATATCTCAAACCTTTTTCTAGTAGGGACCACATTTTAAAGTTAGAACAGTTTCGCGGACCACCTTAAGCAAATTTATCATTTTCGTAGCATATTTTAATATCAGTATACTTATTTTTTAAAATAGAATCAGTTAATTAAAATTAATTAAATTCAATTAATTTTATATTAGTATTAACTAATTAAGTCAATGTTAATAGAAGAAAATTCATTTTCATTTTTTTTTAATAATTCAAGGTATTAGAGTTTAGATGATCTTTAATTAATTAGCTAAAAAAAGTAAATGTTGGTACTAACATTAATGAGATTCTTGCACAGTTCTATACTTGGATGTATGCTGGCAAGCTTAATCGGAGATCGTCACATACATCAAGTTATTTTATTAGAGTTAGTGATGAAAACCCTTTCTCACACAGATACGTAGAAGCAAACTGAATTATAATCTCTAAAGCACCATTGTACAGTCCACTGTATTCTCTTTTCTTTTGAGTTGCAGTCCAGAAATTAACCATACCTTCCGCTTCGAATTTCATTTTATGTCCGGTGTCATTCGAGAGTTCAATTCTTTCACTCTATGAAAGTTTGTTATTTTCAATATCGCAATGAAAGTGATCACGAACCCATGAAAATTCGTCACATTTACTTGGAAAATAAGTTTCAAATTGTGACCTCAGAATTATATTATTGGTGTACGACGTACAGTACGTGGCCATTTGAATGTGCAGACTTGGTGTCGGCAAAACTAAAGAAAGTCATAAATACGGTACTTTGATCCTCTGTTATGAATTCGGGTGGTCCCTGGCTGGGTTACAGGCGCCAGATGTGCAGGGAAAAGATGGCGAGAAACACCACGTTCATAGTGTTTCAAATTCCTCTTTTGTTGTTGAGAGTAGAGTGGGAAGTCGGTAGACAGGTAGGGTAATAAATTTCATTAAATGTCAGTACTGAGAAAAAAAGTGAAAGGCAATTGCCATGTGCACCGCCATCTTAAATTACAAGCCATGATGTTGATAAATTTGACAATGCTGTGCAAAGGCTGACGGAAGTGTAAACACGCATTGGTCTATTGTTGCGAATAAATAATTTAACAGCATTGATCAAGAAGATAATTATGGTATAAATTTCCGGTTGCTTAATGCTTCGGTAATGTGATAACTTACACTTGTCATCGAACTTTCAGAAATCTGTAACAGTAAGTATTCTCGATTTAATAATATATCGTCGTGTGAATGCAAGAACTAGGTAGCTCGAAATTTGCGTTTTTTAGTTACCTCTTCTATAGCATAGCAAAAATCGCACAAAATGTAATGCAAGAACTTGGTAACTAATCGAACGATATCAGCTACATCTATTTTCCAATATAACAAATAGGTAAATGAAAACGAGACATATTCCTTAGTGCAATAAATAAGTAAATAGGCAATGTCACAAAATATGAAAAATCAAGTTACCTAGTTCCTGCATTCACACGACGATTTAATCTTCACTGAAAATTACAGCTGATACGATTTTTGTTCCTTTTGTAACTTGCTGTATATTTTTATCAATTTCAGATACCTAGAAAGTGCTGTGTTCCTGGGTGCAAGTCAAATTAGGACACCAGTGTCAGATTAAATGGCACTGTTTCTACGTTTTCCTTCCCCAAAGAAGAGAGACGAAAACAAGCTTGGCTTCGTGCTATCCCACGAAAAGATCGGCAACCAACGTCATCATCAGCTGTTTGTGCCAATCACTTCGATGAAAAAGACATAATTCTATATGAAAACTGGAGAAAAGAAGATAACACAACTTCAAAATTACTATTGAGATTCCCTAAAAAAAGACGATATGGTGCCCTGCAAGTTTCCGAATTTTCCATCATACTTAAATAATAGCGGACCAAGTGAACGATGAGATCCTGATTCCCGGAGAGAAGATATTAGAAAAAGAAGTGAACAAAAAGTGATGGAATTGGAGAAAGAAGATATAGTAGGTAATCTCAGTGCGTTTGTTAGCCATTTCACCGAAAAGTTAAAACTTTGTTAGTGGCAGCATAAGCAAGGTGATCAGTGTGTATGGTTTTACATATTGAACATTGACAAAAGTGAGAACGTCAGTTCCAAGCTTAGTGTTGTATGCATTGTTATGATAGATTAGAATTTAAATTTGAGGGTATTTTTAAAAGATAACGAAATTCCAGTCTTATTTCCAGGGGCTCCTACACTAAGTAAATGGACACAACTAGACAGGTTACTTTTGAAGTATTATAATTATTTAAAAAAAGCAAACTGCGCTTTGAGCAAAGCAGTGGAATTAGCCGAGCTTGAGGATTTTCCTAATAAGACAACATTGCAACTTGTAAGTGACCAAGTGAAACTGATATCAAGTACCAAGAAACAATATTCGTCTGCATGTAGACAGTGACTTAATTAAGATTTTTACTCAATCTTGTCAAGTAGCTATTTAGAAAATTGTGAGATATCAAATAGCTCTGAGGTGTTGTACGTATGTGGTTATGTGTCACATAGTGTCTGTCAGGTTTTGAATTGTGAGCTGTGTGTAGATCTGCTTAGAGAGGAAAAGGCAACTGAAGTGAATGATACATATTTTGACCATTTACAGAGGGGATTTGGTTGCTTGTATCTTTTTCCATGTGGCCTCCATGTCCCAGCACACTATTAACTCTCCAGAATTAGCCACCAAATTTAAAAAAAATAGATCAGCAAAGAAATATCCTTGTTAAACTATCACAACTGAGCTTGGAGAACAATGCTGTTTACAGTGACATAGATGAATGCAACTGTGGCCAGAAAGTGAAGGACTTACTTTCGAAAGCAGTGATGAAGTTTGTGAATATTGTGTTAAACAATTATACGAAGTGTGTAAATAATGAAACTGAACAAAGCAGCAAGAAAATAAAACTGCAGCCCCTAGGGTTTAGAAGGTATAGTATGCAATACCTTCTTTAAAATTATGTATTAATATATCATTAAGGATTTGAGATTTACTTTTTTTTGTATTATAAAGTTTTACTTCATTGCAATGTTGTGATTTATACATGGAAATATTTTGTCCTCTCATTTGTTCATTAGAATTGTCGTCTGCTGTAGGACTACCAATTGACAACTCTGCTGTGTTGCTACGTCTATGAATATGGCTTGTAAATTTAAGATGTGTCATTTCCAACTCTGAGATTTTCAGCTATAGTGTAATACGCAATTCGATTGAATTTTATTTTTCCTTCCGTCTTTTTAAAGGACCACAAGTGCAGACTTCGAGGACCACAGGTGGTCCGCGGACCATAGTTTGAGAAATGCTGGTGTAGGTGAATATCCGTTCCGGCAACGGAGATATTTTATGAATCAGTGATCATCATAGATAAACTACAGTCTAATGTATTAGACTGTGGATAAACCTAGAATTACACTTTCAATATGATGATAGATAAGACTATGAAAAGAGGAATTTGTAAAATTGTTTTGGGCAATTACTGAAGGAGCCTGAAGCTTGCAGAATCGTGCACATTCTCTCATTGTAATTGTTAAAATATTCTCTCCAAGGAAATTCACAATTTTATTATTCATATTCTTGAAATGTCACGGCAGCTTTGATCGTACTAATTTGGATCTGTTTCATTAAATCAGTTTCTTCGAGTAAGTCTTTGTATGTTAAATTTCAGAAATTATAATCCGTGAGAATTATTTGTGTTACATTGAAAACAAATTTTCTATTTCATTTTTACGTTTGGGACACCAGTACAGTATATATTCATGTATTCCTTAGTGTAGGTTATAACTAACCATTTACATGCTATTTTGCATTAATGTAAATTGCATTTTCCTCGCGTTTTATTTGTGTTTGCCAGTTTATTTGTGCAGTTGTTTTCTATTTACAATACTGGATCATTTTTCGGCCAAACTGGCGCCAGGTAGTTCTCTTCGTACTCCGCTCATACACCTTGCATATACAAATCTGTTAACAGGTTAGGTTTGTTTAGCTTAGGCTTTTGTCTTGCATAATGCTATCAACTGCATCTCATATCGCTTATAAATTCAACGTCGTATATTACCAGTACCGGTACTTTCCAGCATATTGAATAACTGAAACAGTACTAAGATATTTCTACGATCTTCTTCTGAATGACCCCTAAATCTAACAACATGAACTTTGGTAGACTGTCACTGATTGCTTCAATCTTATAGAATTTGTAGAAACCGAGAAAAACAGAAAAGAGTAGGCCTACTTATTATAGACATCATAAAGAGCTTACATAAATTTTTAGTCTTTGAAACATGATAAGTACACTAACAGATACTAGCTGACTGAGCAACAACTGCCTTTTTTAATTAATCTGATGCAGGAATCACACAGACCTTGTGTACCAATAACTGGCATTAAAAGATGTTGTAATTATATCTATCTTTGAGTTCTCCCATGTTGACTAACAAAGCTCATGGAGTATCCTTAGAAATCTCACAAAATATGCCCACCCTACAAATGACATACTATCTGTGCTAAGTATCTTCCATGCTTTTGTGCAGCCGATCGTTAGTTTGGGACTCGTTCTAACATCTTCCAACACTGTTAATAAGCTTCTATCAAGAGTTAAATTTCTTAATCACCGTTTCAGTAGAAATGGATGTGATCAAGGTGGAAACATCGGTCGACCCATTGGCTATGGAAATATGTGATAATACTGATATCCAAGAGAAGAAGCTTTTATCGGAGGTAATTAAAAGCCATTATTATCTTTTCTTTTCTAAGTAATATGTATAACAATATAGGCTACACTATGATAATACTATACAATTACATGTGAAATTGACATAGTCAGTCAGAAATTGTTCGAATTTTGCAAGTTTGTGGCAGATTGAGATCAGTCCTAATGAGCTTTTGTAACTCAGAACAATGTTTTTGAATACATTCCATCATGAGTGATGTTTGCTACACAAACTTGAATTACAGTTACATTGCCCTGTACAGTTCTATTCTTTGACTTTGTTGGTGTACATGAAAATAAATACATAATAATCATTTTAATCACCATCATAATCATTATCATCGGCTTCATCCACGCAAGCTTAGTGCACAGTGTTGTATTCTGTGTGGTCTCAGTAGTCTCCCCGTGTTGTCAACTTCATAATTTGCCACTGGCATAGCTCAGGTGGTAGGCGCATTTGTCTGCTGAACCAGAGTTTTGCGCAGACGTGGGTTCAAACAAATGTTACAAATTTTGGCATGTGCAGATGATGCAGTTCTGTTCAATAGATCTATGTAAGGTCTATAGAAAAGCTTCCTTCAATTGGAACAAGAAAGCATAAAGGTGGGACTAAGGGTGAACTAGACGAAAACTAAGTAGGCCTAGGCCCCAGTTTGATAGCTTCCAGGAAGGAAAATAGATAGACAAATATAGATAGCATTATAATTCATGCCCATAGTGATATATGCATCCGAAATTTGGTTTATGTTAAAGAATGATGGAAAAAGAATTGCTGAATGGGATAGGAAGAATCTAAGGAGAGTAAGTGGATCAAAAGTTGAGAATGGAAATTGAAAAATTAGGAACAATGAAGAATTGTATCGACTGTATGGACACCCTCAGATTATTGATGAAATTAAAATTCCAGGACTATGATGGTTAGGTCACATTGAAAGGAGTGAAGAGGTACATAAAAGATATCCTAGCGGCCGGTCGAGGTAGGTTCCTCCAAGTTGGTGACCAGGGGGTGCAATGGTGGCTCTCATGCTCTTCTTTTCGACCATTTATCGACTTTACTATCACCCAGCCCTTTTCGTCCTCTCGTCTTTTTCATCTCTATCTTTCTCACTGCCGATCATCATTGTATGCGGAACGCCCACCACATCATCACAGTCATTGTCACCTCTACATCCCCGCTGTATAGACTTGCCATGCCCGCCTACATGACGGGATTTGTTAAGAATGGCTGGTGAGGCTACATTATTCTTCCTCTTCTAGTTCATTATATTCATTCTTAGGTTAAGGTTCTTAGGCTTATAACTCCCGTCTCATCAGTGGGGATCTTTCCTATCTCCGTGGTCCTGCCCACTGTTTCGAGCGTGACTTCCGAATTGTGTAGCCCGTCAGAGTGCCCAGCAACGAAGCAATAGTGGACCCTTCACGCTGCCCCTATATGCAAGTTTAGGTGCCGAGCCCGGACCAGAGGTCAAGTACACTCACATAGAGCCCCAATGGGGGCCCGGGGCGATTTAGACGTCCTGTTGACTGACTCTGCTCGCCAGGGCGGATATATCGCTCCGACGTGTTACCGCTGACTAATGGGTGTCGCAGTGTAATCAACCACAAGTGCCCTGAAGCTGGATAGTCCTGGGATTGTTCAGTGTAGAGTGGGAAGCCATGGTCGGTTATTCCCGTGGTAGAGGCATAAAACTGCGACACGCCTCTGGTGTAAGACTTGCCATTAGGTGTGTAATATCCAGTTTGATGGGTAACTTGCGTGAGGTGGGTTGCTTGGGATCGGGCTGTGGGGGGGGGTCTTCATAGCCTGCACGGACCGCGAAGAATTTTAGGTGTCTTTTTCTTTCGCCCCCCCAGTGGCAAGCTGACGCCGACGGTTCCATAGGGGGGGCCAGTTTAAATGTCCTCGCGCTCCTCTCCCCCTCCATTAGAGAAACAAAAGTTAGGAAAAGACAATGCGACTGGTGGTCAGATAACGAACACTGCAATGGACTTGGACCCTGAGAAAGTGAGAATTAAAGTGCCGCCTCCAAAGTATATTAGTATCACTGAAAGAACTATGAAAAGCATCAGTCCATTGTACGTGAGACGTGCGCTCGATGGACTCGTGGGCAAGGTCAGAAATGCAACTCGACTCCGCAATGGCAGTCTCCTTGTTGAGACTGTATCTGCAAAAAAGAGTTAGACGCTGTTGAGTGGGAAGTTGCTGGGGTAGTACCCCATCAGAATTGAGCGACATTCCTCGCTGAACACCACGCGAGCAGTTGTGCATATGGATTCTCTAGATAGTATGTTCGATGAAGAGATCCAGTTAGAGCTGGCAGAACAGTCCGTGTCCAAGGCTTACCGTTTACTGCGTAAATGGGACGGATGGACTGAACCCCTGAGCACTGTCTTTCTGACCTTTGAGACGTCTCTCTTGCCAGAATACATCTTTGTCGGGTACGAGCGTGTGTCCCTGTGCGTGCGTATGTGCCAAACCCAATGCAGTGCTTTAGGTGCCAACGGTTCGGACATACGCAAAAACGTTGCTCTAACAATATCATATGTGCGGCGGTGCTGAACATGGGGATTCCCCATGTGGCTGTGCCGAGCACTGTGTGAACTGTTCCATGGATCACGCTTCTAATTCTAAACACTGCCCAAAGTATATGCTGGAGAAGACGATTCAGGAGCTTCGAGTTCGGGAAAATATTAGTTTCTTCGAGGCGCGTAAGCATATTTTAGATAAAGAAAAGAAGGCAATGGAAAAGTCCTATGCATCTGTACCGCAGAAAGCAACAAAGGGAATTGACTGACAGGGATTTAGCTACTCATAAATAGGACAGCATATGACGTTTGTGGTGGACCTAAGTGATGTGCCTTCTTTGTGGATTTTTGGAAATTCACATATCCTAGGGGGAAAAGGATTCATGAGGTACAGTTTTGTTAACAGTTTATCTGCCTGCCTTGATGATGGAACCTGTTGTAGTCCCAAACATTGGAAATGTCATGTTCCGGGACACACTAGATCAACCATTATTTTCTTATAGATTTTATGATAAAATCTTTTCTCATTCTCTTAGAACTTCACGTCACTTGGTATAATAAACTTATGGACATGCATCATATTCTAACTCATTTATAATGTATCTGTGTTCTGCAGGAAGGGAATGTATTTCATCTTCACCTGAATGGGATAAAGGAAGAATGCATGGACAACAGCTCTGATCTAAATTCCAAATTAAAAGTTGATGAAACTCGAAAGCTGATCAATTTTTCTGTCGTGAAATATGAAAATGAGGTGAGTGGAGGTCATGGAGTGCGCTGGATGCTCTTCTTCTGTTTTTAACTTGTATTTTGTTTCTCATAGACATCTCTGTACAATTGTCCTGCCAGTACCCTTCACTCTTCAATAACAGTCTCATCCTACTATTAACCTTTCATTTCATTGTTCAGGGAAGCCTAAACTTGTACTGGTATTTCCTTTAAGTTCCGAATTAAAGAAAAAAAGCCTTGCAATAATTATGCTAAGTCTTGGGGTGAAGTGTTCTATCTAATAATACGTTTTATTTTATTAAAACATTTTAAAGTTTGTCATTACTGGTAATATATTGCATTTAGTTTCTGTGTTTCTTGATTAATATTTTGACCCATTTTGTTTAAATATTAAACATATTTGCAATTCGTATACTATTGTAGGCCTACGTAATATTGCATCCAGAAATAGTCTATGTTGCATTCTAGAATAAAATTATTAGAATTATCAGAAATGGTTTTAATTTTTTTTTCAAAATATGCTGATACATAAGAATTGTTATTCTGTAGGCTACATGATTTACCAGTGTTTACCTTAATTACTTTTGTTGTGTATAATGAAATGAATTTAATTTTAATGTGAGTAAATAAACTTGAAATTAAAATGTCAGTTCTTGACAATTTTGAAATCATTAGGAACATCTCGTAAAGTGCGTAAATTTGAATTCCTCAAGGATCAATGTTAGGTTCCCTACTTTTTCTAGTGTTCATAAATGATCTTGCCCCCCCCCTAATAAAAGATGTAGGTCATTCCATATTGTTTGCAGATGACACAAGTATAGTAATTACAGCCAATAACTCCAACACATTCCAATCTTCAACAGAGGAAATTCTCTTCAAAGTATGTGACTGGTTCTCAGTAAATTAGTAATAAATTGAAACAAAACTAACATAATTCAATTTAAATCCTGTCCAAATTCAACCTCGCAAATTTCAAGCGCAATAATTAACAATAGATCCCTATTAGAAACAACAACAACCAAATTTCTTGGCTTAAAAATCGATAATGTGTTAAATTGGAAAAATCATATTAAAGAAATTACCTGCTGTCTAAATTCAGCATGTGTTCTTGTTAGATCTATGCAAAAGTTATTAAATAACAATACCTTAAATCAATATACTTTGCATACTTCCACTCGGTAATGAGTTTTGGAATAATATTCTGGGGAAATTCCAGTATATTCCTACTACAAAAAGAGTAATTACAATAATAGTAGGTGCCAAATCTAGGGAATCGTGTAGGACCATTTAAAAAAAACTACAAATAATGCCCATGGCTTGTCAGTATATTTTTTCATTAATAATCTTCCTCGTATGTAATCGTGAAAACTTCGTAACTAATTCAACAGTTCATAGCATAAATATACGTCAAAAAAATGACTTTCATACTCTGTCGGCTGGTCTATAGTGCTATCAAAAAGGAGTGCGTTATATGACAGTAAAAATATTTAATAACCTCCCTATCAATATAAAAAATGAAACTCAAAACATAAGATTATTTAGGGCCAAATTAAAGAAGTACCTAATTTCTCACGCCTTATATTCTGTAGGTGAATTCATGACATTCAACAACGCTTCATGAATCTGATACTAAAACTTTGTATTGTACTAGTAGACTATATTGGAAATCTCGTCCATATATATATTTCATCTAGACTGTGACTATAAATTAAGACTTTGTAATAGTATTAAGTTTTTTGACTTGTTCCATATTCTAGCTGTAAGTAATGTATGAATACCATGGAATGTTAATAAATACAATACAATACAATTTATATAATCTATTTAGTTCAGCTTTTCTTACACTGTAATACATTGAGGAAAATGTCAGATACATGTGAATTTCGATTTTAACTCCACATGCAGCAGAATAAAAAGTATTTTTCCATTATCTGGAAGAGATATTAACTCTCTATGTGACAATTGGATTACCTCCCCTTCCTCTTTCACCCTCGTGCCACATGTAGCATGTCACATCACTATTGCCACAGTTTTGCATCGTCTTCTTTCTTTCCAATGCAATCAATTTTCTTTAGGATCCCCATCAGTTTATTCCAATCCACTCTGTCCATATATACGTATCTTAAGTTTGTGTGTTATTCTCAGCTGAAGTATTACCAGTTGCGTATAAAAATGATAACATTTCTTAAGTGATTCTAATTCATAAAGACGTTTTAAAGCATTTTATAAGAATACAGCTCTGAACTTACATTTTATAACATTAGGTATTATTACAGAAATTACTAACTTGCCTTTATTTCATCTCTATTCTTTTCAGGTAACATTGCCAAAATCTTCTTTGCTCTGAGACATACTGCTATTTCACAGAAACCATGTGCACAACATAAGCTGATAATATGCATTCAAGTGTCGACAGTAAATAGGAATGCAAAACTGGGCAAAATGAAACACTCTTGCTTCAAGCATGAGACTAGCAATATAGTTTTACTCGAGTCACATCCACAGCACATAAGCGATCAAAGTTATCAGACTTTCAACGTAGGAATATTAGAAACAACACTCAGTTTATTCAGAGTGGGATGTTACCTTTAAGTTTGCTTATTTTAAATTGCTTTATGTACAATGAAAATCAAGTAAATTACATTAGCCAATACTATTAAACTAATCACTGTAACCAAACATGGGAAAAGTAGTATAACTGAACTTATATTCTTTGGAAATCTGTTTAATTACGTATAAAGTAATATAACTCAACTTATATTCTTTGGAAATCTGTTTAATTACGTTTAAAGTAGTATAACTCAACTTATATTCTTTGGAAATCTGTTTAATTACGTATAAAGTAGTATAACTCAACTTATATTCTTTGGAAATCTGTTTAATTATGTATAAAGTAGTATAACTCAACTTATATTCTTTGGAAATCTGTTTAATTACGTATAAAGTAGTATAACTCAACTTATATTCTTTGGAAATCTGTTTAATTACGTATAAAGTAGTATAACTCAACTTATATTCTTTGGAAATCTGTTTAATTACGTATAAAGTAGTATAACTCAACTTATATTCTTTGGAAATCTGTTTAATTACGTATAAAGTAGTATAACTCTACTTATATTCTTTGGAGATCTGTTTAATTACGTATAAAGTAGTATAACTCAACTTATATTCTTTGGAGATCTGTTTAATTACGTATAAAGTAGTATAACTCTACTTATATTCTTTGGAGATCTGTTTAATTACGTATAAAGTAGTATAACTCAACTTATATTCTTTGGAAATCTGTTTAATTACGTATAAAGTAGTATAACTCAACTTATATTCTTTGGAAATCTGTTTAATTACATATAAAATAATATTACTCAACTTATATTCTTTGGAAATCTGTTTAATTACGTATAAAATAGTATCTCAACTTATATTCTTTGGAAATCTGTTTAATTACGTATAAAGTAGTATAACTCAACTTATACTGTTATACACGGAAGATAGAAATATACTTATACTGTTTGGTTCAGTGATATCGCTACACAGCTATACCACTTTGCCCAGACCTGAAGAGCGATATAATACATCCCTGGATACGCATATCTCATTTTCTAAAATTTCTTACTTAGACTACTTTTCCCTGGCACCATAGATACAGTATATTCATATATGAGGTCTCACCGTCCTCATTGACTATAAGTAGCCATACTGTAAATATTTATTAATTTCAGAAATATTCGTTCTGGCACTGGGAATCGACCCGGAAATTTTTCTAAAACTAATAGATATTTACAGTATGGCTCATATAGTCAATGTTTATTCAATGAGGATGGCGAGGCCTCATATATGAATATATGTATTTATCTAATGTTAACAATATTCATGAACTGTTGTCGAAAATGGCCATTAAAGCATTTAAATATGCGCTCCTGCAGACATGTAGCAAGAATGTTTTAACAATGCAGATAGTTGGGCTATTGGTGATACTAAGCAGGAGACTTCAGCCGGCTCCGTGGATCGTGTCCCAGTATAGCTCAGTTGGAAAGAGCACTCAGCGCCCAGAGCTGAGAGGTCCTGCGTTCGATTCCTGGTGCCGGAATGAGTTTTTCTCAAACTAATTGATGTACCTATGTCCGAAATGTAATAGTTGAGAAGTTATTCATGAGCGAAATTTTAAATGGAGAGAGACATTGTATACGTATTTCTATGTTTCAGATCATTGTGATAGGATACATTATTGAAAATGCTGCGTCTTACATTGTTCCTATACATTTATTTCATAATTAAGTATAAATTCAGGAAGAAAATAAGGTAATTACACAAAAAAAAAAGTTACTTAGGTTGACCTTCTTATAGATTCCATGACTTGTAAATTCATGTCAGGTACCGGTACCTGTTCTCTTTCCGACCTCAGTGAAACACTTGGTAGCTTCCCAGTTTCAGATAACACCTGGTGAACACGGGAAGACACACAGCTGGCTGTAACCCTTCAATTGAAAAAACCGTTGTCTGTATTCGTCAACAGCAGTCAGTGCATTGCCATCACAAAATCCATAAAGAAAAGCATGTCTGCATATTCACTGTGCGAATACACTAATTAAATGTGCATTCAAGTTGTGTGTGTTGTGGAGTTCAGGTGCTGCTGTGTGCAAGACACTCCGGTATTTCTCACCATAATTTCTCCTCAACCATTAGACTTTGGACATGGGTACCCAAACTACATTATCCTGACGTATTTTACATTTCTCCTTAGACACTCTGTGTATTAGTGGAGCCCAGTTGTTATGTAATGACATATTTTAATGCTACATGTTTATGCACGAATAAAAGGCAAATCATTGATTGATTAAAGTTCACGTTAACACTTTGTTAAAAACATAAAATTTACTCTGTCACACGTTAAAAGTGTTAAAATTGTTTAAAAAGGTATTTACCTTCGACAGACGGCCCGTTTCGACGCTATTTGTCGTCATCTTCAGTGTCTCTTGAACCACTGCTGATTTTGGCTCTGCGATGTGCAGTTGTCGATGGTAGGGGTGGGGGTGTGTTGTTCATATGGTGGGGGTTGGCTGTCTGTATGTTATGACGTATTATGATGTCAAACAATGTGTGCGTATTGAATTGTAGTTGCGTCTTAAGTATGTAATGTGGGTGTGCTATTGTGTTCTTATATATTTCGTATTGTTCTAGGATATTTAACTGTAAACTTTTTGGTGTGATGTGTAAAATTTCCATATCTGTTTCTATATTATTGTAGTCATGATTATTGTCGATAATGTGATCTGCATAATTTGATGTAATGTAAGGTTTGGTTATAGCTTTAATATGTTCGTTGTATCTTGTATGAAAGGATCTTCCTGTCTGTCCTATGTAAAAATGTGGGCAACTATTGCATTTTAATTTGTAAACTCCAGTTGAATTATATATATTTGAATGTTTAGTGTGGTTATTTAAGTATTTCTGTGTTGTATTATTTGTTTTGTATGCAATTTTGTACTTTAGTTTTCTGAATGAAGTTGCGATTTTGTGGGTATTCGTATTGTGATATGTTAATGTTACGTATTTATTCTCGCGTGCTTTTTGTGTTGGTTTGGTCTGTTTTTGTTTTGCCTTTTTTATTAGTGTATCTATTATGTTAGGGTTGTATCCATTGTCTTGTG
This sequence comes from Periplaneta americana, assembly GCA_025594305.2. NCBI lineage: Eukaryota > Metazoa > Arthropoda > Insecta > Blattodea > Blattidae > Periplaneta > Periplaneta americana. Next base: position 15,046,608 of record JAJSOF020000042.1, read on the forward strand.
CTATATATTTTATTGTGTTTAATTCTTCAGTGTAGTTGTCATTGTTCATAGGTATATTAATTAATCTAGACAACATTATAAGAAATAGTATACAATTTGAAAACCCAACAACAATAATCAACACCATAGACTTAGTTAACAAAATAAAACACAAACACATTCCACACAACACAACATTAGCATCATTTGACATCGAAAACCTATATACAAACATACCAGTAACAGAAACACTAGAAATACTTCGGGAAATGCTTATCAAAAATAACATACCACAGACTCACATTAACGAAATTTTACACATCACAGGAATTATTACTAAACAAAATTATTTCACACATAACAATAAATACTATACACAAACTGAAGGATTACCAATGGGTTCACCTATATCAAGTATATTAGCTGAAATCTTTATTCACAATATAGAACAAACACACATACTAAATACCGACAACAACAAACACGCAGAGAAAATAATGTACTGGCATCGATATGTAGATGACATAATAGTATTATATAATGGAAACAAAAGACAAGTAGAAAACCTACATCAACAACTCAACAAAATACACCCCAAATTAAAATATACAGTAGAAATGGAACATAAGCAAGCTATAAACTTCTTAGACATCACCATAACCAAAACAAATAACAGACACGAATTCAAAATATACAGGAAACCCACTACAACCACAACACATATACACAATTCATCAAATCATCCCATACAACATAAACATGCAGCTTTCCGTACAATGACACACAGATTAATTAATATACCAATGAACAATGACAACTACACTGAAGAATTAAACACAATAAAATATATAGCACAAGACAATGGATACAACCCTAACATAATAGATACACTAATAAAAAAGGCAAAACAAAAACAGACCAAACCAACACAAACAGCACGCGAGAATAAATACGTAACATTAATATATCACAATACGAATACCCACAAAATCGCAACTTCATTCAGAAAACTAAAGTACAAAATTGCATACAAAACAAATAATACAACACAGAAATACTTAAATAACCACACTAAACATTCAAATATATATAATTCAACTGGAGTTTACAAATTAAAATGCAATAGTTGCCCACATTTTTACATAGGACAGACAGGAAGATCCTTTCATACAAGATACAACGAACATATTAAAGCTATAACCAAACCTTACATTACATCAAATTATGCAGATCACATTATCGACAATAATCATGACTACAATAATATAGAAACAGATATGGAAATTTTACACATCACACCAAAAAGTTTACAGTTAAATATCCTAGAACAATACGAAATATATAAGAACACAATAGCACACCCACATTACATACTTAAGACGCAACTACAATTCAATACGCACACATTGTTTGACATCATAATACGTCATAACATACAGACAGCCAACCCCCACCATATGAACAACACACCCCCACCCCTACCATCGACAACTGCACATCGCAGAGCCAAAATCAGCAGTGGTTCAAGAGACACTGAAGACGACGACAAATAGCGTCGAAACGGGCCGTCTGTCGAAGGTAAATACCTTTTTAAACAATTTTAACACTTTTAACGTGTGACAGAGTAAAAGGCAAATGTTGATCAGATACGCATGTAGGAATGTTGTCCATTAATTTTATTTTACATTTTTTTACATATTTGGTATAATATTACATATTTCACACCGTAGGACATAATTTTACATACAGGGTGTAACAACTTTAATGTTTAGAATTTCTGGAACATGTTCCCTGACATATTCTACGTTGATTAAACCTAACATACCTATATCCGAAATTGAGAGGTTACAGAGATAACAGAGCTGGAAAAAATAAAACTTCTTGCAGCTCCAAGCATTATACTTAGTAGAGATACATAAGAAACATTTGAAAAGCAGTGAATGAAGGAAATTTTACTTTTAAGAGAAATTAAATTAAAATTGTTTAGGTTGCTAAGGAAACGAAACAGACAACAGTTTAAAATAACAGTTGTGAGAAAAATAGACCGTATTGTGACTAGTCTTTTTATTGAGTTTTGACCATTAAAACATGCCTTTTGTGTACACACATCAGGAATACGCTGACATAGTTTATGTGTATGGACTGTGTGATGGCAATGCAACAGCAGCTGTTTTGGCATATCAAGCACGGTTCCCAAATCGTAGGATTCCTAGTGCACAGGTATTTTCACGTGCCTATTGGCAAATTTCAAGAAGTACAGTGTTTGGAATCTTAAGGACATTTTTTTTTTCAACTTTGCACTGCTTCTTTCATACTCACAAGTAGTTGATATTAAAATGTAATATGGTACTAATAAAAATAATGACATAGACATGTCACTTTCGGAAATTGGTGTTACTTCTTTCAGTATTCAGCGATAAAATTAAACTCAAAAATGTAACTTTGGGGTACAAATACTCCAGACCTATAGAACTTTGGATATAGGTATGTTAGGTTTAATCGACGTAGAACGTGTCAGGGAACATGTTCCAGAAATTCTAAACATTAAAGTTGTTACACCCTGTATATTAACTTTATTGCAGAATATGTAATAAATAATGATTTATAATAATATAATAATAATAGTAATACTAATAATAATAATAATAATAATAATAATAAGAATAAATAATTTCTCGCTTTATTTTGCGCTGTATTGAATTATACAATACCATACCAAGAAAGGAAAAATAATTTGAGTTCTATTGAGCTCCTCGTAAATTGTTGTTATAGTCAAAGCTGAATAGCATGAGTTTGATGCCGCCAACAATAATAATTTCAAACGTTTTCCTTTTTTGTTCTGAAAACGATCACAATTTGTAGGAGTGTTGTTAACCAGCGAGGGAGTAATTGGTGAGTGTGGTTCTGTAAGATTTAATGATGTATTAAAAAAGAACCCAGGATACACAACTTTTTCCACTGTATGCGAAATACTTAGAGGTGAGTGAGTGCAGCTTCCTCAGAACATTGTTCCGAGTATCATTTCTCATCTGAAATATGCTCTGGTTACTTCGTGTGAAGTTGAGAGATCGTTTTCCATTTATAAGAATGTTCTAACAGACAGAAGGTAATCGATGACTGCAGAATATGGATAAATATTCAGTTATAATTGCGCCTCCAAACAATAATTAAGTGAGGCTGAATCAGACATACACCTGTAATTTTTTTCAGTTCTGTTTTCTTATCAGTGTGAAAAAATACATATAACAAACCTTAGATTTTGTTACATATTATTTATTTATTGCATATGTATCTACATATTTTAGCACTTTTAGCTACGTATTTATGTACATATTTCTCATGTTCACAAAATCTGGGCTCTAATAGTAAGATAGCGAAGAGCGAGATAAAAAAAATTACCATTGGAGATTTTTATGCCAAAATAGACCAGGAACAACATTAGAAGCCTACGATAAGTGATTTAAATTAATAAACTTTGCAGTTTGCAGAAATTTAGTAATTAAAATTGCGTACTTCCCATATAAACAAATACACAAAAAACATAGAATTCAAGAGATGGAATCGCAAAGAATCAGACATCGTGTGCTGATAGAGAAATGTCTGGTTTGATAGCTATGAGTGTAAGACGGCTGTAGAAGAGAAAGATAGCCAAATTGAAATTTCTACAAGAGCCCAAGGATGAAAATAAAGCATTGTTCCATGATAAGTAAAGGCAAGCCAGATGTGTTTGAAGCAGGAAGAAACGAAATTTAATAGTGGATATGCTACATAACATAGAAAATGACAGGAAGAGTGATACAAAAGGTTTTTTGGAAGTGTTAATATGTTAAAAGGAGGTAATGTTAAATACTCAACAAAACATTTTTAAACAGATTGAGGAGGAATGTTACTCACTGATGATACTGATATTGTAAGTAGTTGGAAAGAATACTGTCCAGATTTATTAAATTATTCAAACTAACCACCTACACAAATTACAGATATATTAACAGCTTGAGCACAAAAACATAAGCTCGAGCACTTGAAGAAGTAGAAGCTGCAATAAAATAATTAAGAAATTGCAAAGCTGCAGCAAGTGATAATATATGTTCGGAAATTCTAAGTAAAATAAATCGATACAGTGGCGAAATATAGTTCATTTAGCAGCAAAAAGCGTCAAAGACTTCTAAAAGCCCAATAATAATAGTACTACACACACTATTTTTAACAAAATAATCTGCCCTCAATGAGGGTGACCATGAAGATCCAGAATAAAAACACGACAGAATTAATTTAGAAAGACAAAAAAGATTAAATACGGGAATTGTTAAGTAAAACATCCAGAGAAATGCAAATCCAAAAGAATCGTCAATGGCCAAAATATAAATGGTAATGCAATATTTGGATTGAATCCTTAAGAATATCCAATAAATCTTTTTGAATTTCAAAAAATCGGAGACCGAGTGCTTTTAAAATATTCCATGTGAACTTAGGAAGAGTGCCACGTGCACCAAACAAAAGACCAGAAACACTCCACTGACTAGTGAGAAGGTTATATTTCTCACTTAGGTAAGGGATGCAGGACTCATAAATGGATTTCTTCTCCTCATCAACGTGTTGTGCCTGCAGGGCATCCCTCTCAAACCGGATTGTAGGATCAAGGACTATTCCCTTAGATTGAGTCCTGTTGATGGCTACAATATCTGCTCTTCTGTTCGAATCTAAGGATGAGACGCAGTGGATTTCCTCGTATACCTCCCATCCACGACGCTTGAGGACATCAGCAATACCGGTCCTGGCCTTATGGTGTCGATTATTGCGCAGCAGTTCCGTTTTTCGACAGAACCCCAACACGTGACCAAGAGTTTCCGTCTCGATGCAGCCGGGATGGCGACAACGGGTTGTGTTGAAACTTCTGCCGGGCACAGATCTAACCGCAGATAGATTGCGGGACATCTTAATTGCACTAATGTATTCTGAAATGGATAAATTTGCTTTTGATAATAATAATAATAATAATAACAACAACAACAACAATAACGACAACAGCAACATTCATAATAATAATAATTGTTAATGGCGTCATTTCTATGCTTGCCATGTAGGATATCTGAAGGTTAAAGTCTTAAACAGAGAATAATTGTAAGCAGTGAGCTATAACGGATTACTGTACTTAATTATCTTATGTCTGTATTTAGGAAGAAGAGAATTTATTCCATCTGCACAAGACAGAAACCATGGACCACGGCTATGATTACTCAACAGAGATTAAAGTTGACGAAACCCCTACACCATATCCTTTCTGGGACAAGTGCGAAGTTAAGGTGAGTGTGTTCTTCTATTGATATTTGTCTTGTAATCCATTCATGAGAGACACAATTTCTATAAAACAATTTCTAAGTGTCCAGACTATGGTTGTCCATCATTTGATGCAGTAGTTTGCTCTACGTATTCGCCTATTGATCCAAATTTATGTTATTAACTTTTATGCATGTCACCAAAGTGAACCCTCGTACCAAGGGATTCTTCCCAGCTGGGAAACGGAGTACTTAATTGTTGTTTAGTCAGCTGTCCGAAGACAGGTCTGAACCTCACAAGTGTACCAAGAAGGTACTACCTATGAGGCAACTAGGCCAGGAGATAATGGAGTAAAGTGACCAGTCCCTTTCCCCCTCCATTGCATACATCGCCGACTAGCTACATATTACACTAGTCAGACTTCAGATGCATACAAACAATTGTTCTTCCTCTGACATATATCGTCAAGTGAGATGTACTGCCTGATAATAGATGCACATATCAGCCAGAACCTCAATCAAAGGATGAGTACATAGCATGCTGGGATATTTTTAAGTGCCTGTACATCTTGAAATAAAATAAGTTAAAAAACACATTTCGATAAACAGTTTCATTTTGAATTGGATTTGTAAAACTGTATCTACAGCCATAGATGGCAACAAGTATGTAAGTGAGAATACTCATATAAGTGAAGTAAACCAAGTATCTCTGTGGGCTAAAGCAAGGAGATGCACTATCACCTTTGCTTTTTAACTTTGCTCTAGAGTATGCCATTAGGAAAGTCCAGGATAACAGAGAGGGTTTGGAATTGAATGGGTTACATCAGCTGCGTGTCTATGCGGATGACGTGAATATGTTAGGAGAAAATCCACAAACGATTAGGGAAAACACGGGAATTTTACTTGAAGCAAGTAAAGAGATAGGTTTGGAAGTAAATCCCGAAAAGACGAAGTATATGATTATGTCTCGTGACCAGAATATTGTACGAAATGGAAATATAAAAATTGGAAATTTATCTTTTGAAGAGATGGGGAAGTTCAAATATCTTGGAGCAACAGTAAGAAATATAAATGATACTCCGGAGGAAATTAAACACAGAATAAGTATGGGAAATGCCTGTTATTATTCAGTTGAGAAGCTTTTGTCATCCAGTCTGCTGTCAAAAAATCTGAAAGTTAGAATTTATGAAACAGTTATATTACCGGTTGTTGTGTATTGTTGTGAAACTTGGACTCTCACTTTGAGAGAGGAACATAGGTTAAGGGTATTTGAGAATAAGGTGCTTAGGACAATATTTGGGGCTAAGAGGGATGAAGTTACAGGAGAATGGAGAAAGTTACACAACACAGAACTGCACGCATTGTATTCACCTGACATAATTAGGAACATTAAATCCAGACGTTTGAGATGGGCAGGGCATGTAGCACGTATGGGCGAATCCAGAAATGCATGTAGAGTGTTAGTTGGGAGGCCGGAGGGAAAAAGACCTTTGGGGAGGCCGAGACGTAGATGGGAAGATAATATTAAAATGGATTTGAGGGAGGTGGGGTATGATGATAGAGACTGGATTAATCTTGCTCAGGATAAGGACCGATGACGGGCTTATGTGAGGGCGGCAGTGAACCTGTGGGTTCCTTAAAAGCCAGTAAATAAGTAAACCAAGTTTCTACCGTACTGTATCTTACGTTAGAAGTGAATGGGTAATGTCGAATATTTAGCTTTAATAGAATTATCAAGTTCATGAGTTTTAAGTACAGCTTTTTAAAAGGTGATAAGCTGATAGCTCTTGAAATAAAATAATTGTTCGATTATAAGTATGCCAGTATCCAATACTCTCGATTTAACAACAAAGTTATTCTCTTTCTTGCTCTCCAATATTTAGATATCAGCTGATGATGCGTCTTAAGAACTTCACAGATTTCTATGTGATACATATCCAGCATACTTGCTGATGGCATAGGAGACAGTTTGGTGTGGTTATTTTCCCAATCCTGTAGAGATGTTTGCTTGAACAGTGATGTTCAGTGATGAACCATTGCTGGTGCTTCTGGAATCAGTTGAGGATCCTGGAGTATTCTCCTCCAGTTATAATAACAGTCTTCATTTCTTACATCGCTGAAGACAACAACATCCTGTGCTAGAGAATCGACACATACTTTCTAATAATGGTAGATGAACTCAATGTCAACAAATCCATCTGATATTTAAGTTTTGCACAAGTATCATTGTGAAATGTAGAGCAAGTAATATCTACGAATGGGAGTTGTTCTGTTGAAACTTGCTGTGAAATATGTCTCGTTCTTTCCCTTTATTTAAATAAGATATGCGATGTGTGTAGTGCGACCCTTAAAGAATGGAGTGATAACTATCCTCCAGGTTGTAAAAATGGTAGGAAGAATTTTCTGTCTGATATTCTCTCATAAAGTTAAGGTTGAAAAACTTTTATTAGCATGTGCACATTTACGAACTACCATTGCTGTTGCTGCTTCATACCTGTATTTATAAATTTATTATTAAAAATTCTATTTTGTTTTATTTTGCATCTCTAGACTGAACATCAAGAGGATTGCAGGCCTATTCCAAATGTTAACATTTGTGTGGGTTTTGAAATGAACGGATTCTGTATGAAAGAAGAGATATCAGTTGATGAACATGGAGTTGCAGTGCAAAACATGTAAGTACTGCAGTTGAACTGATAACTTATATTTTGAGCACTTTCATTCTTATGGAAACTATAACGATTGTGATCATTGGCGAAGAGTTCTTTAATAATGGCACCATTCAGTGAGGACAGATATACTGTGCAAATCTAGTCTTTCAGGTGAAGCTCCCTGTACAGCAGATTTGAATAATTTCAAGGGAAAAATTGTTCCGGGGCCTGGTATCGATCCCGGGACCTCTGGTTGAACGTACCAGCGCTCTCCCAATTGAGCTACCTGGGAACTCCACCCAACACCGTCTCAACTTTTCCCTTTATATCCACATGTGGGTCTCTGGCGTTTCGTCAGCCCACGCGAGTTGTGTGGATATGAAGGGAAAACTTGAGACGGGGTCAGGTGGAGTTCCCGGGTAGCTCAATTGGGAGAGCGCTGGTACGTTCAACCAGAGGTCCCGGGATCGATACCCAACCCCGGGACAGATATACTATTTAATTGTAGTAGACATTTCCTCAGTCGTTTGAGTAAAAAACATGTTTAACCTTGTTTTATAACAATATCGTTTATATTAATTCAAAGTAGCAATTCCGTCTATTTAATAGGCCTACCATTTTTTTATTTTAGTGTGTTATTTTACGACGCTTTATAAACATCTTAGGTTATTTAGCGTCTGAATGAGATGAAGGTGATAATGCCTGTGAAATGAATCTGGGGTCCAACACCGAAAGTTACCCAGCATTTGCTCGTATTGGGTTGAGGGAAAACTCCGGAAAAAACCTCAACCAGGTAACTTGCCCCGACTGGGAATAGAACCCAGGCTACCTGGTTTCGGGGCTAGATGCGCTAACCATCACTCCACAGGTGTGGACGCCATTTTTTTCCATGGCTTGCAATGATACTGGTACGTGAAATGGGTCTATAAAATTAAGTTCCCGATGCAAATTTGTCTTTTTAAGGATGGGCATGATTATTGCTTTCTTGTATTCAACAGGCACTGTAGTTCTCCCAAGTTAAGTTGTAAAGTAGGTATAGACACTTTTTATTTAGCTGTTTTCCCAAGGTTGTTATGAAATTCAGGACGTATATTATCTGGATCTGGTGACGTCTTGTTTTTTTTTTTTTTTTTTTTTTTACAATATTTTACATAGTTTGTTGGAACATTGGGTTCCTTTATAGTGAAATTTTGGGTAAAACTAGTATGTTTGTTTCTACAGCCAAATCTAATAACTTTCCGTTCATTTTTTTTTAGCAATTTATTAGATTTCTTCTTGGCTTTACTTAATGTATGAGCATTAACAGAATGTTTATTGAATAATTCTGCATCCTGTGTAAGTATTTTATTATTGTGAACAAAAGGTGTTTTGCCATTGTCCTTATTAACATTTATATTAGGCCTTTGTATGAATTTGTGTACTTTTTTTGCCATTGTTCCTGGAATGCATGTTCTATAAAAACGTAGTAAACCAATTTTGAGCACAGCACACTTTTTACGTCAGTTTTGAGTATCAGACATTTTTTATCTCCCACAACATTTATAGCTTTCCTTTTCTAATTTTTGTAATTTGTTCCGAAAAGGTTTGAAATTCTTTAACTTCATCGTGGAGAATGAACTGTTCAGCTATTTCAAGAATTTGGTTTCAAAATTGTCTTTGTTTGAGGCTGAGCGAGATGGCTCGGACGGTACTATTTGAAACTCGCATTCGGGAGGTTCCGGGTTCGATCTTCTGTGCCGAATAATTTTGTCGGGGTTCCGTGGTTTTTCGCGTTTGAACATAACTGTTTTTCAGTTAGATTAAAGGCGAATACCAGATTGGACCCCAATTAGTAGGGAATGATAGACAGGAACAAGCATTTCCTACAGAGTCGCGATATATGACCTAGCAGCTCATCCCTGTATCCTGCAACAAGATGAGTCATTGCTCGCATGGCGGCAATAACAGCCCTATGGCCAGAACACGCAGCACTCTGATTGATCTTCCTGTCTGTATCTGAAGGATCTGGATAATGAAGAAGAAGACGAGAAAAATTGGAGGATCTGCTTTTCTGTAGATAACCTCAAGAGTTGTAACTTCCCCTGTAGAATCTACATTTCCATACCCTCTTCTTTTACAGTGAGCATTAAAATCTCCAATTATAAGTGTTTTACTATGCAGTTCGAAGTGTGTTTTATGTTTCCGTACATCTGACTTGATTATTTCGATTTTATCTTCAGACTCCACTTCCTTAACGATTTATATCTTTCTTAACTCCAACTAATATTACGCTATATTATTTTAATGTACCCAAGTACATATGATATTTCCATGCAGATATTCTGCGTCATCATATGATGAAAAAGTAATGGAACGGAGAAAAATTCTCTCCAGCGCCGGGATTTGAACCCGGGTTTTCAGCTCTATGTGTTGACGCTTTATCCACTTAGCCACACCGGATTCCACCCCGGCGTCGGAAGAATCGTCTCAGTTTTAAGTTCCAACTCTTGGGTTCCCTCTAGTGGCCGCCCTCTGCACTACGTCATAGACGCAGAATATCTGCATGGAAGTATCATATGTACTTCGGTACATTAAAATAATATATATGATATGCGTAAATCACTTCGTGATTTAAGACGGCGCTTATTCCGTCGGATCCCGGCCAACTAGTCACTCATTACGAGTGCACCTCAGCACATGTGTGGACTTCGGTCCTAGGTTCATAGATATCTATGACTTAGTGCAGAGGGCGGCCACTAGAGGGAACCCAAGAGTTGGAACTTAAAACTGAGACGATTCTTCCAACGCCGAGGTGGAATCCGGTGTGGCTTACAGTCTTACTAATAAACCGTGTATAGTTTTTATACTAGACTTATGCAGAGTTGAGACAGAAAACTTTACTAATAGACCATGCAGAAGCGATGGACGTATAAACAGCCTGTAACTATACAATGGGAATTGCTTTGCAGTAGTTATATACACGAAACCCCTTGTTTAAGCGTTGTATATAGAGAAAAAATGGCCGCCCCTCTAACAGCTGTTCGTATCGACTGTCATTTTATGATGATGGTTGCCTAGTAACCAAAGAAGAACACACCAAAGAGCACACAATAATTAGAATAATATTACTGTAGCTTGTACTCTTTGACCAAAATATAGTATGGTAATCGATTAGAGCCAGTTGTAATATCGATACTAACATGCCACACTAGAGCGCTCTACCGGATGCAATAGAGAACCTAAGATATTCTATTATCTTTCGTAACGAAGTAATGACGAAACTATGACGTAGCTGTGTAACAGTTATAGTGTTATACACGACGTATGTAGTGATTATTAGTAAGGAATTTACACACGACTTATAAACGAGCTACTCATTGTATAAGTATAAGACAGTTAAACGTCTATATATAGAGTTTTTATTAGTAAGACCGTTAGTGGATAAAGCATCAGCACGTAGACCTGAAAACCCGGGTTCAAATCCCGGCACCGGAGAGAATTTTTCTCCGTTCCATTACTCTTTCATCGTGTAATATTACGCTGCTTACTTGTCTCTTTTTAGCTAATAAATGTAAACCAGTGAATTTGAAGCATCTTAGTTTATCACACATTGGGTTCGCCTCTTGAATGAAAAATATGTCAGTTTTATTATGTGCAATAGTTTTAAGAAGTTCTGTTCTTTTGAATTGACAAAGACCACTGGACGCCATTCCATAGTAGAATCTAGATGTCACTGTCTTTGTTCTGCTTGAGGTCGGCAGACGTAGTCCCCGCTCGGATATTATTTTACCTCCAGAATATTTAGCTACTCTGACGTCAGGCATTAAGATATTCAAGAGTGATATAGCAAAATGTAATTTCACCATGTCATGTGTGATTATAAGAACTTCATTCAACCAGTGATCAAATTATTCTCTTCGGTCAAGAAATCAAAGATTCTTTTAGCAGCGAAAAAGATACATTTACAGTTGTTACACATCTTCAAATTGCATACGTTTCTATCTGTAGAACTAAATTATTTTAAAAGTTATATGATTTAGGCATACGAGGTTATATGTTTTCCTGGATCAATCATTTCCTAACTCAACACATAATTGCAACAAGATATGATAGAAATATCTCCAAATTTAGACATATTCACCCAGGATTGCCACAAGGTGCAGTTTAAAGTACAATGCTTTTCAGTATCTACATCAATGACCTGGATACAATTAAAAGATCTGGAGTAAAGTATGCTCTTCTCGCAGGTGATTTAGTAATGTGGACCTACAAACCAAGAAATTAAAGCATTGAACTGAAAACATCAATGGAAATTTTCTTTAAAAGGATTACGTAATTGTTCTGTAGGAAACTTAATGGCATTTAACAACACCAAACTTAACATCTAATTTTTCATTAAGAAAAAATCCATTGCAAACGGGCCTGAGTTTTGATGGAAAATTGTTATCAGCTACGAATTCCATAAAATATTGATGCAAACTTACATAGAATATATATAACATGAAATCGTGCTGTTCAATCTTCCAAGAAGTACAGAAAATCGAAATCGTAAAACTAACCCTACACGACTTTCAGGCTGAGGTCTTTGCTATCTTAGCCAGTGTAAGGGAAAGTATTAGGCGAGGCTATTCAGGTAGACACATCCTTATACTTTCCGATAGCCAGGCGGCACTAAAGGCGATTGAATCGCCTTTGGTTAAGTCCAAACTGGTACTGGAGTGCCGGAATATCCTCATGACACTGGCAAACACTAACTCGGTTCATCTGAGGTGGGTACCAGGACATGCAGGGATTCACGGAAACGAGAGGGCGGATGAGGCTGCTAAAGATGGAGCTGAGACCCCATTTATAGGACCAGAACCTGTGTTGGGACTATCTTCAAGACCAATTAAGCAGGTCACAGACGACATATTAGTTACTGGAACTCAATTAAGGGCTGTAATCACAGCAAGGCCCTTATCAAAGGTCTGGCAAGGACAAAATCGAATGAGCTGCTGAGACTCAGCAAAAGCAGCTCTCTTGGGCAACAGGATTTCTTATAGGACACTGTGCCCTGAAGAAAAACTTATACAAGATGGGACTTATTACTGACCCACTGTGTATAAGATGTTCACAAGGAGATGAGTCAGTAACTCATCTGCTGTGCATTTGCAATGCGCTTGCGCAACAAAGATCTCTCTTCTTTGCGAATCACTTTCCAAAACTTGAAGAGATCTCAAAGGTCCCAGTCCAAAGTTTGACACAGTTCATCAAGAACTTGAAACTTTTGGACTGAAAGGGATGAACGACGGGGATGCGCAATAGATCTTATAGGTCGCAATGCTTGGGCCGGAAGGAACACCCTTGTTAAATCTAATCTAATCTAAACCTACACGAGCAATAGAAAAGAGTATTATCTGTATCTAGTTTAAAATACCAAGAAAAGTGACATTCCAAAAGATGTTTTGAAATTGCTAACATGGAAAACTATTCATAGTAAATTCGCTGAGAAGGAATGATTTCATATTTTCACTCATGGATCCCTACTGTCCAACCAAAATGCAGCAGGTTCTGGTGCTACACGTCCACGTTTCTTGTTTTATAAATCCTTAGGTTATGGAGCTACAAATTTTGATGGAGAAGTTGAAGCCATCTATTCCGCACTTCACAATCTGCTCTACTATTATTTATGTAGGCCTATTCAGTCTTGTCATAAGTGTAATTATTGTGATATGGGACTACATTGAATAACACTGTGTCTGCTCTCTTCATACCTAAAAAACAGTATTTTAATTATCGTGAAATTAAAATTGTATATATCGGTATTATACTACACATAATAAATGTATAATTGTTTTTTATATATATTTATTCACAGTCAGTTTTGACAGAATTGAAATTCGTAGTCAGTATTTGATTAATATCATTACTGCCTGAAATGTAAATAATAAAACAGCTGATATATTGCGTTATGCAGACCAGATGCCATCTGGAGGGCGATTTCCATACTTTTGCGCTGAGCCGCGCATGCGTACTTAGTGGAATGTGTTTAGCCTGAGCGCCTGCAGTCATTCATCTGTGGTAGCCATATTTATGGATATTCACCCACGATGAATTAGTTCATTTAATTGTTCCAAGCGGTCCTTTTCGAATTCTGAACACTTTTGGCATTAGTAGAACATGCAAAAAATCAAATATTCTCGTTAAACTTCAGAGAATCTGAAGTTGATGAGGAAAACGCTGAAATGTTGAAACTATAATTGAGTAAATGAACTGTTAGCGGCAGGATTATGTAATGCCTTGGCCCTGCATATCCATATCTGTGTGGTGCAATTCAGTCAGGAGATGTGAAGATGTTGCTAACTGCTGTTTGGAAACTCACTTTCAACATAAACACATTAAATCGTAGATAACTAGCCTATATGTATGCAACACTGCCATTTCAAAAACCGGGCGTAAGAACTTCATCTGAGTAAGTTCATGTTAATACAAACGTGTGACTCGCTTACCGAATTGCGTCTGCATTCCAACATTCAATACTTAACGTAAATTTCTTCTTGTAGATGTTTACACAGTTTGCTAAATATTTGTTTTAGTTACCATAACTAATGTAATATCAATTGTTTCAATGATCGCATTATAAACTAAATCTTGTCGCCTCCCCAGTGAGATTGTAAAATCTAATAAAACATCAACTTTTTTATTTCTAATACCACAGTCTACTATATACAGTCGCGAAGCTCAATATGTAGTAAAAATGCAAACATGGGTAGTTGCCCACCACTAGGATCGCTACTATCGCCTAATTATCGCAGATCTCTCTCCTAGCTGATGACAAAATATGTTATACTTTCGTTGTCGTGTTCTTTTGGAAAAATTAACGCCTTCCTTCCATTATTGAAATATTAAATGCATAAAGTTAATTTATTATTCTAAAGAAGTATATTAAATTCCACCATAAACTCGAAGATACCTGCAAGAAATAAGTTAATATAATTTTTGTTTGTGCAAAACGAACTAAAATTTACTATAATAGCTTCACTCATTCAAGATTACAGCGATAATTAACTATGAAACCAATAAATATTAATTTGCATTTCCCTTTACAACAATAATAATGGAAATATGAATTAATGGATTAACTTACGTGTACCGGTACTTGTAGTGTAGGCTTACATAGTTAACATAGTGGGATGAGGTTAAGCAATAATAATCACACCAGAATTGGAAATAAAACGTGATCAATAAATTTTATTGTAACAGACGTTTTCTACTTCTCTAGTAAAGCAACAAATAAAAATAACAACAAAATTAACAGCTATAATTAAAAACATATCCTTTGAAAAAAAAAGTAGGCCTAAGCAATAATAATCCCACCAGAATTGAAAATAAAACGTGATCAATAAATTTCATAAAAACGAACTTAATTTTTCTACGTCTTTAGTAAAATAACACATAAAAATAATAACAAAATTAATAGCTACAATTAAAAATATATCCTCTGAAAAAAAAAGTAGACCTAACCTTTATTTCTCTGGAAATTTAGCAGCCTAAGTGACAGAACTTTAACCAGTATCTAATGTCCTTTCGGTTAGATTGAAACATTTCATTGTGAAATTTAAGGATATAATGTATTCTAACAGTCACAAAGAACTTCAAAATTAAGAGTTTTGTTTCTGCACAGCATTCTTGTGGAAACCTAGGAACCTTTCTGAATCTTTCGGAAATCGGAAAAAGGATAACTCTGGCCTCTTTCTCTTACGTTGCTACAATTTATAGCACTAGAAACGTCTCCTCCTTGTCCCATATTATTATTCCAATAATTATATTTTAGCCATTAACATTTCCATTATAACCAATAACGAACATTTCACAAGCATCAATGTGAAATACGCAACGAGCTATAGCAAAGTCGACCATGGACAGTCTACTGTTTCTAGTTGCTAACCGTTTGGAGCGCTTTATCACGAGAGTTGCAAAAAAACACCTCAAGCTTCGCGACTGTGCTAATACCTTGTCTTGCTAATCTTGGAAATTTCTATTTGACTTCGCAGCTGTGACGACAGCATCAGTCACCAAGAAGCGACGTCTGATAACTCCATAGTCAGTCTGGACCAATTTTGTGAGAATCGTACTAAGGCCAGCAAGCGTTTTCCCCATAAATGTGACGAATGTGGGAAACGATTCATCACTCCCAGCAAGTTGAAGAGACACTCGCTCGTGCACACCGGAGAGAGGCCGCATATGTGCGACGTATGCATGGGGAGGTTCAGAAGCACGGACGACTTAAGAAGACACGTAATCATCCACAGCGAGCAGAAGGCGTATGACTGCGCCGAGTGCGGCAAGCGATTCACCCGTCTCGACCGCCTGAAGGCGCACTCCGTGGTGCACACCAGCAACGAGTCGCACGCGTGTAACAAGTGTGGCAAGAGCTTCAACATCAGAGATGCGCTGAGACGACACTTGCTGATACACACGGAAGAGAAACCGCTCATGTGCAGCAAGTGCAGCAGAGGGTTTTGTCATCGCACTGCCCTTCTGAGACATGAATTTAACCACACGGGAGAAAAGCCGTATGTTTGTAAGGTTTGTGGTCTTGGTTTTGTTCGGGTCGACGGCTTGAAGATACACGCCGCTTCTCACAGCGAACAAAAGCCCTATATATGCCAAATATGTTCCAAAGGATTCACGTCTTCTAACGTGTTGAAGAAACACACGCTGATCCACGGTGTGAAATCGTACAAGTGTGCAGAATGCGGTAAGGCGTTTTTTCAGAAAAATAATTTGGCTCGTCACTTGCTGTCTCATACAGGCAACAGCAAATGACACGAGTTCCAGAATTAAGCATAACTTTCTCTACTCTTATCGCATTATCATTGTTAATGAAGCTGCAAGTCTTGTGGTCGTTAAAGCGAACGTGAGGGATTCTGGTGTCACGTGCTCTCTCAAGCTGACATAATCAAGCAGTCCCACTTTCTGAATGTCTCAGTTTTGGTTTATATATTAATTTAATTAAATTGTACCATATATTAATTTTTAATGCAAATCAATTTTGTATTTTATGTATCAAATTATAAACATTTTATTCATACCATTGGATATTCTCTGTAATATCATTAGATTGCGAAAATGTTTACAAAAGACTACCTCAATTTATATGGTATTAATTATCATATAAAATGCATTATATCTATCCATATTGGTGTCTTTCCGACTTGTTATGTCTTCGCATTTATATTCATATATAGTGCAGGAAGGTTGATTTATTTAATTTAGCCTAATGTTTTTTCCCCCTTAGATATTCTCGTGCTCTTCTATTTTTTCACTATGGTGACGTTCGTAACGGTTGATGTCCTAATGACGTATCAAACACTCCTCGACGTGTCGCATTCACATTTAGTATATACAGGGTGTTTCAGGAGGAATAGTAAATATTGTAGGGTCTGATAGTTTAGACTATTCCGAGTAAAAGAGTTCACATAAACATGTGTCCAATTTTTATTGGGTGCAGAGGTACAGCTGTTAGAATGTAACCCAAGAAGGTGTTAAGCAACGGCGAATGATTACGTTCAAAGTTCATTTTCATAAATTCCACCACCGACTTCAATGCACTTTCGACTTCTCTTCTAAGGTCGTCTTGGGCAGCATTATTCATAATCCGAACGATTAAATCGGCTCTTGTGTTTACTTTGCCTTTGTAGACTTCGCCTTTCCACCATCCCCACAGGCAAAAATATAAAGGTCTAAGTCCGGGGACCTTGGTGGGCAAGAATCGTGACCGTATCTGTCGATCCATCTTCCGGGGAATGTTGGGATTAGATGATGTATCATCTGACGATTAGAATGTGCAGGGGCTATGTCATTCTGGAAGAACATACCGTCCACACCTGTGGAGTAACGGTCAGCGCGTCTGGCTGTGAAACCAGGTGGCCTGGGTTCGAATCCCGGTCGGGGCAAGTTACCTGGTTGAGGTTTTTTCCGGGGTTTTCCCTCAACCCAATACGAGCAAATGCTGGGTAACTTTCGGTGCTGGAGCCCGGACTCATTTCACCGGCATTATCACCTTCATATCATTCAGACGCTAAATAACCTAGATGTTGATACAGCGTCGCAAAATAACCCAATAAAAAAAGAACATACCCATACTTGTAGCCAAAGAAACCTCTTTCAATAACGCTCGAAGCTCGTTTTGAAGAAAGTCTAGATAACGGGGCCCTGTAAGACGATGCGATAACACAACACGCCCAAGCAACTGATCGGCTATCATACCACACCACACATTTACAGAGAAGCATTCTTGAAAATGTGTCTCCACAATGACATGTAGGTTTTCTTTGGACCACTGATGTGAGTTACGAGTGTTATTGATACCGTTAGGAGTGAAAGTGGCTTCATCAGTGAGGAGCAAGAATGAGATTACTCGGCGATTTATAAGATAACAAAAATGGCCGAAAAGAAGAGCACGACAGCCACCATTGCACCCCCCGGTCACCAACTTGTGGAACCCACCTCGACCGGTCCTAGAACGAAAACTAAAAAGAAAAACCTCAGCGAAATTATCATGTACATATGACAAGACTTCCATAGATATAACTACTGCAGAAAGTGTTAATATTCCTAGGTTATTATAAATGCGATGTGGAAGATTATCTATAAAATGAACGAGTATCATTCAGGTGATTTTATTAATCTGTTTTCCCAGTCTCTACACGTTGCAAACCTATTTATTATACCATACGAGTTAGTTAGTGAGATTCAAAAAGGGCGCGTCAGCTACTATGGCTATTTGCGCCGTTATTTGAAATCCTTCACAAAAGAGAAAGACAATCAGAATGTTTAAAATAACGCAAAAGCGTTCTCACGGTTAAGACGTGGTACACAAGTGCAGTTTCAACAAGGTGATTCATAAGAATCATAATAGTGAGTAGTTCTCAGACCCTAGCTAGATTTAAAAACAAACAATAAAATAATAAAACAAATGCCACCAGAAATAACTTATAACATTTCGGATGTAAAAGGTCCGAATGTCAAGTTCGTTAAAACATATACTAAACAAATGTAACCTCCGGATGTAAAGGGTCCGGAGGATAAGTAAAATGGATCAATAAAGAACTAAATCACCCTGTCAAGTCCTGTATTCGATAAAAATCTCAGAACTGCATTTGTACAATTAAAATCATTTCCAAGAGTGCCACGTAGAGTCGGCCAAATTCCATACAGCAGACGAACACGGTGATATTTTCTGCAATGCAATAAAACATGTTCCACCGTAAGTGGAACACTGCACATATCACACTCCGGCTGAGGCTCGCCACGTAGAAGATAGCCATGTGTCAGATGACAGTGGCCAATCCTCAACCGGGTGAGTAAAACCTCCTCGTGTCGTGATGCTCTTTTGGACGAATCCCAAACTCGAACAGTATTCTTTATATTTCGTAATTTGTTTCCCTCTTGTGCAGACCATTCTCCTTCCCATTGCCACCATATTTTATATTTCAAGTAGTTTCGAATGTCCTGCCACCTCTCGCGCCAATATACCAGAGAGCCATTCAGTGCGCCAGCCCTGGCTGCAGCATCCGCGGCCTCATTTCCTGGAATCCTTACATGACCAGGAATCCACACTTCTCCAATCTCATAATCAGAGCTAAGGAGAGTGTGGAACAGCTCCTGAGTTCTTAAGACAAGCGGATCATCAGAACTCAAATACTGCAAGGACTGAATAGCACTTAAAGAGTCGGAACAGATAAGGAATCTGCCCCGAGATTGTCTAATTAAAAACAATAAAGCTCTGTAAAAAGCATAGAGTTCAGCAGTAAAAACACTAGTATATTGGCTCAATCGGTATTTATATATCTCCATTTGTAACGAAGGAAGAACCAAAACAATCATTTATCCAGGATCCGCCAGTAAAAACTAATGAATAATTTGGATATCGTGATAAAAGTTCACTAAAACGAAGTCTATAAATAAAAGCTGGTGTAAAATTTTTAAAACTTCGTCTCAGACTTACATCAAACACAGCTTGTGAGACAAATTGGCCTATGGCTCCCTGGTAAAGAAAGGATCCTTTCCCAGTTTCTGGACTGGGATTACAATGGCAGAACGCCAAGCAGATGGAAATACAACCTCAATCCAGATCTTGTTGTACATTGCCAGAAGAAAGGACTTTCCAGCTTGCGGAAGATGGCGAAGCATGTGGTTATGGATGTTGTCAGGGCCAGGGGAGGTGTCAGGAAATGTGTCTAGTGCCGCCTCCAGGTCCTCGGATGTTAACGGTGCATGGTAGTTTTCAGTGTTATCTGATATGATGTTCAGGGTTAGTTTTTCAGCAGAATCTGGATTTTTATAAATTCCGGGTCATAATAATTATTTGGGCTGCTTATTTGTGCAAAAGTGGTAGCAAATATTTCAGCAATTTCTATGTGATTGGTGGTCATTACACCGTTCTTCTGAAGGCCCGGAATTTCAGAACTACGTTTCCCCACTATTGGATGGACTTTGTCCCACACTATGTTAGCTGGGACTTTCTTTTTCAAAGAAGTGACGTTTGTCCAGGTCGTCTTCTTAGCATCGCACACAGTGCGACGAGCTATGGCTCGAAGACGTTTAAACCAGACAACATTATCTTGGGTTGGATGGCGCTCAAATATGCGTAAGGCATGTCTGCGGTCTCGGAAAGCATCTCTGCAGGCAACCGTCCACCAGGGGACAGAAAAGCGTTTTGGCCTGCAGCATGACCGGGGGATAGATAATTCCGTTGACTTTATAACCACATTTGAAAAGTGCTCTACTACGGAGTGCACACTTTCATGTCCGTTTTCATCAAATGATATGGACTCCGAAAATCCGACCCAGTCCGCCTTTTTAATAACCCAGTTCGGAGAGCGTGTTTCCGCAGGACGTAGAGCACACATACACATTTGGATGGGGTAGTGGTCACTACCATGTAGGTCGTGAATCACAGACCATTCGAAATGCGTGGACAAAACTGGGCTACAAATGGAGATATCTATCATGGAGTATGTACCGTAAGCCAAGGAGAGGTGTGTTGCTTCCCCTGAATTCAGGGTAACAAGATTTAGACGGGTACATACCTCTGCTATTTTATATCTTCTGTCATCATCGGAATTTGAGCCCCTAAAAATAATATAATATAATATATAAATAATATAATCCATGTACCTTATTGAAACCATGTTTTAACTTAAAATTTTCTAAATCATCAGACATAGTATTCAAGACTGCATGTCCTTAACCTACAAAACGCACATATAATCGTGATACTACTGCGATCATATTATATCATCCTATTAAAAATTGCATTTGTTCTTTCTGCAACTAAAGAAAGAGTACGAAGTATTCAAGCTCTATAGTCACTTTCCCACATAAAAAAATACATTGGTGGCTACATAACCTGTTCATCGAGTACGATACCTACTTACAATCGTAGTAGTTAAAGAGGCAATATTCATCTTCTACAAAGATTCTTCTTTTTTTTTTTTTATTCGTGCACCTCGTTCTTAAAGTTCTCTTTTAGGTTCATGAACATTCAATTTAGTCAATTTCATAACCATACATGTATATCCATGTATGTATAATGTATATTAGTGCAATTAAAATGTCCAGCAATCTATCTGCGGTTAGATCTGTGCCCGGCAGAAGTTTCAACACAACCTGTTGTCGCCATCCCGGCTGCAACGAGACGGAAACTCTTGGTCGCGTGTTGGGGTTCTGTCGAGAAACGGAGATCCTACGCTACAATCGACACCATAAGGCCAGGACCGGTATTGCTGATGTCCTCAAGCGTCGTGGATGGGAAGTGTAAGAGGAGATCCACTGCAATTCATCCTTAGATTCGAACAGAAGAGCAGATATTGTAGCCATCCACAGGACTCAATCTAAGGGAATAGTCCTTGATCCTACAATTCGGTTCGAGAGGGATGCCCTGCAGGCACAACACGTAGATGAGGAGAAGAAATCCATTTATGAGTCCTGCATCCCTTATCTAAGTGAGAAATATAACATTCCCACTAGTCAGTGGAGTGTTTCTGGTGTTTTGTTTGGTGCACGTGGCACATTCCTAAATTCACGTGTGATATTTTAAAAGCACTCGGACTCCGATTTTTTAAATTGAAAAAAAAAATTGTTGTATATTCTTAAGGATTCAATCCAAATATTACAATATCATTTATATTTTGGCCATTGATTATTGTGTTGGGTTTGCATTTTCTCTGAATTGTTCTGTAGCACTTTTATTCTGGATCTTTATGGCCACCCTCCTTGAGGGCAGATTCTTTTCTTTAAATATTTATATATTCTGCATGGTGCACATTTCCTTATCCATCTCTTGAACGGAATAGTTTAGTATTATACAAGTTTGCGCTAACATTTATTGTAAAATAAATTAGATTATGTCATAACAAAGTACTGAATTATATTAAATTATACTAGGATATACAAAATAATTATAAGTGCCGCATGGAACCCTCCTGCCATCTAACGGCAAAACTGCACAAAAGGTATTCACGGCCGACTTGATGCTTGCTTCGCTTCTCCTATACAAAAAAGCGAAGGTAACATCAAGTGGGTCGTGCCTTCTTTTTATCCTCGCAGGTGGTGCCCTAATTAGTGGTTGTCACGGCCTCCTATGTGATACTGTGTGATCAGCTGATAATACATGCTAAATATCCGAATAAATATATTCACAAGCTGAGCTGATTTGGAGGTGACGAATATTTAGCTATGAATACAGGTATATAAGTATATAATTTTTCCATAAAATTTTGCATATGATCAACTGTTTTATTTACAAACGTATCTTACGTAATCTCTTTTCATAGAGAATTAGTGAAAGTACGAGAGAGAACAATAAAATTATTAAAAACAATTTGGGGTCTTATTTTTCTGCATAGTTTACAATGGAACACAGGGTCCCGAACCTTCTGATGGAATGTACGTCGTGCAGAGTTTTGTTTTTGTAATTTAGCTCATTCGTTTCAAGTTCAACAAGCCGCAATCACAACGATACATTAGGCTAGTTTTAAGTGTTAAGTAAGTGAAGTGATATTTGTAAATATTTTGGACTAATATAACGAAAGTAAATTATGCGAGATACAAGGTTTTTGTCCTTCGGGGAACAAATATTTGAATTTTTAATATCACTACACCTCAGCATACGAGAAACTTCATATCACCTCACTGATCTATAAAATAAGAGACCTGCCTCATTACTCAATTTTACGCTTGATTTTACAAAGTCGAAGTGATTGTAACGGGATATTAGATAATAATAGGCGTATGTCTGTAACGAAAGTTAATTTGGTATTTTCATACGTGCAACAAAGTGGTGTATCCACATTAAACATTCATAAAAATGTATAAATTCAAGTAGAGAAGTGCGTCCCTACGTATATTAGGTACGTCACGCCTGCTTTGGTATTAGGGCCTATTAATTGTACTGGGACTAAATGTTTTGGGCAATGTAAGTCGTAAAATAAGTCGCCAATTCTCCAGAAATGCTATACCAATGCCGCATGTAAGTTACCCCCACCACAACAAGCACACGGAGGCGTAGAGTAGGAGAAATTCACATGAGGGGGGAGTGGTTAGCGAGAACGTAATAGCTAATGTAAGATGCAGTAGATGTTAGAGTAGTATAATCTGTTCAGAATTTGTCTCATCAGTCTTCTCTCTCTGTGTCTGGCCTCCTTTTCCCACCTCTCACCTCACTCCCTTTCTTTCTCTCCTTTTCTTCTGTATCACGTCCTATTCACTGGGTATTATATGTTGTTATTGGTCTACAGCTGACCTCGTCATGTGTGAAGTTTCGATCCTGCATCTTTCTCTTCATACGATGTTACTTTTATGATCTCGAACAGCGCTCTCACTTGCGAATCGAGCTTTAAATTTATCCTGTAAGCATTTTAGTGAGAAATGGATATGGAATAGCCGTACGATCTTAACATGCTATTTAGTGTAGGGAAATTTTTTCGTGTACATTACTATTTTGCTGTATGTAGCCTAGTATGCTTACAGCGAATAGGGATTATAAAGAATGGACACTGAGCGAATTTTCCTGTGTTTTGTTTCTCTGTGCGCCAGCGGCTAGTTCCACTTTCAAGCGCTAGAGGTAGTTTAATCGAGCATACGCTAAGATAATAATTGAAAATAGAGTTAAGGCACAGGTTCCAAAAATCGCCTACCTTATTGCATAATCCAGTAACGCTGTGCTTCAAATAAATTCAAGTTAACAGCTTTTCCTTATTTCTCAGTGACAAACTAGTTGTCATAATAATATTTTATATTTCAATTAAATAATATAATACATTATAAAATTAAGTATCGAATTCGTTTAATATCTATATAATAATATAATATAGGTATATGATTTTACTTCTCGTAAGAGTTTTGTTTTTCCATTTTCAGCGCTATCAAATCATTACATATTTTAATTGTTGTTGGGCTCAACGTCTCAACTCTCATTATAAAGGAACTCTAGAGTCTAGACATTGCAGTTAATGAAGGATTTATTATTTTATGGATCCAATTTATTTTATTTGAGTACATAATGTACCTAGATGTATTAATTATATGTATCATATTTCCGCTGTGTTGACTGCTAGCTGGTGTGATGTCAGCGCCAACTCTCGGGAGAAAGCAGAATCTGACGCTTTAGCTGGCTTGAAGGTCATTGAAATCGGTCCGGCTACATCAAAAGTAGCGACGCGAAGTGTCCATTCTTTATAATCCCTATTCGCTGATGCATATTCTTGTATGTGATTGTCTGGCAGCCTTGCACGAGCAAAGCAGGTCAGTATAGGCTCGCATGACGTGACTGTAGTTGTGTGACTTCTATAAATGCATGAATAAAGAGCGAGTGTTTTCGTAAAAGATGAGTATTTTCCCTAGAAAAAAAAAAGAACACGAGGTATTACTAAATGTTGGAATCGCGATCTGTAGTGAGTAAGCTATATGCGGAGACCTGCATATAGGGGAAATGGAGGGGAACTCCTGTTGCCAGTATGGCGTACTATTTAAGATCCGTAGGCAAGTAATGAACTACAGTTACGTGGAAAGTATGTATGTATTTATTTACACTGCAAGTGGGCAAGAACCCGGTGGCAGTGGTATACACAATATAAACAATACACAATAAAATGATAAGCAATACACAATAAAATTTACAGTACACAATACAATTTTACAATACATATACAATTTCATACACAATACAATAAGAATACACAATACAATTTAACACAATAATAATAAGACATAAATAAAATACCTAATTTTACAATACAACATACATAGGCTAATTATGTATAGGCCCTACATAAGTTTCAATAGTCTTTCACTTTACTCTCATCTCACTCCCTGTAGTGGCACTATGACGCATTTCACTGACACTTTAGCACACAATTCACTGACACTCTGTAACATATTTCACTGACACTCTATAACACATTTCACTGACACTATAGGACACATTTCATTGACGCTATAAATTATCACAATGATCGGAACTGTTCACTGCACTGTAAAACCATAACTTCACTGACTCACCTCGCTTCACTGATACAATAGTTCAAATAAGTCAAATAATTACACCCTTATGCATACTTATAAACAGAACTACATTTAAACTAAACATTTCTAGTCTAAGGTCCTCTTACATGCTATTTTTAAATAATTTACAATTCAAACCAAGCAAGTAACTCGTCAGGCTAGATAAATACATGTCACCTTAAAAAATTAAATGTTAAATGTGACCTTAATTTTTAATTTGCACTTTATACACAACCTTTTAAGTTATTCTTGAATCTCCTTAAGAAAGGACAGCCCTCAAAGACCGCTGCAGGTAGGTCATTCCAATCATTTATAGTTCTATTTAAAAATGAGAATTTACCGACATCCGTTTTCTGTTTCCTACATTTGATTTTAAAGTCATGATCGTTCCTACCATAGTGCGTTGGCTTTTCTAACCGAGCCGTTATGTCTACCCATGCTTTCTGACCTAGATGTGCTCTATACAATGATGTTATTCTGGTTTTCCTACGTCTGTTTTCCAAAGTTTCCCATCTAAGTTCTTTTATTGTATCGTTTCCATCTTCTCTTTTACCTTTAACAAAAATATACCTTTAATATCTTTAATAAAAATGTGTTGCTGCAACACAAAACCATTTGCTCATGACTACAGTATATCCATGTGACATTCCATTGAAACAAAAAAGGAGGGCGTTGGGAATGTGGGAGTGTCCGGAATGAAAACTGTATTATCTGAACTTAAATCTAAATACATAATTAAACTTTGCTAATCTAAATATAATAGCGTAACAGCCCACACTTGGCTGTCTGTCTCCATGGTTTTTAAGCGTCTTTTGTTTTAGAAGATTCTGGAAGCGTCTGTAGCAGTGCTACTTCTGGTCTAGTATAAACCGCTGGTACTAACTGTTCCACTAGCTAGATGGTGCTGCCACAGGTGTCTAAATTACGAACACAGTATATTACACGTAACAAAGGTATTACTCGACCGAGGCGAGTGGAGCCGCGGGCTTATAGCGGTGACGCTACATGAATGCAGGAGCAGTACAAGTGGCGCTCCAGGCTGCAGGACTCTACTGGCCTCAGTCGAGTAATAAAAAATGCCGGTCAGTGTAGTTTGTTCAGGCTTTTGGTATGCGTACCAAAAACGTGTAATATCCAAGGCAAACCAGAAACCCCAACAGACCAAACCTAACCTATCACTGATCCTCGATGATGTCATTGATGTCCGTCATATTGACCAACATTTTCTACCGAGTTACCAAAAGAAGTATTGCCTCCCATGGTGTAGAATTTCTGGAAATATCCCAATAAGTCTTACCAACTGATAATAAGTCTACTTTAAAGTACAAATGACTGTCATTGCCTGACTCTCCTCTTTCAGTTGCAATGGATATGATCAAGGTGGAACCTGGCGTCGACCTATTGGACTTGCATACAAGTGATGGAACAAATGTAGAAGACAAGAAGATCTTTCTAAAGGTAAAGTGGAAGACATTGTGGCCTGTATAACACTGTATCATAACATGGAAAGAACAATATCTTGCATTGTGTATGTATCACATTGAATTATACTAAAGTATTGCTTCTCCAACTGTTCCGCAGAAGCCCAGGTTTCCTCAGAGTTGGTTTTGGGATTCTGTGAAATGTTTTCTGCAATGGTGGGATATATCACTCCAACGTATTACTGCTGAGATGTCGTTTTCTTAGTCCCCACTGCTGACAGGGCAGTTAAAATGTCCTCGTGCTCCTCTTCCCCTCCATTAGAGAAGCAACAGCTTACGAAACCAACGTTAGGAAAAGACAATGCGACTGGTGGTCATATGACGAACACTGCAATGGACTTTGACCCTGAGAAAGTAACAGTTAAAGTGCCGCCTGCAAGGATTATTAGTATCGCCTTGGACGGAACCGAAAAAACTATGAAATACATCAGTCCATTCTACGTGAGACGCGCTCTCTATGGACTCGTTGGCAAGGTCAGAAATGCAACTCGACTCCGCAACGGCAGTCTCCTTGTTGAGACTGCATCCGCAAAACAGAGTGAGACGCTGTTGAGAGCGAAGTTGTTGGGGTCATACCCCATCAGAGTTGAGCGACAACCCTCGCTGAACACCACGCGAGGAGTTGTGCATACAGATTCTCTAGATGGTATGTCTGATGAAGGGATCCAATCAGAGCTGGTGGAACAGCCCGTGTCCAAGGCTTACCGTTTACTGCGTAAGCGAGACAGATGGACTGAACCACTGAGCACAGTCTTTCTGATTTTTTAAATGTCTCTCTTGCCAATACATCTTTTTTTTTATTCACCCGTTTTACTTATCCTCCAGACCCTTTACATCCGGAGGTTACATTTGTTATTTAACACTAGCTCTACCCGTGCACTCTGCTGCACCTGTTAGAAATAAATATAATGTAATTACATAATTAAAATGGGACGTTTGATCCAGGGAACAACTTTTACAACAGTGCAAGATAATCTGCTTCGCTCATTACTCAATTTTTTTGCATTGCATTTACTGCATATATATTTTATGTATTTTAACACGATTCAATTGAGCATAGTTAAAATTTGAATTATAAAATAATGGATTGCTAAGCTAACGTACTATTACTGCATACTAAATCAATACACTCTCGTTGTTCGTTAATTCTCTTTAAAATGAGTGTACATAAATATTATTTTAAGAAGTACAGAAAACGAATGTACAAAATAGCCTATCAAATTTTCTGTGTATAAGAAGCTATTTTAATCTTACCTGTCCTCGATTTACTCAGACATTACTGTAATAACATTATAGCATTATCTCCATCTAGAGAAACTATACTTTCCAATGGTGAAATAATTAATTATACAAATCGGTTAATTTAGCTTCTGATATTACTTCATACAAACACAGAAACATTCTTAGTAGGCTATGTTTAATAGCTTTTGATTGTTGATGTCCAAGGCCCCTGTTTCGATTGTTGTTGTCCAAGGCCCCTTATAGACGAAGTAATTTCTTCTTAATTCATTGCACCATGTTAGATGGCGTTATTTTAATTTTAAAACTCATTTATCTCATTAAATATCAGTCCTGTCAAAATTTTGTGAAGAATAAAACTTATCGGAAATCATTTTTAAAGAAACTTTTGTTATGTAACATTTTTCACAAAAATCAATAATAAGCGAGATATTTGGATTTATTTAATTCAGTCCCCCTTATAACCCCCCTTTTAAATAAAGTATTTTGAATGCCATATAGCCTAAAATCTAAGTTACCGCGAACTTAATTTATATTCCAATTTTCATATAAATCGGTTCAGCCATTATCACGTGAAAAGGTAAGAAACATACAGACAGACATAGAAACAAAAATTTCAAAAATGCGATTTTCGGTTTCAGGGTGGTTAATTATATATGTTAGGACCAATTATTTTTGGAAAATCGAAAATTACCAGAAAAATTTCGGCTACAGATTTATTATTAGTATACGAGTAGATATGTGTTTTAACAAACTTGACATTCGGACCTTTTACATCCGAGGATTTTAGAAATGCGCCAGATAAGTTATTTCTGGTGGAATTTGTTTTATTATTTTATTGTTTCTTTTTAAATACTGGGTAGGGTCTGAGAACTGCTCACTTTTATTAGGCCTATTTTTATGCATCTTTTTGAAAGTGCATTTGTGTACCTCGTTTTAACCGTGACAATGCCTTTTATTTCTTTTAAGCATTCTGATTATTGTATTGTGTTTCTGTTATGTGAAGGATTTTAGATAAGGGCACAAATAGCCATAGTAGCTGACGCGCCCTTTTTTAAACCCCACTATCTATCCATGTATTAAAAAGGGATGTAGCAAAAGAAAACAACCCAAGGAGAAGTTAGTATTGATTTCGTTTTGGTATCAAGATTCAAGAATGAAGAAACATCGAAGTGTTCATTCATAATTTTTGGCCACAGTGATAGTCACATATATATTCTTTAAATGTGTGTGTTTATTGTCTTAGTAAGTAAATAATTTGTACAGAGACGGAAGTAGCCTGATTGAATTGAGGAAAAAGAAGCGAAGGTAAAAAATACGGAAGTATTCCAAATAATCCATTGAATTTGAATTTATTGTATATTCATATTTAGAGAAGATATTTTATAAAGGAATAATTTATAGTAAATCGTCATAATACAGACTGTTGACTTCCTTGAATTGGATAGTGTGTGCAGTGCAAGTATTTTTAAATTTGGCAGATTTGTAGGGAATAACATTACATATATCAAATGATTATTAAAAACCATATCGATGTATTAGTAGACTTCTGAAAGCCATAACCATCGCATGGTAGATAAGGCCTATAAGTATCATATGGCTGAATATTGTGTATTTCAGTGATTTAGTTTTCGAATTTTGTTCTTTTGATTTTTTTATTTAATATGATAGGTGGGGCAGTATAATAAGTAACCCGTTACAAAGGATATTTGCACTCTTATATAGTTTATGTTTGTGCTTTTAAAAATGTGAATTGCATCTATATTCGCTTTTAGATGGGACTCATTTCGTGTTTTTAGTCATTGTATGCTGATCTTGATGTCTGGTTCCCTTTTCCCCTTCAGATATTTTATAATTTGTAGCTTTTTCAGAGTGCAGTAGTCTGTCTGAACACCAGAGTGCGGTTTGCAACAGATGAAGTCATGAGCAGCAAAGTGTAATAAATTAGTCACTTGC
Source organism: Periplaneta americana (assembly GCA_025594305.2). Lineage (NCBI taxonomy): Eukaryota > Metazoa > Arthropoda > Insecta > Blattodea > Blattidae > Periplaneta > Periplaneta americana. Next base: position 15,076,719 of record JAJSOF020000042.1, read on the forward strand.
GATGTCTCTGTCTTCTCCAGAATGGGAATTTATGGGATCTGCACGTGATGGAAGGCGGGGACCATGACTCTGAATTCACATCGCAGATAAAAGTTGAGGATTCTGAAGTGCCAATTAGCTTCACTATGGTGAAGTGTGAAGTTCAAGTAAGTGGAGATCATGAGATGCACAGATATTATTGCAGTAGCCTACATAATTGGTATTCCGTTGCGTCTGTCCCAATGTAGCAGCAGTGCCTCAGTCTATCAGAGTGTGAACTGAAATTTAGGAATTGGTGGGTTGCTTGTTGCAGTAGTATAATGTTGAACAGGATGTAATTTCAATCTCTACATGTAAAAGCAAAGTTTGAATGCATATCCTTCTTTGCAAAGGATACATACATATGTACATACATTCCAGGGGAAGTTGTGTTTAGGGACACAGGACACACGTCCATTTTAATTCTGCAATATGATTTTATGCTCCCAATTAATAAAATAAATAGTGGCTGCATATTTTCCTCACCATTCTGAAATACTTTAGGTTTCTGCAAAATAAAATACTATATTTTACCAAGGAATTGAGAATTTTGCACCTTTGGTAATGCCGAATTGTTGTGACTCAATCTTGGGAGATATTTTACTTCTCTTTAGAGCTGATGTATAAGGAAATGTCTTCCATACATAAATCTAGTGTGCATAGCATTTACTTTCATCGAGACTACCGAATTGAACTTAATGTCAATACATGTAAGATATAAATAATCTTATGAATATCTGTCATTCTCGAAATTGCAATCATTAAACAGTAATTGTAACTTTCACACTTTCTCATGTTTATTCTGATATATAATTATAATAACTTTTTCTGGACTGTACCGCAGCTTGAGTGGTTACTCTCAGCTCCAGTTTATAGCAGAGTTTTTAGATGAAAAAAATTGATAATGACATAGGTCCTGCGTCGCTAAAGTAGCAGTTGCTAAAATTTAAAATCAAGAACTCCTCATTTGATAACGAGCATATAAATCTGCATTATAATAAATGAATCAAACAATACCAATCACACTTACAGAATTCTCTTAATTTGTTGGGTATTAAATATATGCCGAATCATTTTTGGATTGCTAATGAAATCGCAGTTGATGTAATACATAATTATTTTTTTCATTGTTTATTAGGGTGAATCGAAAATGGGCTAAATTTTTTGTTTGGATATTCAAAGTTGGTTACGGAAAAAGTTGTATTATGTGCCAGTACTTATGCACAAAAATTTGAATTTCCTCAAAACATTTTTAACCAAAGCACAACGTCCTCGAAATTTTAGAATTATCGTAAAATGATTCCCGTTTACTAAATAATTGACAGCCCTCCTCTGCTTGCTTATGCCTCATTTAATGCTTTAAGAGTGGATAATGATCATTATTATTATCCTTTAGTACCTCGTGCTGCATTCATACAACGTAAAATTGTCAGTATGTTTATATTATAAATAAAATTCAGTTATATAAGCCTTTTCAAACTCCCGTTAGCTAGCAGGATGTAAAGTATGAGCTCAAATATTGCCAGAACCGCAGATAGATCAGATAAGATGCGACACAGGCATTGCGAGGCTGAGGTGGGTGAGCAGAGCGTACCTAGATGTGGTAGTTTACTGGTGCGGAGCTGCAGTTCTGTTGTCAGTTCAGTGGTAACTGAAAAGAATCTGCTTTTCCTTCACAGTGACATAGAGGTAAATTAAATTATTATTAAAACAAAATGCTACATTGACAAATATTAAAGTTCTGTGAAACATGCAGTTGTAAGTTAAAAAGTAATATTGTTATTGCATGTAAAATATATTATAAAAATAAAACAAGTATGTAGTAAAGAAGAGAAATGTTCACTATCATGAATAACGACTTATTTAATATCCAATGAATAGTTTAATTCAGATATTCCATTATATGAATGAATGTTAGTAGTGCCTAAAATTGTCATTTCGTTTAACTTTACATTGAATGAGTGATGTAATGTGTTATGAAATAGGAGTATTTTTTTTTTTCTAATTTTACTTTTCATATTTGAATGTGAACACTTTAGTGTGGTAATATTCTTATTTTGAAAATAATTAGAGTAATTGGATAAGATTATTTACAGCAAATATATTACATTGTGTATATAAAGTAAAGAAATATATTGTGTTTTCATGCATTATTTGGAGAAAAAATGGTTAATGTTATCCAAGTGAATCTTCTGGACATCGTAATATATCTGTTTATGATCGACCATGCCGAAATGTAGTAATTATACACCTGGTAGCAGACCTTTAATGCATGTCATTAAAGTACACCTACTCATTAAAGGTCAGGTCTTTCAGCCAATGACGACTCAGGTTACAACTGTTCAGCCAATGACAGGTCAGCTTTCTACCGTTATAAAACCGCAAGTATCGATTATTCTCGGATATGCAATCGAAAGAGAATTAGCGAAAAGTCACTGAGGCTGGAAATCCAATACTGTCGCAGAAGGTTATGTTCTGTTACTATAATAATTAGCGTTAATTGTAAATAATATTCAAATAAATTCAATTTGTCATCTCGTTTTACAATGTCTAATTTAATTTCAATGTTATCTCTGTAGGTTCTTATGGCCTAGCAAGGTCAATGTGAACATCTCTTCCTCGGAAAAAATCAATACTTTCGCGTCTGCGCACATCTCACAACATATGGGACATTGGTCAAGGTCAGATACAAAGAAAATTAATAATATCAAGTTAGAAATATGGCCGAGCATAAAAAGTCGTATGAAACTCGCCTATAATGGTAATTAAGAAGCTCGTATGAAAATTATGAAACTCGCTTGTGCTCGTTTCATAAATATCCATACTCGCTTCTTAATTACCTTCATTATAGGCTCGTTGCATAATCTACTATTATCAAATAGGGTCGGAAAGAGGAAGGTTATAGCTCAGATTTCATTGCCTCGAGTTCGAAGCGAGCCGCAGGCTGACTGCTTTATAACTCTGTGGACTTCTGGGTGACTGAAAAGCAAAACATTCCTTGACAGATAATTCAACCAACAGCAGTTATTTCAAATGTTACAGAATAAAGAAGACAAGAATCATATGGAAAATCTAAGAATTATCTTCCACATAAATTCTTTGGGACTTATTACGATTTAATGTAGTTCAGTGTAATTGGTGGACTGTTTAATGACGTAATTTGTGCTATATTTAATTTTAGGAAGAGTTGTGTGCTCCGGGCACCATAAAGGACGAGCTGGAGCTGCAAGTAATGGTAGAAGACAGTGGGAGGTGAGTGTCTTGTGTGTTGTTTCTGCATATTTTGGTTTTAAAGTTCTCATTATCAGCACTGTTACTCTAGTTTACCGCTGTTGAGTAATGGTTAGCCTGCCTGACCATGAAATGAGCGGGCCCGGGTTTAAATGATGTTTGGCACAAATTACCTGGCTGG